>JAGDYQ010000192.1:670352-1270352 GCA_021962125.1 Bulinus truncatus
AATTGTGGTCCTGACAGAACAATGTTCTACAAAGTCAATAACTGTTAGAATTGTGGTCCTGACAGAACAATATTCTACAACGTCAATAACTGTTAGAATTGTGGTCCTGACAGAACAATGTTCTAAAACGTCATAACTGTTAGAATTGTGGTCCTGACAGAACAATGTTCTACAACGTCAATAACTGTTAGAATTGTGGTCCTGACAGAACAATGTTCTACAAAGTCAATAACTGTTAGAATTGTGGTCCTGACAGAACAATGTTCTGAAAAGTCAATAACTGTTAGAATTGTGGTCCTGACAGAACAATGTTCTAAAAAGTCAATAACTGTTAGAATTGTGGTCCTGACAGAACAAAGTTCCTAAAAAGTCAATAACTGTCAGAAGTGTGATCCTGACTTTTAGAACAATGTTCTAAAAAGTCAATAACTGTCAAGTGTGATCCTGACAGAACAATGTTCTAAAGTCAATAACTGTTAGAATTGTGGTCCTGACAGAACAATGTTCTACAAAGTCAATAACTGTTAGAATTGTGGTCCTGACAGAACAATGTTCTACAAAGTCAATAACTGTTAGAATTGTGGTCCTGACAGAACAATATTTCTACAACGTCAATAACTGTTAGAATTGTGGTCCTGACAGAACAATGTTCTACAAAGTCAATAACTGTTAGAATTGTGGTCCTGACAGAATTAATGTTCTACAAAGTCAATAACTGTTAGAATTGTGGTCCTGACAGAACAATGTTCTACAACGTCAATAACTGTCAGAAGTGTGATCCTGACAGAACAATGTTCTACAAAGTCAATAACTGTTAGAATTGTGGTCCTGACAGAACAATGTTCTAAAACGTCATAACTGTTAGAATTGTGGTCCTGACAGAACAATGTTCTACAACGTCAATAACTGTTAGAATTGTGGCCAAAATTAAGTCCAATAACTGTTAGAATTGTGGTCCTGACAGAACAATGTTCTACAACGTCAATAACTGTTAGAATTGTGGTCCTGACAGAACAATGTTCTGAAAAGTCAATAACTGTTAGAATTGTGGTCCTGACAGAACAATGTTCTAAAAAGTCAATAACTGTTAGAATTGTGGTCCTGACAGAACAATGTTCTAAAAAGTCAATAACTGTCAGAAGTGTGGTCCTGACAGAACAATGTTCTACAAAGTCAATAACTGTTAGAATTGTGGTCCTGACAGAACAATGTTCTAAAAAGTCAATAACTGTTAGAATTGTGGTCCTGACAGAACAATGTTCTAAAAAGTCAATAACTGTTAGAATTGTGGTCCTGACAGAACAATGTTCTACAAAGTCAATAACTGTTAGAATTGTGGTCCTGACAGAACAATGTTCTACAACGTCAATAACTGTTAGAATTGTGGTCCTGACAGAACAATGTTCTAAAACGTCAATAACTGTTAGAATTGTGGTCCCTGACAGACAATGTTCTACAAAGTAAATAACTGTTAGAATTGTGGTCCTGACAGAACAATGTTCTACAAAGTCAATAACTGTTAGAATTGTGGTCCTGACAGAACAATGTTCTACAACGTCAATAACTGTTAGAATTGTGGTCCTGACAGAACAATGTTCTACAAAGTCAATAACTGTTAGAATTGTGGTCCTGACAGAACAATGTTCTACAAAGTCAATAACTGTTAGAATTGTGGTCCTGACAGAACAATGTTCTACAACGTCAATAACTGTCAGAAGTGTGATCCTGACAGAACAATGTTCTAAAAAGTCAATAACTGTTAGAATTGTGGTCCTGACAGAACAATGTTCTACAAAGTCAATAACTGTTAGAATTGTGGTCCTGACAGAACAATGTTCTACAAAGTCAATAACTGTTAGAATTGTGGTCCTGACAGAACAATGTTCTACAAAGTCAATAACTGTTAGAATTGTGAATCCTTGACAGAACAATGTTCTACAAAGTCAATAACTGTTAGAATTGTGGTCCTGACAGAACAATGTTCTACATTAACGTCAATAACTGTTGAGAAGTGTGTGATCCTGACAGAACAATGTTCTACAAAGTCAATAACTGTTAGAATTGTGGTCCTGACAGAACAATGTTCTACAACGTCAATAACTGTTAGAATTGTGGTCCTGACAGAACAATGTTCTACAAAGTCAATAACTGTTAGAATTGTGGTCCTGACAGAACAATGTTCTCAATAACTGTTCTGAATTAAGTCAATAACTGTTAGAATTGTGGTCCTGACAGAACAATGTTCTACAACGTCAATAACTGTCAGAAGTGTGATCCTGACAGAACAAAGTTCTACAAAGTCAATAACTGTTAGAATTGTGGTCCTGACAGAACAATGTTCTAAAAAGTCAATAACTGTTAGAATTGTGGTCCTGACAGAACAATGTTCTAAAAGTCAATAACTGTCAGAAGTGTGGTCCTGACAGAACAATGTTCTACAAAGTCAATAACTGTTAGAATTGTGGTCCTGACAGAACAATGTTCTAAAAGTCAATAACTGTTAGAATTGTGGTCCTGACAGAACAATGTTCTAAAACGTCAATAACTGTTAGAATTGTGGTCCTGACAGACAATGTTCTACAAAGTCAATAACTGTTAGAATTGTGGTCCTGACAGAACAATGTTCTACAAAGTCAATAACTGTTAGAATTGTGGTCCTGACAGAACAATGTTCTACAACGTCAATAACTGTTAGAATTGTGGTCCTGACAGAACAATGTTCTACAAAGTCAATAACTGTTAGAATTGTGGTCCTGACAGAACAATGTTCTACAAAGTCAATAACTGTTAGAATTGTGGTCCTGACAGAACAATGTTCTTTACAACGTCAATAACTGTCAGAAGTGTGATCCTGACAGAACAATGTTCTACAAAGTCAATAACTGTTAGAATTGTGGTCCTGACAGAACAATGTTCTACAACGTCAATAACTGTTAGAATTGTGGTCCTGACAGAACAATGTTCTACAAAGTCAATAACTGTTAGAATTAAGTCAATAACTGTTAGAATTGTGGTCCTGACAGAACAATGTTCTACAACGTCAATAACTGTCAGAAGTGTGATCCTGACAGAACAAAGTTCTACAAAGTCAATAACTGTTAGAATTGTGGTCCTGACAGAACAATGTTCTAAAAAGTCAATAACTGTTAGAATTGTGGTCCTGACAGAACAATGTTCTAAAAAGTCAATAACTGTCAGAAGTGTGGTCCTGACAGAACAATGTTCTACAAAGTCAATAACTGTTAGAATTGTGGTCCTGACAGAACAATGTTCTACAAAGTCAATAACTGTTAGAATTGTGGTCCTGACAGAACAATGTTCTAAAAAGTCAATAACTGTTAGAATTGTGGTCCTGACAGAACAATGTTCTACAAAGTCAATAACTGTTAGAATTGTGGTCCTGACAGAACAATGTTCTACAACGTCAATAACTGTTAGAATTGTGGTCCTGACAGAACAATGTTCTAAAACGTCAATAACTGTTAGAATTGTGGTCCTGACAGACAATGTTCTACAAAGTAAATAACTGTTAGAATTGTGGTCCTGACAGAACAATGTTCTACAAAGTCAATAACTGTTAGAATTGTGGTCCTGACAGAACAATGTTCTACAACGTCAATAACTGTTAGAATTGTGGTCCTGACAGAACAATGTTCTACAAAGTCAATAACTGTTAGAATTGTGGTCCTGACAGAACAATGTTCTACAAAGTCAATAACTGTTAGAATTGTGGTCCTGACAGAACAATGTTCTACAACGTCAATAACTGTCAGAAGTGTGATCCTGACAGAACAATGTTCTACAAAGTCAATAACTGTTAGAAGTGTGATCCTGACAGAACAATGTTCTACAAAGTCAATAACTGTTAGAATTGTGGTCCTGACAGAACAATGTTCTACAACGTCAATAACTGTTAGAATTGTGGTCCTGACAGAACAATGTTCTACAAAGTCAATAACTGTTAGAATTAAGTCAATAACTGTTAGAATTGTGGTCCTGACAGAACAATGTTCTACAACGTCAATAACTGTCAGAAGTGTGATCCTGACAGAACAAAGTTCTACAAAGTCAATAACTGTTAGAATTGTGGTCCTGACAGAACAATGTTCTAAAAAGTCAATAACTGTTAGAATTGTGGTCCTGACAGAACAATGTTCTAAAAAGTCAATAACTGTCAGAAGTGTGGTCCTGACAGAACAATGTTCTACAAAGTCAATAACTGTTAGAATTGTGGTCCTGACAGAACAATGTTCTAAAAAGTCAATAACTGTTAGAATTGTGGTCCTGACAGAACAATGTTCTAAAACGTCAATAACTGTTAGAATTGTGGTCCTGACAGACAATGTTCTACAAAGTCAATAACTGTTAGAATTGTGGTCCTGACAGAACAATGTTCTACAAAGTCAATAACTGTTAGAATTGTGGTCCTGACAGAACAATGTTCTACAACGTCAATAACTGTTAGAATTGTGGTCCTGACAGAACAATGTTCTACAAAGTCAATAACTGTTAGAATTGTGGTCCTGACAGAACAATGTTCTACAAAGTCAATAACTGTTAGAATTGTGGTCCTGACAGAACAATGTTCTACAACGTCAATAACTGTCAGAAGTGTGATCCTGACAGAACAATGTTCTACAAAGTCAATAACTGTTAGAATTGTGGTCCTGACAGAACAATGTTCTACAACGTCAATAACTGTTAGAATTGTGGTCCTGACAGAACAATGTTCTACAAAGTCAATAACTGTTAGAATTAAGTCAATAACTGTTAGAATTGTGGTCCTGACAGAACAATGTTCTACAACGTCAATAACTGTCAGAAGTGTGATCCTGACAGAACAAAGTTCTACAAAGTCAATAACTGTTAGAATTGTGGTCCTGACAGAACAATGTTCTAAAAAGTCAATAACTGTTAGAATTGTGGTCCTGACAGAACAATGTTCTAAAAAGTCAATAACTGTCAGAAGTGTGGTCCTGACAGAACAATGTTCTACAAAGTCAATAACTGTTAGAATTGTGGTCCTGACAGAACAATGTTCTAAAAAGTCAATAACTGTTAGAATTGTGGTCCTGACAGAACAATGTTCTAAAAAGTCAATAACTGTTAGAATTGTGGTCCTGACAGAACAATGTTCTACAAAGTCAATAACTGTTAGAATTGTGGTCCTGACAGAACAATGTTCTACAACGTCAATAACTGTTAGAATTGTGGTCCTGACAGAACAATGTTCTAAAACGTCAATAACTGTTAGAATTGTGGTCCTGACAGACAATGTTCTACAAAGTCAATAACTGTTAGAATTGTGGTCCTGACAGAACAATGTTCTACAAAGTCAATAACTGTTAGAATTGTGGTCCTGACAGAACAATGTTCTACAACGTCAATAACTGTTAGAATTGTGGTCCTGACAGAACAATGTTCTACAAAGTCAATAACTGTTAGAATTGTGGTCCTGACAGAACAATGTTCTACAAAGTCAATAACTGTTAGAATTGTGGTCCTGACAGAACAATGTTCTACAACGTCAATAACTGTCAGAAGTGTGATCCTGACAGAACAATGTTCTACAAAGTCAATAACTGTTAGAATTGTGGTCCTGACAGAACAATGTTCTACAAAGTCAATAACTGTTAGAATTAAGTCAATAACTGTTAGAATTGTGGTCCTGACAGAACAATGTTCTACAACGTCAATAACTGTCAGAAGTGTGATCCTGACAGAACAAAGTTCTACAAAGTCAATAACTGTTAGAATTGTGGTCCTGACAGAACAATGTTCTAAAAAGTCAATAACTGTTAGAATTGTGGTCCTGACAGAACAATGTTCTAAAAAGTCAATAACTGTCAGAAGTGTGGTCCTGACAGAACAATGTTCTACAAAGTCAATAACTGTTAGAATTGTGGTCCTGACAGAACAATGTTCTAAAAAGTCAATAACTGTTAGAATTGTGGTCCTGACAGAACAATGTTCTAAAAAGTCAATAACTGTTAGAATTGTGGTCCTGACAGAACAATGTTCTACAAAGTCAATAACTGTTAGAATTGTGGTCCTGACAGAACAATGTTCTACAACGTCAATAACTGTTAGAATTGTGGTCCTGACAGAACAATGTTCTAAAACGTCAATAACTGTTAGAATTGTGGTCCTGACAGACAATGTTCTACAAAGTCAATAACTGTTAGAATTGTGGTCCTGACAGAACAATGTTCTACAACGTCAATAACTGTTAGAAATGTGATCCTGACAGAACAATGTTCTACAAAGTCAATAACTGTCAGAATTGTGGTCCTGACAGAACAATGTTATACAAAGTCAATAACTGTTAGAATTGTGGTCCTGACAGAACAATGTTATACAAAGTCAATAACTGTTAGAATTGTGGTCCTGACAGAACAATGTTCTAAAAATCAATAACTGTCAGAAGTGTGGTCCTGACAGAACAATGTTTTACAAAGTCTTCAACTGTCAGAAGTGTGATCCTGACAGAACAATGTTCGACATAGTCAAAAAACAAAAATCATAAAGAAAGAAGAAATATTTTGTGACATCTTAAGATAACTCGGGTCATGTTTATAAATGTAAATCATTGTCGCTGAGCATATATAAAAATAGTTTGACCAAACTCCTCCACTAACCTATCTCATTCGTTAGAATGTTTGACCAAACACCCCCCCCACTAACCTATCTCATTCGTCAGAATGTTTGACCAAACACCCCCCTAACCTATCTCATTCGTCAGAATAATTTACCAAACACCCCCACTAACCTATCTCATTCTTCAGAATGTTTGACCAAACACCCCCACTAACCTATCTCATTCGTCAGAATGTTTGACCAAACACCCCCATTAACCTATCTCATTCGTCAATGTTTGACTAAACACCCCCACTAACCTATCTCATTCGTCAGAATGGCTTTGGTGGTCCTAATGATACCGACGGGACACTTGCGGCGTAGTCCGACATTTAATGGGCGCTTATTTATTGGTTAGACATTAATATCGTTCTTTTTGGTGGAATTGTTGTTTGGAGCCCCCCCCCCTTCCCCTGCCAGAGATTTTTTTATGAATAGGCAAACTAGGCGATCGCCTAGGGCCCTGTCCGTCTGGTAAAGGGCCTCATTTGATAATTTTGCTAGGACCCCTAAATAAGACAAAATTCTGCTTTGGGCCTCCCCAAAACATATGAACGACTCTGCCAGAGCAATGGTGTATTGGATCCCTACAAAAATTCCAAAATTTGTTGCGACGCCTTTTCGGTCATCCACTGAGCGCCACTGAAGAAATATGAAAGTCATTTCAGTAACTTTTAGTTCGATAATTGATAGATCACATCATAGTTGCTGTTGATTTTTGGGTTACCAATGGGACTTTTTCGCTTAACGACCATATATTATTGATTAAACTTCTGATTTTATTTAAAATCAGATTACAACAGATCAAACTATTCAACAGATCAACCAATTCAACATATATAGCATCAGACTGAAGATCTTAGTCAACACTCAACAAACTAAATGTGAACTATAGACATATAACAATTATGGATATATGATGTGAACTAAATACATCGCATGTCGACACTCAACACTAAAGCATGTTGCTCCTTCCGCAATGAAAAGTAGCATGTTGCTCCTTCCGCAATGAAAAGTAGCATGTTGCTCCTTCCGTAATGAAAAGTAGAATGTTTCTCCTTCCGCAATGAAAAGTAGCATGTTGCTCCTTCCGCAATGAAAAGTAGCATGAATGTTACCTTCCTCATTACACTTCGTCATTTTCCTGTTTAAATGTTTACATGACATCTGTATTCTGCTTGATGCAATGACCAGCTGCTGAATGTTCAGTCCAGGAAATTTGAAACAATGTCGTAAACAAACTTGAAACAATGTCGTAAACAACATATACAATCCACTTTCCTCAACTGCAGTGGTTCTCAAAAGGTAACACTTCGTTTCTTTCTCGCGACATAAAATTAGACAAAAATAAGATGAAGGAAAGAGAATAAAAGTGTCATTCATTTATACGTAAGTTTGTTGTTGTTGTCATTCATTTATACGTAAGTTTGTTGTTGTTGTCATTCATTTATACGTGGGTTTGTTGTTGTTGTCATTCATTTTTACGTGGGTTTGTTGTTGTTGTCATTCATTTATACGTGGGTTTGTTGTTGTTGTCATTCATTTATACGTGGGTTTGTTGTTGTTGTCATTCATTTATACGTGGGTTTGTTGTTGTCATTCATTTATATGTGGGTTTGTTGTTGTTGTCATTCATTTATACGTGGGTTTGTTGTTGTTGTCATTCATTTATACATGGGTTTGTAGTTGATGTCATGTCATTCATTTATACGTGGGTCAGTTGTTGTTCTCATTCATTTATACGTGGGTTTGTTGTTGTTGTCATTCATTTATACGTGGGTTTGTTGTTGTTGTCATTCATTTAATCGTGGGTTTGTTGTTGTTGTCATTCATTTTTACGTGGGTTTGTTGTTGTTATAATTCATTTATACGTGGGTTTGTTGTTGTCATTCATTTATACGTGGGTTTGTTGTTGTTTTTGTCGCGACTTAACTTAAATTCCCATGCGTCCACCCAGTTAGTGTGTGAAGTACCTGTAAGGATGAGATCCTATAAACCGTTAATGGGACAGTTTATGGTGCCCTTCTTTCATCCCCACTATAGCCGACTGTGCAATAGCCATGGAGACACCACGGGAGATGATCTGAAATATCCATTGGTCCTCACCGGAGTTCAAGCCAGGGACCCTCAGGTCGACAGTTGAGCGCTTTACCACACGACCACCCGTCCTTCTCTGTGGCATTTTTGTTGGCTATTTATTTCTACGGTATATATAGGGTGGCACAACAATTAGGTGTACATTTATTAAACTACCTTTTATATGTTAATACCATATTGAAGAATGCTGCAATGTTGAAGACATTTTGAGCAATCTAGTCTAATGAACTTCCCGGATGTTCTAGTGTCGAATGTCCCAATAGTCTACGTGATAACTGTCAACCCACTATAGAGCCACCGTGTATAGAGAATATTATATCTCTATATTTGTAATTGTGAACTTCTTTATTTATGTAAATATGTATAATATGTATATGTATGTTAAAAAAAGTGAACATTTTTATTTCTTAATTATATCATAGTATTAAAAATAGACCACATCCGTGAACGAGAGAGTACAGTAGGTGCGCATCATCATACTTAGTGAAAATTAATTATCAAATATACATGTACTCAAGATATTTTGTTCACTATCATTTATTGATAAAAAAAAAAGTTTTTCAACCAGTTATAAAATTCACAGAATAGTCATCTGAATAGGATAATAACTACTGGGGGGGGGGCGTAGTGGTGCAGTATGATTATCGATTTTCAATTACATTTAAACCTATCTGAATGTTGTGTACAGGATCTTTCGGGGGCCCTTAATCTTCACTCCTTCGTCACTACTTCAGATATGTTAACATTCAACCACCTAGAACCAGTAGAACACCGCTAATACTTCACATTGAACACTTCAACTATCCAATCAGTAAAGGAACAACGTATTCACAAGAACCAAATAATATAGTTTAATCCTTAAAATATATACATATAGAATGATCACAGAAATCACAATAAGTCCAGATACATAGTGTGGCCATCAACAGCTCAACTTCTACCACCGACCACTACTGGTTGTAACACATCAACCACTGACCAACGTCCCACACCCTAGACTACTGACTAGTCCGTGTTAACTATCTCCCGGTCCCCTACCGTGAACTCCTTTTACGCTCAAAACACGCCATGCCCTTTAACCCGTCAGCTGACCCAACACAGCTCGCACACCCCCATATAATATCATAAACAATGCACAACAATGCGATATTTTGTATGGTTTTCTACCTTAAAGTGGGAAGATATATAGATAGGTGACGCGATTGCTATTATCACTTGAGTGCTAACTATGCTTAACTCACCAGAGAAAAGATTGGCCGACAGTTTGATGGGGACGTTGAGGTAAACTTACACCGGTTCGAAACCCTAGCATCCAGACTTTGAAAATAACACATCAGTCTCGCTGCAGTGACATACTAATCGAAGTATTCACAATAGTTCAGATTTCCACTGCGAAGCAAATAACATTTTCATTTTCGCTGCATTTTTCGAGTTTTCCCTTGGTCTTGTTTTTACAAAGATAAACATAACAAAACAGTTGTTTAGAAGCGCATCGGTTCGAAAATCATGTACATAGCATTGCAGCGAAACAGATACGAAATGTGTGAGGTTCCTATATATTCGGTTCGGTGGGGGCTTACCATCATTTTATGTCTTGATAAACAAACCAAAATGGCTTCTTAAAAACATCGACTCAAATTGTTAAAAAAAAGTCAAAATTAATGTATATTTTAAGATACTAACTTAAACTTTAGCGAATAATTGATAAATACTCATAGTTTAAGAAATTTTTGCTCGTCACATAGTTTATTTATATAAGTATAGAATCCCACTATATCAATCGATGGGTAACCACATTTAAACTGGAAATTGGTGTATTGATTCGAAAATTTTGATATGCGAATGATAAAGCCTTCACTGTGGTTTGCATCTAATTAGGAATACCAATTCCATGTATACGTAAATAATAGTGCGCTCTCCAGCTATATTAGAGCTGAATGCTTTTCATATTTCGGAAAAAAACCTTAAAAAACGAAAATTCGAGTCAATTTTTTAGTGGATGTTTATTATTTTTCCGAAATGAATCTTTTAAATTAAATTTCATGAAATGATACTATTGCCATTGTTATTGTTTTGCCATTTTGCTATTGTCATGCATGAATAATTTTAAACCGTCATTTTCAAACTTTTAATACTTCATTTATGTTCCCAACATTTATATTCTTTTATTTTCCTGGTACAATAGCCTTCGTTAAATATTTTTAAAAAGCCGAAACTATAGCTATGAAACACCAAGGCTTTTGAATTACGGGACGTTGTTGTTACCTACCGGAAGTGGGGGAAGGGTATAGAAACTGATTGTAGGACATTATGCAGCTGGAGACTGATACCATCGTATCACCACCACTTGATAGAGACTGATACCATCGTATCACCACCACATGATAGGCAGAGACTGATACCATCGTATCACCACCACATGATAGACAGAGACTGATACCATCGTATCACCACCACTTGATAGTCAGAGAGTGATACCATCGTATCACCACCACTTGATAGTCAGAGACAGATACCATCGTATCACCACCACATAAGAGTCAGAGACTGATACCATCGTATCACCACCACATGATAGAGACTGATACTATCGTATCACCACCACATGATAGGCAGAGACTGATACCATCGTATCACCACCACATGATAGAGACTGATACCATCGTATCACCACCACATAATAGAGACTGATTCCATCGTATCACCACCACACGATAGGCAGAGACTGATACCATCGTATCACCACCATTTGATAGGCAGAGACTGATACCATCGTATCACCACCATTTGATAGGCAGAGACTGATACCGTCGTATCACCACCACATAAGAGTCAGAGACTGATACCATCGTATCACCAGCACATAAGAGTCAGAGACTGATACCATCATATCACCACCACAGAAGAGTTAAAGACTGATACCATCGTATCACCACCACTTGATAGGCAGAGACTGATACCATCGTATCACCACCACATGATAGAGACTGATACCATCGTATCACCACCACATGATAGAGACTGATTCCATCGTATCACCACCACACGATAGGCAGAGACTGATACCATCGTATCACCACCACATGATAGGCAGAGACTGATACCATCGTATCACCACCATTTGATAGTCAGAGACTGATACCACCGTATCACCACCACATGATAGTCAGAGACTGATACCACCGTATCACCACCACATGATAGTCAGAGACTGATACCACCGTATCACCACCACATGATAGTCAGAGACTGATACCACCGTATCACAACCACATGATAGTCAGAGACTGATACCACCGTATCACCACCACATGATAGTCAGAGACTGATACCACCGTATCACCACCACATGATAGTCAGAGACTGATACCATCGTATCACCGCTAACGACCTAAGAACGGCACTTATGTGTCCGCTAACACTAACAAATATTGACAAATATCGGTTGTATTGATACCATCGTATCACCACCACATGATAGAGACTGATACTATCGTATCACCACCACATGATAGAGACTGATACTATCGTATCACCACCACATTATAGTCAGAGACTGATACCACCGTAACACCACCACATGATAGTCAGAGACTGATACCACCGTATCACCACCACATGATAGTCAGACTGATACCACCGTATCACCACCACATGATAGTCAGAGACTGATACTATCGTATCACCACCACATTATAGTCAGAGACTGATACCACCGTAACACCACCACATGATAGTCAGAGACTGATACCACCGTATCACCACCACATGATAGTCAGACTGATACCACCGTATCACCACCACATGATAGTCAGAGACTGATATCACCGTATCACCACCACATGATAGTCAGAGACTTATACCACCGTATCACCACCACATGATAGTCTGAGACTGATACCACCGCATCACCACATAATGATAGTCAGAGGCAGATACCACCGTATCACCACCACATGATAGTCAGACTGATACCACCGTATCACCACCACATGATAGTCAGAGACTGATACCACCGTATCACCACCACATGATAGTCAGAGACTGATACCACCGTATCACCACCACATGATAGTCAGAGACTGATACCATCGTATCACCGCTAAAGACCTAAGAACGGCACTTATGTGTCCGACAACACTAACAAATATTGACAAATATCGGTTGTATTGATACCATCGTATCACCACCACATGATAGAGACTGATACTATCGTATCACCACCACATTATAGTCAGAGACTGATACCACCGTAACACCACCACATGATAGTCAGAGACTGATACCACCGTATCACCACCACATGATAGTCAGACTGATACCACCGTATCACCACCACATGATAGTCAGAGACTGATATCACCGTATCACCACCACATGATAGTCAGAGACTTATACCACCGTATCACCACCACATGATAGTCTGAGACTGATACCACCGCATCACCACATAATGATAGTCAGAGGCAGATACCACCGTATCACCACCACATGATAGTCAGACTGATACCACCGTATCACCACCACATGATAGTCAGAGACTGATACCACCGTATCACCACCACATGATAGTCAGAGACTGATACCACCGTATCACCACCACATGATAGTCAGAGACTGATACCATCGTATCACCGCTAAAGACCTAAGAACGGCACTTATGTGTCCGACAACACTAACAAATATTGACAAATATCGGTTGTATTGATACCATCGTATCACCACCACATGATAGAGACTGATACCATCGTATAACCACCACATAAGAGTCAGAGACTGATACCACCGTGTCACCACCACATCAGAGTCAGAGACTGATACCATCGTATCACCACCACATAAGAGTCAGAGACTGATACTACCGTATCACCACCACATGATAGTCAGAGACTGATACCATCATATCACCAACACATGATAGAGACTGATACTATCGTATCACCACCACATGATAGTCAGAGACTGATACCACCGTATCCCCACCACATGATAGTCAGAGACTGATACCACCGTATCACCACCACATGATAGTCAGAGACTGATACCACCGTATCCCCACCACATGATAGTCAGAGACTGATACCACCGTATCACCACCACATGATAGTCAGAGACTGATACCATCGTATCACCACCACATAATAGAGACTGATACTATCGTATCACCACCACATGATAGTCAGAGACTGATACCACCGTATCACCACCACATGATAGTCAGAGATTGATACCACCGTATCACCACCACATGATAGTCAGAGACTGATACCATCGTATCACCACTACATAAGAGTCAGAGACTGATACTACCGTATCACCACCACATGATAGTCAGAGACTGATACCACCGTATCACCACCACATGATAGTCAGAGACAGATACCACCGTATCACCACCACATGATAGTCAGAGACTGATACCACCGTATCACCACCACATAAGAGTCAGAGACTGATACCATCGTATCACTGCCACATAAGAGTCAGAGACTGATACCACCGTATCACCACCACATAAGAGTCAGAGACTGATACCGTCGTATCACCACCACATGATAGTCAGAGACCGATAACACCGTATCACCACCACATGTTAGTCAGAGACTGATACTACCGTATCACCACCACATGATAGTCAGAGACAGATACCACCGTATCACCACCACATGATAGAGACTGATACCATCGTATCACCACCATTTGATAGGCAGAGACTGATACCATCGTATCACCACCATTTGATAGGCAGAGACTGATACCGTCGTATCACCACCACATAAGAGTCAGAGACTGATACCATCGTATCACCACCACATAAGAGTCAGAGACTGATACCATCGTATCACCACCACATAAGAGTCAGACTGATACCATCGTATCACCACCACATGATAGTCAGATACTTATACCATCGTATTACCACCACATGATAGGCAGAGACTAATAGCTACGTATCACCACCACATGATAAAGACTGATACCGCCGTATCACCACCACATGATAGAGACTGATACCATCGTATCACCGCTAAAGACCTAAGAACGGCACTTATGTGTCCGACAACACTAACAAATATTGACAAATATCGGTTGTATTGATACTACCGTATCACCACCACATGATAGAGACTGATACCATCGTATCACCACCATTTGATAGGCAGAGACTGATACCATCGTATCACCAGCACATAAGAGTCAGAGACTGATACCATCATATCACCACCACAGAAGAGTTAAAGACTGATACCATCGTATCACCACCACTTGATAGGCAGAGACTGATACCATCGTATCACCACCACATGATAGAGACTGATTCCATCGTATCACCACCACACGATAGGCAGAGACTGATACCATCGTATCACCACCACATGATAGGCAGAGACTGATACCATCGTATCACCACCATTTGATAGTCAGAGACTGATACCACCGTATCACCACCACATGATAGTCAGAGACTGATACCACCGTATCACCACCACATGATAGTCAGAGACTGATACCACCGTATCACCACCACATGATAGTCAGAGACTGATACCACCGTATCACAACCACATGATAGTCAGAGACTGATACCACCGTATCACCACCACATGATAGTCAGAGACTGATACCACCGTATCACCACCACATGATAGTCAGAGACTGATACCATCGTATCACCGCTAACGACCTAAGAACGGCACTTATGTGTCCGCTAACACTAACAAATATTGACAAATATCGGTTGTATTGATACCATCGTATCACCACCACATGATAGAGACTGATACTATCGTATCACCACCACATGATAGAGACTGATACTATCGTATCACCACCACATTATAGTCAGAGACTGATACCACCGTAACACCACCACATGATAGTCAAAGACTGATACCACCGTATCACCACCACATGATAGTCAGACTGATACCACCGTATCACCACCACATGATAGTCAGAGACTGATATCACCGTATCACCACCACATGATAGTCAGAGACTTATACCACCGTATCACCACCACATGATAGTCTGAGACTGATACCACCGCATCACCACATAATGATAGTCAGAGGCAGATACCACCGTATCACCACCACATGATAGTCAGACTGATACCACCGTATCACCACCACATGATAGTCAGAGACTGATACCACCGTATCACCACCACATGATAGTCAGAGACTGATACCACCGTATCACCACCACATGATAGTCAGAGACTGATACCATCGTATCACCGCTAAAGACCTAAGAACGGCACTTATGTGTCCGACAACACTAACAAATATTGACAAATATCGGTTGTATTGATACCATCGTATCACCACCACATGATAGAGACTGATACCATCGTATAACCACCACATAAGAGTCAGAGACTGATACCACCGTGTCACCACCACATCAGAGTCAGAGACTGATACCATCGTATCACCACCACATAAGAGTCAGAGACTGATACTACCGTATCACCACCACATGATAGTCAGAGACTGATACCATCATATCACCACCACATGATAGAGACTGATACTTTCGTATCACCACCACATGATAGTCAGAGACTGATACCACCGTATCCCCACCACATGATAGTCAGAGACTGATACCACCGTATCACCACCACATGATAGTCAGAGACTGATACCACCGTATCCCCACCACATGATAGTCAGAGACTGATACCACCGTATCACCACCACATGATAGTCAGAGACTGATACCATCGTATCACCACCACATAATAGAGACTGATACTATCGTATCACCACCACATGATAGTCAGAGACTGATACCACCGTATCACCACCACATGATAGTCAGAGATTGATACCACCGTATCACCACCACATGATAGTCAGAGACTGATACCATCGTATCACCACTACATAAGAGTCAGAGACTGATACTACCGTATCACCACCACATGATAGTCAGAGACTGATACCACCGTATCACCACCACATGATAGTCAGAGACAGATACCACCGTATCACCACCACATGATAGTCAGAGACTGATACCACCGTATCACCACCACATAAGAGTCAGAGACTGATACCATCGTATCACTGCCACATAAGAGTCAGAGACTGATACCACCGTATCACCACCACATAAGAGTCAGAGACTGATACCGTCGTATCACCACCACATGATAGTCAGAGACCGATAACACCGTATCACCACCACATGATAGTCAGAGACTGATACTACCGTATCACCACCACATGATAGTCAGAGACAGATACCACCGTATCACCACCACATGATAGAGACTGATACCATCGTATCACCACCATTTGATAGGCAGAGACTGATACCATCGTATCACCACCATTTGATAGGCAGAGACTGATACCGTCGTATCACCACCACATAAGAGTCAGAGACTGATACCATCGTATCACCACCACATAAGAGTCAGAGACTGATACCATCGTATCACCACCACATAAGAGTCAGACTGATACCATCGTATCACCACCACATGATAGTCAGATACTTATACCATCGTATTACCACCACATGATAGGCAGAGACTAATAGCTACGTATCACCACCACATGATAAAGACTGATACCGCCGTATCACCACCACATGATAGAGACTGATACCATCGTATCACCGCTAAAGACCTAAGAACGGCACTTATGTGTCCGACAACACTAACAAATATTGACAAATATCGGTTGTATTGATACTACCGTATCACCACCACATGATAGAGACTGATACCATCGTATCACCACCATTTGATAGGCAGAGACTGATACCATCGTATCACCACCATTTGATAGGCAGAGACTGATACCGTCGTATCACCACCACATAAGAGTCAGAGACTGATACCATCGTATCACCACCACATAAGAGTCAGAGACTGATACCATCGTATCACCACCACATGATAGGCAGAGACTAATAGCTACGTATCACCACCACATGATAAAGACTAATACCACCGTATCACCACCACGTGATAGAGACTGATACTATCGTATCACCACCACATGATAGTCAGAGACTGATACCACCGTATCACCACCACATGATAGTCAGAGACTGATACCACCGTATCACCACCACATGATAGTCAGAGACTGATACCACCGTATCACCACCACATGATAGTCAGAGACTGATACCACCGTATCACCACCACATGATAGTCAGAGACTGATACCACCGTATCACCACCACATGATAGTCAGAGACTGATACCACCGTATCACCACCACATGATAGTCAGAGACTGATACCATCGTATCACCGCTAACGACCTAAGAACGGCACTTATGTGTCCGACAACACTAACAAATATTGACAAATATCGGTTGTATTGATACCATCGTATCACCACCACATGATAGAGACTGATACTATCGTATCACCACCACATGATAGGCAGAGATTGATAGCATCGTATCACCACCACATGATAGAGATTGATACCATCGTATCACCACCACATGATAGGCAGAGACTGATACCATCGTATCACCACCATTTGATAGGCAGAGACTGATACCATCGTATCACCACCATTTGAAAGGCAGAGACTGATACCGTCGTATCACCACCACATAAGAGTCAGAGACTCATACCATCGTATCACAACCACATAAGAGTCAGAGACTGATACCATCGTATCACCACCACATAATAGTCAGAGACTGATACCATCGTATCACCACCACATGATAGTCAGATACTGATACCATCGTATCACCACCACATGATAGGCAGAGACTGATAGCATCGTATTACCACCACATGATTGAGACTGATACCACTGTGTCACCACCACATGATAGTCAGAGACCGATACCACCGTATCACCACCACATGATAGTCAGAGACTGATACCACCGTATCACCACCACATGATAGTCAGAGACTGATACCATCGTATCACCGCTAAAGACCTAAGAACGGCACTTATGTGTCCGAAAACACTAACAAATATTGACAAATATCGGTTGTATTGATACCATCGTATCACCACCACATGATAGAGACTGATACTATCGTATCACCACCACATTATAGTCAGAGACTGATACCACCGTATCACCACCACATGATAGTCAGAGACTGATACCACCGTATCACCACCACATGATAGTCAGACTGATACCACCGTATCACCACCACATGATAGTCAGAGACTGATACCACCGTATCACCACCACATGATAGTCAGGGACTGATACCACCGTATCACCACCACATGATAGTCAGAGACTGATACCACCGTATCACCACCACATGATAGTCAGAGACTGATACCACCGTATCACCACCACGTGATAGAGACTGATACTATCGTATCACCACCACATGATAGTCAGAGACTGATACCACCGTATCACCACCACATGATAGTCAGGGACTGATACCACCGTATCACCACCACATGATAGAGACTGATACTATCGTATCACCACCACATGATAGGCAGAGACTGATAGCATCGTATCACCACCACATGATAGAGACTGATACTATCGTATCACCACCACATGATAGGCAGAGACTGATAGCATCGTATCACCACCACATGATAGAGATTGATACCATCGTATCACCACCACATGATAGGCAGAGACTGATACCATCGTATCACCACCATTTGATAGGCAGAGACTGATACCATCGTATCACCACCATTTGATAGGCAGAGACTGATACCGTCGTATCACCACCACATAAGAGTCAGAGACTCATACCATCGTATCACAACCACATAAGAGTCAGAGACTGATACCATCGTATCACCACCACATAAGAGTCAGAGACTGATACCATCGTATCACCACCACATGATAGTCAGATACTGATACCATCGTATCACCACCACATGATAGGCAGAGACTGATAGCATCGTATTACCACCACATGATTGAGACTGATACCACTGTGTCACCACCACATGATAGTCAGAGACCGATACCACCGTATCACCACCACATGATAGTCAGAGACTGATACCACCGTATCACCACCACATGATAGTCAGAGACTGATACCATCGTATCACCGCTAAAGACCTAAGAACGGCACTTATGTGTCCGAAAACACTAACAAATATTGACAAATATCGGTTGTATTGATACCATCGTATCACCACCACATGATAGAGACTGATACTATCGTATCACCACCACATTATAGTCAGAGACTGATACCACCGTATCACCACCACATGATAGTCAGAGACTGATACCACCGTATCACCACCACATGATAGTCAGACTGATACCACCGTATCACCACCACATGATAGTCAGAGACTGATACCACCGTATCACCACCACATGATAGTCAGAGACTGATACCACCGTATCACCACCACATGATAGTCAGAGACTGATACCATCGTATCACCACCACATGATAGAGACTGATACTATCGTATCACCACCACATGATAGTCAGAGACTGATAGCATCGTATCACCACCACATGATAGTCAGAGACTGATACCACCGTATCACCACCACATGAAAGTCATAGACTGATACCACCGTATCACCACCACATGATAGTCAGAGACAGATACCACCGTATCACCACCACATGATAGTCAGAGACTGATACCACCGTATCACCACCACATAAGAGTCAGAGACTGATACCATCGTATCACCGCCACATAAGAGTCAGAGACTGATACCACCGTATCACCAACACATAAGAATCAGAGACTGATACCGTCGTATCACCACCACATGATAGTCAGAGACCGATAACACCGTATCACCACCACATGATAGTCAGAGACTGATACTACCGTATCACCACCACATGATAGAGACTGATACCATCGTATCACCACCATTTGATAGGCAGAGACTGATACCATCGTATCACCACCATTTGATAGGCAGAGACTGATACCGTCGTATCACCACCACATAAGAGTCAGAGACTGATACCATCGTATCACCACCACATAAGAGTCAGAGACTGATACCATCGTATCACCACCACATGATAGGCAGAGACTAATAGCTACGTATCACCACCACATGATAAAGACTAATACCACCGTATCACCACCACATGATAGAGACTGATACCATCGTATCACCGCTAAAGACCTAAGAACGGCACTTATGTGTCCGACAACACTAACAAATATTGACAAATATCGGTTGTATTGATACCATCGTATCACCACCACGTGATAGAGACTGATACTATCGTATCACCACCACATGATAGTCAGAGACTGATACCACCGTATCACCACCACATGATAGTCAGAGACTGATACCACCGTATCACCACCACATGATAGTCAGAGACTGATACCACCGTATCACCACCACATGATAGTCAGAGACTGATACCACCGTATCACCACCACATGATAGTCAGAGACTGATACCATCGTATCACCGCTAACGACCTAAGAACGGCACTTATGTGTCCGCTAACACTAACAAATATTGACAAATATCGGTTGTATTGATACCATCGTATCACCACCACATGATAGAGACTGATACTATCGTATCACCACCACATGATAGGCAGAGACTGATAGCATCGTATCACCACCACATGATAGAGATTGATACCATCGTATCACCACCACATGATAGGCAGAGACTGATACCATCGTATCACCCCCATTTGATAGGCAGAGACTGATACCATCGTATCACCACCATTTGATAGGCAGAGACTGATACCGTCGTATCACCACCACATAAGAGTCAGAGACTCATACCATCGTATCACAACCACATAAGAGTCAGAGACTGATACCATCGTATCACCACCACATAAGAGTCAGAGACTGATACCATCGTATCACCACCACATGATAGTCAGATACTGATACCATCGTATCACCACCACATGATAGGCAGAGACTGATAGCATCGTATTACCACCACATGATTGAGACTGATACCACTGTGTCACCACCACATGATAGTCAGAGACCGATACCACCGTATCACCACCACATGATAGTCAGAGACTGATACCACCGTATCACCACCACATGATAGTCAGAGACTGATACCATCGTATCACCGCTAAAGACCTAAGAACGGCAACACTAACAAATATTGACAAATATCGGTTGTATTGATACCATCGTATCACCACCACATGATAGAGACTGATACTATCGTATCACCACCACATTATAGTCAGAGACTGATACCACCGTAACACCACCACATGATAGTCAGAGACTGATACCAACGTATCACCACCACATGATAGTCAGACTGATACCACCGTATCACCACCACATGATAGTCAGAGACTGATATCACCGTATCACCACCACATGATAGTCAGAGACTGATACCACCGTATCACCACCACATGATAGTCAGGGACTGATACCACCGTATCACCACCACATGATAGTCAGAGACTGATATCACCGTATCACCACCACATGATAGTCAGAGACTTATACCACCGTATCACCACCACATGATAGAGACTGATACCACCGTATCACCACCACATGATAGTCAGAGACTGATACCACCGTGTCACCACCACATGATAGTCAGAGACTGATACCACCGTATCACCACCACTTGATAGTCAGAGACTGATACCACCGTATCACCACCACATGATAGTCAGAGACTGATACCACCGTATTACCACCACATGATAGTCAGAGACTGATACCATCGTATCACCGCTTAAGACCTAAGAACGGCACTTATTTGTCCGACAACACTAACAAATATTGACAAATATCGGTTGTATTGATACCATCGTATCACCACCACATGATAGAGACTGATACTATCGTATCACCACCACATGATAGTCAGAGACTGATACCACCGTATCACCACCACATGATAGTCAGAGACTGATACCACCGTATCACCACCACAGGATAGTCAGAGACTGATACCACCGTATCACCACCACATAAGAGTCAGAGACTGATACCATCGTATCACCGCCACATAAGAGTCAGAGACTGATACCATCGTATCACCACTACATAAGAGTCAGAGACTGATTCCATCGTATCACTACCACATGATAGGCAGAGACTGATAGCATCGTATCACCACCACATGATAGAGATTGATACCACCGTATCACCACCACATGATAGAGAATGATACCATCGTATCACCACCATTTGATAGGCAGAGACTGATACCATCGTATCACCACCATTTGATAGGCAGAGACTGATACCGTCGTATCACCACCACATAAGAGTCAGAGACTGATACCATTGTATCACCACCACATAAGAGTCAGAGACTGATACCATCGTATCACCACCACATAAGTGTCAGAGACTGATACCATCGTATCACCACCACATGATAGTCAGATACTGATACCATCGTATCACCACCACATGATAGGCAGAGACTGATAGCATCGTATCACCACCACATGATAGAGACTGATACCACCGTGTCACCACCACATGATAGAGACTGATACCATCGTATCACCACCACATGATAGTCAGAGACCGATACCACCGTATCACCACCACATGATAGTCAGAGACTGATACCACCGTATCACCACCACATGATAGTCAGATACTGATACCATCGTATCACCACCACATGATAGGCAGAGACTGATAGCATCGTATCACCACCACATGATAGAGACTGATACCATCGTATCACCACCACATGATAGTCAGAGACCGATACCATCGTATCACCACCACATAAGAGTCAGAGACTGATACCATCGTATCACCACCACATAAGAGTCAGAGACTGATACTACCGTTTCACCACCACATGATAGTCAGAGACAGATACCACCGTATCACCACCACATGATAGTCAGAGACTGATACCACCGTATCACCACCACATGATAGTCAGAGACTGATACCACCGTATCACCACCACATGATAGTCAGATACTGATACCATCGTATCACCGCTAAAGACCTAAGAACGGCACTTATGTGTCCGACAACACCAACAAATATTGACAAATATCGGTTGTATTGATATTGGTCATAAGCGTTAGAAATCTAGTGTTACTTAGTGGCTTGGAGACTCGACAATGGTCCCTTCGATTAGGAACCGAAAATTTCGGGGGACACCATATTCGTTTTTGAAGGACTCTCGAGTTTTTAGCGACGCCACCAACTTATTAAACTTTAGAATTATTAGAGCATCATTTCTTTTCATTTATGATATTACTTTCATTATCAGAGATGAGGTCCCTTGAATATCAACCATATTAGCCAGCCCTTTAACTATGTAAGCCAGCCCTAAACACCCACTTGTTCATAATTTACTTTGCCTGTGAAAAATAATCTTAACTTATGAAACCCAGACATACAAAAAATCTTGCAGGGATTCCAGATTTTTTTATAAGCATTTTTTTTTGGTAAACAGATAAACCATAGTAATAGATATTCAGCTATGACATGAACAGAATAGTAAAGGAAGGGAAGCTTTTGACTTCATTCTCTTTTCGCCCGAACACTTTCCTCGATGACTTTTTTCATTCATTCCATTCAACTCTATAAAGCAGTCAATCTTCTGTTCACTCTAAAAATTGTTAGTGAAAGTTTTATGTAACTGTTATTAATCCTGTTATGAATAAAAACATTCACACTAATTGGCTTTATATATAAGTCAAATAGTGATTATTTCTTTACTACCTTGTTTATTTTTTTATTATCTTTTGTACAAACACATAAAAGTGAACTATTTAGAAGACTATAAAATTATATTGTGTCTGTTAAGTCTTTGACTGTCTCGGCAAACACTTTATTTAATGCCAATCTATACACTTATAAAACAAACTTTTTGTTAGCAAAAACCTCATTTGTCCCTCATTTTATTGCGCAATATTAGTTACAACTAAGCCAGATAATTGCGAGCAGGATATTGCGACTGTATTATCATCATCAAAGGATGTTGGAGACTCTACTGTTCAGGTGTCATCTTTTTAGCAGAACATAAAATGTTCAGAATAAAAAAAAAATTATGTGTGTTTGTGTGAGGGGGGGGCATGGGGGAATAGAAAATGTTGGGATGTACTCATATATGGCATTATTTAATCCATACAAACGGTGGACACAATTCTACTATATATTCGGGAACTCGTGTAGGTGTAAGAAGTATCAAATACCATATTTTGTTTTAAAATTACTTCTATTTATAGGTATGGACTTCTGTTTTTATTACATTTCTCATTTAAAGTTGCTTTATTTACTTATTTTATCTTTTTCATTCGGCTCTACAGCCCATTTAGGGCCCTGACCTGCCATATTACTCTTCTCGATCCTTCGTCTTCTTCCTTCACTCTCTCACTCCTATGGCTTTAAGGTCGTTTCCAACTCCTCCAACCCTCTGCTTTTTGGTCTGCCCTTGGGCCTTTTCTCATTGGGTGTTTCCTTATATATTGCCTTTGTTCCTCTGTTGTTTTCCATTCTTTCTATGTGCTCTACCCACCTCAATCTTTTCATTTTATTTTATACACTTTCTAATTTGTAAGGTGAAGATAAATGTGTAATTATTGAGGGTGATGTCGAATATCTTAGGTAAGGACGAACAGTTTCATGCATAGTTTTAATAGTTAATGGAACAGACATTCATAGTGAGGTAATATTATATGGTCAACACTTATAATAAATTTAATAATGTTCATTGAGGACGCATCGCCCAACAGGAAATTCATTGAGGACGCATCGCCCAACATGAAATTCATTGAGGACGCATCGCCCAACAGGAAATTCATTGTTACCTCACAAATGGTGGTAATTCACCTGTGTTCAACTTGGTCTTTTGATTCTTTTTACTTGCTCGTTATATTGATTTTCAATATATTTACTACCTGATTTCTTTATATGTGTTCAACGAGAAGAGTATAATACCACCCTCGCACACGCACACATTAAAACATATTCATTTTGTTTAACTAGAATAGTATATCACCCTCACACATACACAAACACACACATTCAAAACATATTGATTATATTGTAACTTGAAGAGTATAATACAACACTCGAACACACACACACACACATTTAAAACATATCATTCATTAAAACTGCATGAGATAGAAACATTCAAGAACTTTGAAATAGTAAGAAAAAATGTATTATTATTATAAACGACACAACGTTCCTCAAATTGTTAAACTCTGAACACTTTTATATTCATGATCAATGTTGTAATCGCAACCCATGTTTCGTACAATTAGCGTTGAGCATGTGGTGGAGATTAAGGGTTCAAATCTTGTATATGCTAGTTCTATGGCACCTCCATAGAAGGACTCACCCTCTTACGCTACAAAACAAACACACATTGCTTTGTATGGGTGGGTACTCTGGGTGTATGTGGGAGGGTGATGGGAGGCGCAGAGACGAACATAGTACCGACTGGGTTATAAACTCATCTGCAGACTCTTTGACTGTAACGCGCGACATCAGCCGTTATAGCAGACTTCATATGGTCTGAGTGACGGGCTGACTTGATATGGTCTGAGTGACAGGCTGACTTCATATCTAGAACACATAATGAGTAAAACAAAGAAGTCTGATTCTTTCTTTGGCTGTTGACTTGATAACATTTAACACAAATATTTGCCCTAGTCCTAGGGAGAGATGGTATGTATATTTAATTAAGCGATTCTCTGATTGACAACAATACTCATTTGTAGTTCTTTTTTTAAGTAATGTTCCCTTAGACCAAACGGGCCATAGGGGCAGATGAAGTGTAGAATTCATCGTTTTCTATATCCTCGGCATATAAAGAGATTGTGTGGTTAGCACAACGCCCAGCCGCCTTTACTTCCCCAACTTAAAGTCAGGTACCCACTTAAAGCTGGGTCGACTTGTGGGACGACTTTGAAACAAATTTCACCTGGAAAGGTGACCATGGTTCTCACCGAGGATCGAACCCAGGACTCTCAGGTTGACAGTCGAGTATCTACACCACTCGGCCATCCGTCCCACTTTTTTTTAATTACCTGCCATGTAAATTATATTATTTACACTGTCGGGATGTTGGTAATATATGAAATGACCAATACTAAGGCAATAACCACAGCATATACATTTCTTTGTTTATTATGTGACGAGAACTATTTCAGCGATCCCCCCCCCCCCCCGACTCCTGAATAAACTCGAATCTCTGACCCGATGGTTTAGCCATTAAAAACAAAAAAAGATCACTGGTGTCCACTAAACGATGACACGTTCAGTTCTGAGAAGCACTAAGAACTTACTGAAAGAGATGTATATTCACATTCACCTTGGTATTGATTTCCTAACTGCCTAGGAGTGATTAATGCTGTTCAACTAGTTTGCTGCAAATCTTTGTGACCTGCAAATTTGATTACATTTAAGACTGTAATGCTTTGACCTGTAAACTTAATTACATTAGGACTGCGACTGCAATTCTGTGAGATGTGTATTGATTACTTTAGGGCTTCATTATTGTGCAGTGTATATTTGATTACATTAGGGCTGTAATATTGTGCAATGTATATTTGATTACTTTAGGGCTGCAATATTGTGCAGTGTATATTTGTATATTACTGTTTTGTATTTCTCTCGGGATAGCGAGACTTTCCACGGACGAGAAGTTAACCGTGAGCTGAGCGGGCCGAAGTGAAAATATAAAACGTCGACCGGTCCGCAGCGAGAAAAAGGTTGGGGACCACTATTTTAGAGTATTCTCCATATTCCCTTCTTTTGTCTGTCTCGACTCAGGATAAGCACGTGACGTTTACAAATAAAGTGGATGTGACTCCCAATAAGTTGAAAGTATGTTGTACCTTAATTACTCAAATAAATGTTTACAAGTTGAAAGTATGTTGTACCTTAATTAATCGAATAAATTTTTACAAGTTGGAAGTATGTTGTACCTTAATTACTCAAATAAATGTTTACAAGTTGAAAGTATCTTGTACCCAGAGCCTGTTGACAGAATAACACTTTTTTTTTTATCTGCCCTGTATGACATGTTTGCTTTGTCATTATTGTCTTCATATCTGTGAACAATGCAAGAGCATTTGAATTTGATCTCTTTTTAGATCGTTAATGAATTAGTCAAAAAACATATAATACAAAGCCCTTAAGAAATTAACCCGTGTGTTATTGAGATCAAGATTGGGTATTAAAAGTGCAGAAACTTATATTTTTCACAATCATTCTGAAGTAATTAAAAAGTTTGGAAGAATTGCCCCAGCTGTAAGAACAATGAAACCTATCAAGAGAATTGTCCTTTGTTGAAGTATAAACTTTTTTTTTGTTTTGTGTTTCAGGAAATCACGAAAAATTGTATGGTATGGCTCAGCTATGTCGCAGTAGGTCAAGGTCAGCTGCAATAATTACTCTTTCATTACTCATCGTTTACTCAGGTAAATAAACTCACGCCATTTAATTGTTACTAATTAATTCTCCTACAATGTAATTTAAAATACCATTTTCTTTAATGGAAGAGCTATTGCTTTGTTCAATATCGGCTCAAGGGGTTTCTCAAAGTTTGGATCACGATTCAATGGTGGGTCACAATTCAATGGTGGGCCACGATTCAATGGTGGGTCACGATTCAATGGTGGGTCACGATTCAATGGTGGGCCACGATTCAATGGTGGGCCACGATTCAATGGTGGGTCACACGGTTGGATTTCAGGACGGTCGCGACTAAATCTAAATGTATGATTATAATTGGTTTTCAGAATTCACATGTAGTCCACACAATTACAACTATGTATCTCTTTACAAATCTAAGTTTGTTTTGCTGTCTATATTCAGATGCTATTATTCTCTTTTTTACTTCTTAGATTTTATAATTTATCTACAGGTGGGTCGCGAAAAAAACGTTTTTTTTTGTGTGGGGCGTGTACAAAAAAAATTAACTTACCTGTTTTTTTTTTTCATAGGATTTCAGATCATGTACATGCCAGTGGAACTAAATATTGTAAGTGTTATTTGTTGTATAGTTTGTTTTAGGTCCACTATTAGTGAATACTTAGATTTATGAAGTGCGGAGACCCAATTGGAAAGATTTTCGTCTGGGCACTTCCCCCATTCTTGAACAACTTGCAACAAATTACTTTATGTCATTAAAAACGACTCTTCGAATCTCCTGTAATAAGACTGTAGACTATAAGGTTGAAAGTAATCGAAATGCGCTAAATAAAACCAAAAGTAATTTTTTTTAATCTTGCGATTAACAGACATGTTTACATTTTCTTTAAATATTGATTAAAAGTAACAAATGAAATATCAAATACCACTCAAATAATGTAATTGTTTCACTGATAGAAAAAGATTCATTAAAGAATAACAAAAAAAAATTTTCTATACTTCATCAAAAATTAGGTGGGCTATTTAAACATTTTATTTTTATTTTTGTAGACCACAAAATATAAAGTAACAATTTTAGCCTTATAAATTAGTAACATTTATTCATTACCTTAGATTACCAGATAGTAATTTTTCATCTTTTTTATCTGCAAACAGGGCCTTTATTTATGTTTTTTGTGTGTTTTATGGGTCCAATGGGTGTTATTTGCTGCGCTAATGGAAAATGTCAGATGTAGGGCCAAGAGCCATAAATGTGGGCTATATGATGTACCACAACAATCACGAGCTTGTCTGTTTCTAATGCTGTGTATTATTGGTACCTTGTGTAGATCTCATTATCCGTTTACTAGCTTGTTTCGATATTTGGAGTATGGTTGTGATATTATATTGATTTTTTATCATCAATCGTCATTTTTTATGTTTCAAATCAATACTTTTGGTTTTATAAGTAAGATTTATTGTATTTTTTAATGACTCACTTTAGTAACGTCAGATTTAATGAACAAGGAATGATGTAAAATTTTTCTACATCTTGCTAATTACAACTATCTACTTAACTCAGAAATAGCCTTTGCATTTTGTCGAGTAAGATATTTATCTTGGGTTAACTCGGGTATAGCCATTGCATTTCGTCGAGTAAGATATTTATTTCAGGTGACTCTACAATGGGTGGGGGTGGGGTCTAAAGCTTAACATCTTTGTTTAATCTGCAGACAATCATTTGAAGCTCTGTTACTTAAATTTGACACCCCCTTCCTCTATCCAATGATGCACTTGGGGAACATGTTCCATTTGAAATAAAAACGGGGTTTTTCAGAGCACACTTTTCAAATCAGAAATAAACTTCTTAGGCGCGAGGAGAAATGGCTCTAGATCCAGGCATTGATTAGGATGATAGCCTTTTAGTAAGAGTTATGAGAAAAGACATTTACTTGTGCTCTCATTTCCTCAAACTAACATTAAAACTTTTGACATCTTGTAAAATGATAATTAAAAGATTTACTTGTTCCTCAATTTAACTTCTCTGATTTTATTGATCCTGTAAGTTTGTTCTAGTTTTTTTTGTTTGTTTCTTTTTTTTGTGCTTTTTTTCCTTTTTTTTTTTTACAATATACATTACAAATGACCACTAATTATATTGACTGGTGTATCTCACACTACATTTCTTTATTCTTTGGATAAAATATTTGTATTTAACTTTCCACTATTAAGATAAAAATGGAATATTTTTTTCTCTCTTCACAGTGTCAAGATCTTTCAAGATATAACTTTGATGACAATATTACTATAGTGACAATGTATCTAAACATAGGAACATTTAAGAAGACTTCCTTGTTATTTTTTTCTAAAGAATCATATGCTACTGATCAGTACAGAAATTGGCTTTTCTCTTGGGGAAAACTGACCAACAGAGTTATTGCATTTTTCGATGATGATAACTTTATTGAACAATTTAGGTTAATATTCTTTATCATTATTCTCTCCATATTTATAAATGTAAACTTCTGTATATATTTATTTATGTTCATATATTAAAATAAACTAATTTTGTGTAGTGATTGATAGTATAGAAGGTGATCAAATAACGAAATCAAATAATTGTATCGCAATCTTCTTTACACATTACACATGTAAATGTATATATATTATATATATATATATATATTATACTATGATTTATTGAAGAAGAAAAAATCTTTTTTTACTCAGTTATATTATAGTAATCTCTGCTCCATAGAAAAGATATTTACACTAACAGTACTAGATGTTAAAAAAATGGACTGTGTTTAGTTTAAGGCAGTACTGCTTTAAACACATTACAACAGAATCAGTTTGTGTCATCATTCTCTAAAACGGACACAATAGCAGACAAAATCATTTTTCATAATTTAATCTTTTAAATTTGTGAGGGATAAAATGTATATTGTTTCTACACACTTAAATTGGTATGAATTAACAAGCCCATCATTCTAATGGTTTCAGTTCTAAGCATTAGAAGTGTTTAAAGTGTTATGTGGCCTTTCTGCACAACGTTGGGTACAATATTCATAAAATATTGCTAAGGATTCTGATTTTAAAATAAAAATGGAATAAAAATTTCATTCTAAATATTTACAGACTAAAAAGAGCTCATCTTCCTGAAAGCTATACAAAAATTGTCAAAATATCCAAAGACCAGTTATTTGCTTTTCAACAGAAAAAAAGGGTTGAAGAAATTTTCAAGAACCCAAGTTTTACAGTATCGTATCCCCCTGATTATACCTGTACAATGAATGCCAAATATGATGCATTAGAGATGGCCATTAATATGGATGCTATAAAGACAAAATATATAGCTTGGATGGATATAGGATTATTCAGGTAATGTTTTACAAATTCAAAAGTTGCCTACAATAAATGGTGTTGTTGATAACATATATTATAAAAGAATTAAGAACAATAGTTAAAGATGAAGTTCTTATTAATATTTTGTACTTTATAGTGTCAATGGTCTATATTAAATTGAGCTGGTGCAATAGTTGAAGAATGATTGCTAGAAAATATTTGTTTATTTATTTATTTTTTTATAAAATATATTCGTACAACCAAAAATGATCTAAACAGGCAATTACATGTATATGATTAATAAATTAGAGTTTAGGACAATATGCAATATGGATGGGCTTTTTTTTTTTAAGAAAATCTTAGCAAATAACTTTGTTAGAATGAGATAATTATTTCTATTGTTTTATATATATCATTCTTCACAACAATTTATTTTGTTGCATATTTCAGGAAATTACATGAAGAAGATCCATCATTCACACTGAAAGTTCCTTCCGACTTCAACTCTTCAAAGCTTGGTTTTTCTGAAGTGACGTCTAGAAAATGGCTGTCAACTTTAACACCAAAAGAGATTTACAGAAAAAATATAGTATGGGTTGCTGGCGGTTTTGTTTTAGGTGTTAAAAAGGTAAGAGTAGCAAACAATAAACTATTTTATAGTTAGAATCAGTTGTTTTTTTCCTATAATTGCTTTCACATCTGACCCTTGAAATTTTTTTATCAATTTAGGTCATTTCTGACTTCATTGTTGCCTACAGAAATACAGTCAAAGAGTTGTTAGCCCAGGGTTTTGCAGATACTGACCAGCAAGTTATTGCTTCTATGTATTCGACTGAAATGGCATGGAAGCAGAAAATTGAAATTATGACATACTCATGCCCAAGAGGATCTTTCAGTCTTTATGGACATGCTTATTTGTACTTCTGCTTGCCTTACATATGTAAGGCTAGTGCTGAGTGTAAAAGACATCCTGCTAATCTTGACAACTCAAACTTTATGACAAGCAATTATGTGTAGCTTGCTTCCTGAAATTATATTCTATTTCCTTTTCTTTCAAGAAGCCACTATCAATAAATGATCTTCAGGTAAATGGAAATAATAATTGACATGCTACTCAAGAATTTTAGATCCTTTGCCAAAATAATTTAGTGTAACGCTTAATAAAAAAAATAATTATGAACCATGCTTGTAAGTATATCATGTAAAATAGTTGCTTTTTTTATGTTAACCTGGTTCATTGTGATGTTAAGCTGTTATGTAATAATAAAATACTGATTATGTGAAAATTTAAAAAGAAGTTATATTTTAAATTTCTTAAAAACATTTCATAATGTCATAGTGTATGGGTAATTTTTTTTACATTTATGCATGTAAGATTTTATTCCAGTCTTCAAACTGTAAATATACCTATGTAAATGCCATTTTATTTTAAATTTAATTACTATAAAAATCCATTTACCCTTATTACCACTCTTTTTATGTAAAGCTCCTATGTCACAAGGCAATAGACTAGTAAAACAAATATATTGAATACTGTTGAGAAATTATTTGATCTTTACTTATGATGACAGTAGTTGCTCAGTTTTTAAGTTTTTATACTTTTAATGTAAATAGCTTTGAATTCAATTAACAGATTTATTTTAAAATCAATTTTCTTTCAATAATTTTACAATTTGGTGAAATTATTAATGCTGTTTGATTGAATGGTAGTATTTTGTATGGATAGTGATACTGTAGATGTGTTGTTAAATACATGTATGAGAGAAAAGAAACTCTTCGCTTTAATTTTAAGCATACTTAACATCTAACATCAATGTCTTCTACTGTTCCTCCACATCAATGTGTTATGCTGTTGCATTTCAATAAATCATGGTGAATTCCTCCATACCATGATTCATTTATGATTGTCAAACTGTTGTAAAGTTTTATTATTTCATCTATAATTGTTTTCATTTGTAACATACACAATTTAATACAGCAAGAAAAAATTATTTTTAACCTGTATCATAGAAAAGGAAAAAAATATTTTTTAATATTTACTTCAAACTTTTACTTAATGTAAATGATACTTTTGTTTTTACTGATAAAACTTATAATGTTAAAAAATTATTGAGGTTTTTTTTTTAATTAGAGTGAATTCAATAAAACAATCCTTGATTAAAAATATTATATTAAAAGACACTTTACATAATTTTTATTTTTATTACAATTGTTTTATGCATCAATATACTTTTAATTCACCATTGTAGTTGTTTTTTTTCAGAAATGCACTGTAAAGTTATTTTATATGTCATGAAAAAGTTTAGAGTCACTTAATCTTTAAATGTATTTAAAAAATTATGTTAAATGAGTTTTAGATTCTTTTTATTTATTTTTGCTTTACAGTTTTTAATAAAAAAAAAATTTCTACAGCTCTGGTGGTTAATAGATTTTGTCTGCTTTTTCATAAATTACAATTGTGGTGTTTGATCGTTTTCTTTGTCATGATTTTTTTTATACATTGTGGTGTTTATATGTTCATGTATAATTCTAATTTAATTTGATGTGATAGGCACAGTTTTCTGAAATGCCTAAGAATATTGAAATTTGGGTTAGATGTAGCTTAAGTGCATCATTAGTGATCAAGTTCTTTCTTTAGCTAATAGTCAATTAATGGTAGAAAACTACTTGTATATTCTAAATAACAGAATTTTCAGGTAATCTAATTATTTATTATAGAAAACTAAAAAAAAAGAATTTTTAAGTAGGCTGGATGGTACATATTTATTTGTTAATAAAGTCATACCTCATCCTAATCATATGTTGAATTTTTTTTTTGCAACTGTAAATAGAATAAATCTGTTCCTGGGTCACTCAAACATGATTTTTTTTTTTTTGTAATATTGAAATTATAAATTGTAATTGTTTGAAAAAATAGCACTAATTTGCAGAAAGGCTTACAATAAGAATCCAAAATGGTGGTGAAATTCACAATAGATGCTTTCATTACAGTTTTCAAAGACACTCCATATCCCCCAGCTAGGCTAGTGTTACTCAAACACAAGCAATGTGTTAAACATTCCATCCCCAAAGCATAACATTTCTTACATTTATTACAGATGTATCCATTTAAAGAAACGTGGATTCTGTATAAGTGTAATACAGCCTGTCTTATTAATTAAGACCAGATTGAAGTCTTATTTTCATTGATATTGCTATTAGATTGTCATTCACATTAATTACTTTCATGAATATTTCATAGAAATTGTTTGCAACAATAATCCAAGCTATTGTTGTATCAAATTAAAAGAACTGTAGTATAAAACAATGAAACCATTTTGATAGATTATTAAATGCATAGACAAATATGTTTATTTCAGTTCATATCAGATGTATATAATTGTTTGAATATGCTAATAGTGCTATACCGGTCATTGTTTTGAATAATAATTGTTAGTAAAAAGCATAATCATCTTTTGTAAAAAAGAAAATATATGCACCAAAACTTCAATGTTTTTTGGTTTTTTTTTGGTTTTGCTATTTTTTTTTATGTATTTGTTTACAAGCAGCAGATAATTTTTTTCAATTCTACTTTCTTTTAAAAGTGCATATTATTTATATGTTGAATATAAGTAAATTGGCTTTTAATTATATTAAATTTTACTATTTTACACAGTATTATTGATTTTAATTTCTTTCAACATAATTTTTAGAACTTTCTTCAATCATGCTGTTGAGTTGAAAATGATATTACTGATATAAATATATAATCACTGTATAAAAATTGTTTACACATGAATTAATCTATGTTATGATACTTACTCAAATGACATGATATACTTACCTACATTTTCTTAATATGAAAATTAATAATATAAACTATGTATAATTTTTTTAAGTAAGCTATTCAAGTTTTTAATGCTTCATTATAAGTTGAAGATTTTTATTCAAATGTTTATCCATTTTTGTTTTTTTTCATTGTTAATGGACTAAATTTAGTTAACCAATACATGCATAGTATACAAAATTATTTTTGTAACAATGCTCATCAATCATAATGCATCATAATCATTATGTACTGTTAGTATGTAAGTCCAATATAGCATTGAAATACAAAAATGAATCTAGTGGATTAAAAGTATGGCCATCTTTTGTTGCTCTTTTTCTTAGTTGCTGCAGTTTTCATGTAATCTTAGTTATTGTAAAGATTAAAAGTTCATACTTATGGAGGCTAAATGCATTTCAAAGATCTGCATGTAGCTGTTATTTACAAGTCTCTGAAAAGATGTTTATCTCTTAGGTTCTATAAACAGCTAATGGGATAGTTTTTTGCAGTACCCTTCTAATATCTCCACCATAGTTGAGTGCAATGGCTATGGAGGCACAAGACACATTTAGGTGACGGAAGTTGAACCCTAAACCGACAGCATGCAGGTTGTACAGCAGCATGAAGATCCAATTTGCTACCAGAGTGCCACCTCCTGTTTGCTAATAGTAACTACCAATTTTTCAGAACTTTTTTTTTCACAGAATTTAGTAAAATTTACTAGGGCAAAATTGGCTGAATTACACTTTTAGAGCTGCATATGGCACTTCATTCATTTTAGTGAAATCCTATTAGTTTCTGTTTATTACTTTCTGTTACAGCTGGGTTTTTTAAAGTATTTAAATAACCATCATGCACTATTGCGGAGCTCTTTATAATCTATGAAAAACAAAAATAGGCTTCTCATGACCTGATGGATACCTAACCTTGGGTTATTCATTTATTACATAATTTATTCTAGAATATGTTCTAATTCTTGTACTTTAAAAATCTGAAATAATCCTTTTTAAGATCTAAAGAAAAAAGCATTGAATTTTCAAGAATATTAAATATTTACATATAGGATTGTTTTTTAAAGTTATAGCGCTATTGCTGGGTCTACAAGGTGGCTACACAAAGTACCCATGTTTCCTCTGTGTATGGGACAGCAGGGCAGACAATCAGCAGTAGATAGAACGCTATTGACCATCAAGACCTCATCTGAAACCAGGTTCCTACAATGATCGTTCGAATGCTCTTGTCAACTCTCAGAAAATTGTGCTTCCACCATTACACATCAAACTTGGCCTAATTAAAAGCTTTGTCAAAGCATTAGACAAAAAAGGCTAAGCTATTGCATTCCTCGTGTGATGGAAGAACGATACCAGGGATGCTGGGATGTAAATATGCTTGCTGACTACTGCTGGTGCCTCAAAAGAGATTATCGAGATGCAGATCACCGATGAAAATCTTTGAAAAAAGCATTTCTTCCACAATAACTTTTTTTTTCTACATGTATTCTTCAATTTACATTACAACAGTATTTTTTACTTTGTTATAGAATAAAAACTTGTTCTGATTGAAAAAAACCAGTTACATATTTGAAATCAGCGGAAAAAATAGAACTAGAACAATTGTAAAAAAAATTCAGACCTCAAAAATCATGCAGACCAGTGTAATTAATACATTTGATATGACATTTGTGATGACAATTTTAAATCAGGTTATAGTTTCTCTAATATAAATGAAGTAAATTAAGATTCTATGCAGGCTGAAATGAATTTCACTTGTTTCATTTGCTATGAATAGTGTATTTTTGGTACCACCTTTACTTTTCCCAACTAATTTCGGATACCCATTTTTAAGTTTGGTGGACCAGTACCTTCTAATTGGCAGTCAAAGCACTTTATCACAATCCCATCCCTAATATAAATGAAGTAGCAGAGGAGAAATGATTTTTTTATATTTTTATTAGTCATGAGACAAATGATGCATAGTGGCAGAAGCTTAGTGCTTCCTAATTTTTAACTCATTTCAATTGACCTAAAAGGTTTGCTAGGGAAGAAACAACAAATTTGTCTTATTATAATAAATTAATAATAAATGTTTAAATATAAGAAAATGAATAATTTTTCCCCACATTAAAAAAGGTGCCAGTACCGTCACAATAAAGCACTGAGTATAATATAATATAAAGGCTATAAAATAAACGCACTAGCTCCACGTACGTCATATGACGTACGATGTATTTTTTTTTTTACCTCGTACGTCAACAGAATGAACTCTTATGATTTGAAGTTATTTTCTTTTCGCAATTTTTTCTAATTATACATTAAAATGAGAGGTTAGTTTGTGTGGCGCGCTAGTGATGTAGGTTGTTCGCTTGGCTGAGACCCAGTTTGGCTAGCTATGTGCGGGTTCGATTCCTAATAGAGATATACATTTTTTTGTTCAGATTTTATTTTTCAGGATCAGGGTTAGGGATAGGGTGTGGAGCAATATCTATTGATGGTTATTTTTTTAAAAAATCATAATTTTTTTTTTCCAGATTTTTTTTTCAGGATTAGGATTAGGGTGTGGAGCAATATCTATTTATGGTCCCCGAAAAAAAAAATATCTCTGATTTTTAACAGTTAATGACATCATCAACGTCTGCAGTAAATAAGAGTTCTCATTCGTTCTGTTTACTCTTTAAATGTGTTAAAACGATCGCCGATTTTGAGCACCATCATTGTGTAAGTAATAATATCATAATATAAACTGCATTTATAACTTTACATCATAAGAGTTCATTCTGTTGACGTACGAGGTAAAAAAAAAATACATCGTAAGTCATATGACGTACGTGGAGCCAGTGCCTAAAATAAACTCTACATCATTAATAAACTTTTTTTATCCTAAATAAGTATCACGCTTACTAGTAAAGTCAATAGGAACATTTAAAACAGAATAATGAGTAAAGAAAATGTTATTAACCTTCGAGCTGACGACTTGTTAGTTATTCAACAAGTTTCCAATTTCAGGACAGACAAATCAATGAATTTCAAATTAAAAAATTTCTCTCAGTATCTTTAAAACCAATATGGCGGAAAAGGAAAATGAATGCTGATCTCGCGCGCATAATGCCTTGAATAAATAGAACAGAGTGCTCGCCCTTTGTGAGCTCGGTTATTTTTGTTACTTTACCATACGATTATACAAATCAATATTGAAAAAATATAAATATTAATTCACATTTCAAGCTGATGGTTCTTCTCCAAATTAATTCATTGCAAATGCCAATAGTGTTATATATAAATGAAATAATATTATATATATATATATATATATATATATATATATATATATATATATATATATATATATATATATATATATCAAGCTATTTCAATTTTTCATTATCAAGAATTTTGATCAAAAATGCCCTTAATTAATCAAGTTATTTTTCGATTAAATTCCTTGAAATAACTATTCAAAGCTCACCAGCATGCCGCTGGCGCGCCGACATCAGACCGCTGTAGAAAACCGACAGCGGCATGCCGCTGGTTATTCGACATCGGTGGGCTGTCGGCGCATCAGCGGCTTGCCGCTGTCGGCATGCCGCTTGATTCTCGATAGCGGACCGATATCGACTGCTAACAGGGAGCAGCTCTAAAAAAAACCAGTTACATATTTGAAATCAGCGGAAAAAATAGAACTAGAACAATTGTAAAAAAAATTCAGACCTCAAAAATCATGCAGACCAGTGTAATTAATACATTTGATATGACATTTGTGATGACAATTTTAAATCAGGTTATAGTTTCTCTAATATAAATGAAGTAAATTAAGATTCTATGCAGGCTGAAATGAATTTCACTTGTTTCATTTGCTATGAATAGTGTATTTTTGGTACCACCTTTACTTTTCCCAACTAATTTCGGATACCCATTTTTAAGTTTGGTGGACCAGTACCTTCTAATTGGCAGTCAAAGCACTTTATCACAATCCCATCCCTAATATAAATGAAGTAGCAGAGGAGAAATGATTTTTTTATATTTTTATTAGTCATGAGACAAATGATGCATAGTGGCAGAAGCTTAGTGCTTCCTAATTTTTAACTCATTTCAATTCATTTTAATTGGAAAATGTGTTCTTTTTCCATTTTTTCTTCTATTTTACAGAAAATATGCACTTATTTGCTTATAAATATAAACATTGATTGTATTAGGAACCAAGTATTATTAACAAATGGCACATGGTCAAATATTTGGAATAAATAAAAGACTTCCATTTTCATATACTATAATAGTTAAAAAGTATGTAATTTAACTATGTATTAAAAATATATAAATATTTTGTTTTGTATTTTTTTTATTTTTAAAAACACAGTCAAAAAATATATATCACAGAATTAAATTCCATAATGAATAAAAAAAAAATACAAGCAGCATTGAGTTAGTTAATGGCCAGCTCAGTCATGCATATGTACTTTCTTACTACACTGTTTTTAGGAATCCATGTGTATAATTAAAGGATTCATCATGTGTAAAGAGTAATTCATATGTTTAATTAAAATATGCTTTGGAAGTTTACAAGATGTTAATTAATTGTCTTGAAAATATAGCTTAATTAAGATGTCAAAAATTAAGTGACAAGAATGGACAGAGACAACTTTCCCATGAATACTCAGAAAGTGAAACTAGATAAAAACGTTTCCTTTAAAAACAATAATAAAACTCAAAGCATTGTTTGCAGCAGTGGTATTCAGTATTTTTCAGGAATGGTTTAAAAAAGGGGCAGTGCTTTTATAATTTCAAGTCAGGTTTCTTCAAGGATAACAGCTGGAGTGGGGATGCTACTACTGTATGAATGTCAATGTCATATATAAATAAATATCTGAAATTCTTTTTTTTTTAATGTTTACTTTCATAATAGATTTTTAATGCTAATTTTATTCACAAAGCTTTTTTGACAGATTATAATATCAAAGTTTCATCTGCAAGGTGAGCATTTAATTACTCCAGCTGACCATAAATACTATTATTTCCAGCTTAATTACTCCAGCTGACCATAAATACTATTATTTCCAGCTTAATTTCTCCAGCTGACCATAAATACGATTATTTCCAGCTTAATACAAACAGACCTGAGAAGTTTCAGTAGTTAACTTATAAAAATTTTAACATGTTGAAGAACAAATTGTAGATTAAAGCATAGATTATATTGAATAGTGCAAACAAATGGATCAGTGAGGTATGGTTGTAATTAATTGCAAAGTTTTCTTTAATGTACTAACACATTAGTAAAAAGATTTTTTTAATTTGAACCAGACCAGAATTTAATGTGAAGCGTATAAAAAAATAGTTATTAATGAAAAGAAAATATTTTCATAAAACCAAAATGAAAACACTACTTTGCCAATGTAAACATGCTAATGAAAGTTATGTTACACCTTTAAGGCTGATCTTCACTGGTATATTTTTTTACTCTGGCGATGCAACATAGAAAATGTTTATAATCATTTCAAACATAAGCTGGGGTAAAATCAGATAGGAATCAGAAATGACATCAACATAGCTAATGCTAAAATGTAAAGATACAATGGTAAAGTTTAAGACCCAATTTGAAAGAAATAATAATAAAAACAGACCCAAAAGATGATGACAATAAACAAAATTTATTGTGTAAATCTTATGTGTAATCACTGTTTCAGCTACAATGAAACATTTTAAACAAATAAAATTAATATCCCTGTTTAAGACAATTAAAAAAACATTGTTTTAGTTATATCAAATGGTTTGGAAATTAAAAATTTCAGATTTTTTTTAAAGTAGTTCACATCTCTGAAATTTTTCCGTTATAATATTATGCAATATAAAGTCATTTAATAAAATTTTTTTTTTTATATATGCATGACAGTAATTTTTTTTCCTTAAACGAACAGACAAAACATCTATTATTATAACATTTAATGCTTAAAAAGATGTATTGATTAGCGTTCAACTTGAACAAGAGCTGGGAATGTACGCATTCTAAGTCTCTCTACTTCTGCTCTTAAAATAGCTACTTCCTGTGCCTGAGCTTTAGCCAAGTCAACCATTTTTCTCCTTTGTACTATTTCTTGATAATGTCTGTTAGCCGCATCATCATCCCTGTTCTCAACTGAAGATAATAAAAAGAAAATTTAAGCCATGACATGACAAAGTGTCAAAATATATTAAAAAAAAGGGGGGGGGGGGGGGGGGGGGGGGGGGGGGGGGGGGGGGGGAAAAGAGGAGAGGGGGGGGGAAGGGAGGGGGGGGGGGGGGGGGGGGGGGGGGGGAGGGGGGGGGGGGAAAAGATAATTATTGTGCTGAGCAATATTTTAAATAGAATTTGATGTATTCTTTTTCGAGTTAACATTTTTAAACTGTTAATATTTGTATATTACTTAAATTGTGCAGAACTTATTAACTAACATTATCTGTTAAAAAAAACTTATTTTATTTCTGTTTGAACATTTATAACATTTTTTTTTTGACATAGTAACTTACTGTTTATGTCTTCTATCTGTTTCCTTTCATTAACAACTACATTGAGGTCCAGTAATTCTGCATCAAGTTTCTTGTTATTGAGTGCTTTATTTTTAGTGGACTTCGCCATCTCTCTAAGTAACTGTTTCTTGTGAGCAATAGTTTTCTCATGAAACTGAAAAAATAAATACTTTTTCTTTCTAATTTCTGTCATTTAAATCCTGAAAAAAATTCTGTCATAGCTTTTCTATTATGACAATTATCAATTCAATGTCTTTTTAACTATTTGGCCTTCTTTTATACTTAACACAGAAAATAAAAACATGTGAGCCATAAATATTAAATACTAGTTGTACCCTGCAAAACCTTCGCATTGAGTTATATCTCCTTAGTCTTGATTGGTAGGCTAGGTTATTTTTGGTTTCTGGCAGATCCGATTTTTTCATGTTTGTATTTTAAACTGGAATACTGCTGTACATGTATTAATTCTTTACTTTCGATTTTATGCAGAACCCAAATCACAATTATTTTATCAGATTTATTTATGCTGGCTTGGGAATTTGTAACTATTAATGTGTCAACATTATAAAACAGATACCGATATGATAGAGTAAAATATAAAATAATAAGCCTTAACCTCAAAAACAGCCAATGAAAGGTTCAGACTAGTTTAAGTAGATAAAGCATGAAAAAGTGGAGAAAAAAAATTCTAATATGAAAGTAAAATATTTTTTTTTTAAGTATACAATTTTTATAATTATATATTAGGTGACAAATGTGGATTTTTTTTATGTAAGACCGTACATAAAAATATGTCTACCTTTTTAAGTTGTAACACAGTTTGTTCTAATGTAGAAATCTCATCAGCTTTCTTTGCCTCATAGTCTTCTTCATGTAAATACTGTCAAAGATATATTTTTAAATATCCAATTATTTATTGATATATGATAGACTTTCTAATAGAGAATAATTTTTAATAGATGGCTTTTAAAGTTGCTTAGTTTTTATGCTTACTAAAAGATACACTGTAATAGGTAAATAAAAACTTTATTCTTACAGCTTGAATTTCTCTTGTAACTTTGATGAACTGTATATCCTTTAACTTATTTTCTAAATCTTCCATTTGCATAGACATCTTTTTGTGCTCCCTAGTTAGTATTTTTGGAAAATTGGAAACATTAAATACCTATTTATAAAAGTACAGTAATATATTTAACATAAAACATATAAATTCATTTTTTAACATGTCATAATTATGGGGAAACAATTTATAAATAAATCTTTGTTTCATTTTTTAACAGGAAACCTATTCATATAGGACATCAAATATTTTCCATTAAGGCTGCAAAAAAAACTTTACCACTCAAGCTGTATAATGCCTTTCCTGAAATCCTTGCTTTCTACCATGCTGGCTATTTTTCTTTCACCAAGTTGCTGAAAAGGCAGGATAAAATATTTAATAATATGCAATCTTTAAATGATGAAATGTTTACCTCTCATATTCTATAAGCCACTAGTAGGAAGTTTTTTGCAGTGCCATTCTTTTATCCCCGCCATAGCTTATAGTGCACTGGAAATGCAGGTACTATGAGATACACAGGTGTCATGCTGGGGGTCGAACGCATAACCTTAGCTTGCAGATCAGGCTGCAGCATGAAGATTCGGGTCATTAACAAAGCACCATCCAGCCAATTTAGATGATGATTAACCCATAAAATTTTAGTTACACATACAAGGTGTATTAGACACTTTGAAATGTATCATTTAAAAAAATTGACATTCAAGTGGTTATTGAAGAGACTTAACCTTTATTGTAGCATTTAGGTCTTCAACAACATTTCGATGAACTAAAACACTATCTCTGAAGTCACGAATAAATGGACCAGCTTCGACTTCAATCTGTCCCTGTTTCAGTAACAACTGTACTTCTAGATTAAGTATGAATCTTTGTTCATCTTCTTTTATCCTGGATTTAGGTAAAAGGTTAAATTGTAAGCACAATTAAATAGCAAAAATACAGCAAAATATAATTTTTAAATATTGTATTAATAAATTCCTCTGTAATGAATTCATAATCTGCATTCTTCCGACAACATAATAAAACTGATTTGATAACTTTAATGCCTTTTTTTCATTACAAAATTTGGAAGACTAATTATCTCTTTTAACGGAATATCCAAAGTATGTACTTTTTTCCATTAAAATACATAGCTCATATTATTGGTGAAGTTTTAAGCAATTATTGTTGCTAATATAGTTAACAGTATCTGATTCTGTTATCAATGATCCAGAGAACACTAAAAAAAATTTTTTTAGAGAAAAAAAAAAAAATATTGAATTTTAAAGCACTAATAACGAAAACTAATATTACAAAATGTAATATTTTTTTTAAATGTAACTCAGCATAATCAATAAATATGAAAGATTTATAACTTTAAATTTTATTTCATAAATAAAAAAAAACTTACTTTGCAATCATTTGAGTCAATTGTTCAATCTCAGTCTTTAATCTTTCATCCTCATCTTGTCGTTTATGAACAAATGCCTGTATTTCAGCTAAAGCATTTGCTTTTAATTTCAGCTGTAAAATAATGAGTTACAAATATTTTTCTAGATAGAAACAGTTAAAACTTCAGAATTTTCTTTTATATAATATTATAAATCAGGAAAAAAAGACTTTGTTCAATCAATTAACAATTATTTGTCATGAACAAACCTGCAGTTCACTTTCCACTTTATTTCGTCTCAGTTTACACATCTTTTCCCATAAATGGTGCTCTATACCTTCAGGCAAGTTGGAAGGTTTGTCTAATTCATCAAGACCAGTAGCCAATTGCCCTTTAAGATGATTCAGTTGCACAGCAGAGGATGGTCGATCAGCAAAGGGATTTAAAACTTTCTTAATACCATCAATAGATTTATATTTCTGTGTCCTGTTGTATATAGTACTTTATTATTTCTACTGTAAATGCTAGCAATAAATCATAAATAGGCAATGTTAAACAAACACTCTGCAGTTGAAAATATTGAATAAAATGAGTGAATATAATAATCACCTTGGTCTTCTCTTGAATTGTTTGTATAATGTATCAACTTGACTACCAGATGCATCAGTAAACTCTCTTCTGAAAGACTTGTCCAAATATTTGTCTTCAGCTTGGAGGTGTTCATATTCATTGCGAAAACTATCTATATTCTTTCTTGCTTCTGTCAAGGCTTCAAAAGCCTGTTGCTGTAGAAAAAAAAAGTAAATGATCATGCTAATAAAAGCAGTACATGTACTTGTATTATTCATCTGACGTGTTCTCATAATTTTTTGTCACGTTTTTCTGATTTTTTTAACATCAGGCTATGTTCAACAGAAAATATATATACAGTGATAATTTTTAATGTACACAATGATGTTTACCTTCAGTTGTCTCTTGTGCTCTAATGTCTGATGCAGGTCATTATCCCTAATGTTAATTTCCTCATGAATCAACATTGAAAAGCGGAGGCGCAAAATCTTCAGTTCTTCCTAACAAAGATGGAGATCAAACATGGAAAATGTCAGATGAATTAGTGAGTATAAATAAGATACTACCTAATTTTATTCTATTTTTTAGTTCAAGTCTAAAAAAAATTCAAAATGAAATAGATGAAAAATTGGGTAGATATTTAATAAGTTGAAGTGGGAATCTTCAATAGGAGGGTTCACCTGAAGGCCTAGGGTTAGAGCCTGCTGATACCTGGGTATTTTTTTAGGTCCTGATGAAAGTTCCCAAGTTCACCCTGCTTAATGAGTACCTGATATTAATTGAAGTCGTAAATGTGGGCTGGGCATTTTGTTAGTTGTATACCTAAATCTTCTGTGGTGCCTCCAATTCCATCATCAAGATCACAAATAGAAGCCTTTCATTTAATGAACGTATTAACATATAAAAAAAACTCACCTGATAAATAACCATCATCACTTTTATTTTACGCATAAATAGAACATTAAGAGCTTCATCAAATGCTTGAAGCCCTTCCTGAATGGTAGTCTGCAGCTTCCTGAGTTCTGCTTCAAGTTGCTGTCAAAAGATAGTGTAAATAAAGTAAACAATAATACTGAAGTATATCTGGAATACATCAGTTTATTACTGAATATAATCATAAATTTAATTTATTTTTAATATAACTAAATTAAGCATTTATAACAATTAAGCTAATAAAAAAAAAATTCCTAGATGAATAAAATGCTTAACAATTAATTCATAGATATATTGTCAAACTTAGATGTGATTTAAAAGATTTACAACAATTTTTTACCTTTCTGAACTTTTCTCTTTCTTCATTTAGATCCTGAACCTTTTTTAAATATTCTTTGTAGGTTTTCATTTCCTCTTCAGAGTATTCATCTTCTTTCTTTGTAAGCATGAATGCTGGTTTTGGAACATCCTTTTTTGATTAAGATTTATTCAGTATATGAGTCATTTAATTAGCAGTCAAGTAACACTGCTATAATATAAATATTAAAATATAATAAAACATAAAAGGCTCCAAACCAAATAGAAAATTAAAAAACAAATTCAAAAGTGCTCATCTCCATAGTTTTTCACACATTTTGTTAAACCATCGAGACAAGATCAATAAATCATAATAAAACTTTTACCTTTTTAAGCTCATCCTCTTTCTTAATTTCCAAAACACCACCCATCATCATTTCTAAGGCTCTTTCACGTGCATTGTCTCCTCTCTCACGAGCCAACCTTTCCTCTTCAATAAGTTTTTCTTCTTCAAGTTTTTTTCTCTGCTCAGGTGTTAAATATTTTTCTACTTTAATCTGTGAAGAAAATCAAAATACAGTGGATTCCGTTTAATTGGGACACTGCTTAGTTGGGACAGCCGCTTATTTGGGACAAATCTCAAAGAAACCAAACCAAGAAGCCAATAGTAAATTTGTATGTTTAATTGGGACAGCCGCTTAATTGGGACAAAAAGCCTCGGTCCTGATGTGTCCCAATTAAGCGGAATTGACTGTATTTTACAAGTAATGTTTTTATTTCCCACCAAGGTTGAAATTATCTTATTAAACAAAACCTAATTAATAGAGTTGCTGCTCAATCAATTTTTTAAAATAAAAATTAATGCATAATTGAAAAATGTTATCGAAATTAACGCAAGTTTAATCAATGTAAATTAATTAATGAATTATTTGTAATCAAACAAGATTGTCTGTCATTACATTCCAGTGGTACCCAAAGGCAACTATTACAGCTGCATATAGGTTTTGTGTGGCTCTCAAAAAGCAATTTTCTACTATATAAAAAAATCTGTAGTGGGCCCCAAATATTCATAAAATGGCATAATAAGTTTGTTTTCAAATGTAGCTAAGTTCTCTAAATTTATTACAGCTGCTTTAAGCATTAGCATATGTGTATATTAAATTTTTAATTCAGATCAGTTAAGTTCATTGATAAAATTATTGTACAGCAAGTTCTTTTTTTATTTTTACCCCCTCCCCCACCCTGTCACATTTTGTACACTTTGCAACCTCTCTCCCATAAAAATCATGTTGCCTATGACATACCCAACCTCCATACACTTATTTCCCAAAAAAAGCTCACACTAAGTTCCATTCCATAAGTTGTTTTAAACCCATAGCACCTGTCAATCAAACTAGGCAAGTATCAGCAGATCTTTAATAATTGTATCATACAGAGTCAGAAAACAGAACTAAGAAATGAAAATCCTATCTTATGTAAACGTTACAGTTCCAGCATATGAATATTCTTCCATAGCTGTGCTTATCTTTTTTATCGATTTCTATTAATAGAATTTAGTTATTTACTGATATTTTCTTCTGGATTTTTCGGGTCAATATTAATGCGAATAGAGGTTTCATTTAAAAAATGTTATCCCATTAATGTCCATTATTCAGCAGCCCTACTAATAAGTAATAATAAATGACTCAAAATATTAGTATTTTTTATAAATATATTTCTAATCACCAAGATATGAATTTAAAACATTACTTCACTATCAGCAACATCCAATAACAGTTCTGGCTTTTCAGCAATGCTCATAGTAGGTTCTATTATAGACTCATCCAAATAGAGATCTGTTATAATTTTACTTATTCGTTTGTTCTTTTCTTTCACTTTTGCTATTTCTTGCTCCTTTTTGCTAAATACTTCATCAAAGTCTTTATTAAAGTTTTCTTTGATTCGATGAATAGCATCCTAAAAAATTTAACAAAATGAGTCACAAACAAGATTTTGTTACTGATATAACAGTATAATAGCAATACATTTATTTAAAACTGTTTAGCCTAAATTTCTTTAGTTAAAACAGTACCTCAAGCATGATGATTTGGTATATTTTCTGTTCTCTAGAATGGAGTTCAAATTGACTGTAAAAAAGAGGATTGCCGCCACCATACTGAGCTCCTGAAATTAATCAAGTATTTGATTTTTTTTATTAATAAAATAGCTTTTAAAATATGAAAGACAGGTAGAGTTGATTAATAAATATTTTAAAAAAAAATTCTTTCTAGCTTTTAGGCATTAATAAAAGATTTTCATAAAGTTCAGAATTCAACTTGGTAAATGCCTAATAGTAATTCATCATCAATTATTTTGAGGGCTAAAATTGTATTACCTAAACTTCCAGTAATTGATGGCTGTTCTTTGCTGCTTTCATCATCATCTCCTTCTATCTCCTCCTCCTAATAAAAATATAAAAATGAAATTAAATTTAACACTTTTTTCCAATTTTGATCCAAAATAAATTTTTTTTAATTCCATATTAGCAGTTAATTAAAAAATGTAATACAGAGTGAATGAATATAGTCTCTTCTTCCAAGTATCAAAAGGTTCAGCATTGGATAGAAAAATGTTACTTACATGTACTGCTGCTTTGGTATTTATTTCTGCTAATTTTTTTCTTGCCTGGGGAAAATGAAAGTTTTGTTGTTGTTATTTTTTTTTAATATATATTTTAGTATTGATTTTGAGGTATGAAAATAATTTAGGTATCAAAATATCTTGTTTTTTTTTTTTACATCATTCTAAGAAACAGTACAGCTTATTTTGTAAATAAGGTTAAAAAAAAAATAGTACCTCAAGCTCTCGTTTCTCAATGCTTCTTCTCACAGACACTGTTTTAATGAGATTTAATTGGTCAATGGTACGCTCACGTAATGGAAAATTGCTAACTTCCAAGGAAGAATTAAAGGCCTTCAAAGGGTATAAATTAATGAAAATATCAGTCAATGGTAATATAATCTTAATATATCTTAAATTTAAGTTTAGCTAAACTCTTAAAATTCATATGCAAGTATAGCATAGTAAAATATAAGAAATAATTATTGTGATTAACCGTCTTATTGTTATTTTGGTTTTAACAGTGAAACAGACCGACAAAAAAAATATGAATAAATCTACAAAAATAAGATTAGTGTTGTTTAAAAAAAATGGATGAAAAAATGTATCATGTAAATATTCAACAAATGAAACATGGCAATCCTAAGCTATATGAGTGAAAAAAAAAGAGCTTCTATACATTTTTACTCTGAAAGCGTCTGCCTAATTTATTTATTTTTAATTCAGACCATTTTTCCCTGGAGCAAAACATCAATACAAAAAAATAGCAAACCTGAAGTGATCTCCCTTTGACAAACATTTTATCCCAGCATTCTTCTTTTATTTTATCCCGAATGTACAACTTTGCCAAATTTTCAAACTCTATGGTTTCTCTAACCTGTATCAAAAAAACATCATTAATATTCAACCACAGTATGAATCCAGAGAATGCTAGAATTTCTCCAACATAGACAGCATTATGATAGCTAAAGAAACTTGGTAAATTTCATCAACCTTATGAGAAAATTAATTTTTTCTATAAGTAGCCAACTAATTTGTTTTAAAAAAGGATAAATGATAACTATTGAATTTAACAAATTTGAACTGGGTTTGATGAAAATTATAATAGTCTTTTAAAAAGTTGCACAATACTAGCATTCTTGAGTATAGATTTAACAGTAATTTAACAGCCATTACTCCTCTCTAAAAAATGCTACAAATTTAGACAATTCTAATTTAAAATTTTGTTAGTATCAATTTTAAAGAAGATTGAAAAAAGGATTCTGAAAAACTAATATTTGCAAGAGCACAATACTTGAGAGTGTTTGATCTGTAAGACTGGTAAAACTTTTAAAGATGTTTTGCATTTTAAAAAGCATTTAACTGCCTATTGCAAAACTACAATGATAATAATAATTACTATAATTCTTACATAAGAACTTAAATGATAATTTAAACTCAAATAATTAAAGAATTCATGATAATTTAGAAATAATTGTTTCTTACTTTCTGAACTTCAGCTTCACCTTCTTGCTGCAGTCTAGATTGTTCTTCTAAATCTAAATCAAATTCATGCCTGCCTAATTTTTCTATTTCTGGCAGATCTCTGTTTTCTGCCATCATCTGTTGAATCTAGTGACATAAAATTTAAAAAACACATATGAAATACAAGAATTTTTCCATTACTGAAATTATTAAGCATTAAATATAAACTAACAACAGTTTTAAAATAATGATACTATTCTTACTGTTCTTCTTATGTCCCTAATTTGAGATCGCAAGTCATATTTAATACTGGCAAAGTGTTTGTTTTCTTGACGTAAAGACTAGAATAAAATAAGATTCAATAGTTTCATTGTTAATATAAATGGGTAAAAGCTCAAGGATGTTAATCAAATTAACTAGTAGAATTTGGTTGCAATTCAAGATACATGTTAAATATGATGGCTTCTACTCTCTCTCTCTCTTGTGTACATGACATATACAAAACAATCCAAGAAAAAAAAAACCAAATTATGAAAATGATGAGACTTTGTAACTTATTTTCACAGTCTTCAATATTCAAATAATCAATCATAAAATAAACAACACATTGAAACATAATAAACTCCAATTTCATTTCAATTTCAACTAAATACATGTATACATGAAGTCAAGATACAAATCCATAGCAAAAGATGGTAAAAAGTCATGACAGGCTATTGCCAATACTGATCATTCAACATATTAAAAAGCAAAGTTGACGTAACTAATAGAGTATAAATATTGATGTATCCTTTGTAGTTACAATACCCTTTGTAAAAATCTCAATAATATTATCCTTGTTTGACCACTTCTCTGTTTTTGTCCATCTCTCTAAAATCAAAAGAAAACTTCAAAACCCAAATTTAAAAAAAAAATCCTTTGCTATATCAATATCACTAGGCTATCCTCTTTTCCTGTTTTCACCCCTGTTACTTTTATTGTAATAAATAAAAATTAAATTTACATCAATCTGTCGTTGTTCCAGCCATGTAGCATTCATTCGGGGTGATGGAGGAGGAGACACATAGATCTCATCATTATCTTGGGCTTTTTGCTTGGCCAGCTCAATTAGCTCCTTGAAAACATATATTATCAAGTTAATGTAAGTGATCCTTTGACTACAAAAGTTTTATTAAAAAATTACTCAAAATTTTCATTTTTATAGTATTTTCTAAAATTTATAAACACCTTAGCCATATAATGAGATTTTTTGATACTATTATAAAAATTCAGATTATGGTAATTAAGTTATTCTATTTCAAAAAAAGACAAAACTCTTAACAATGAAATTTAATGAATGAAACATAAAAGATCAGTGGATATTTGCAATATCTCTATATTTATAAATGTGAACTTCATTATGTATGTGATTCTGTCCACGAACTTAAAAAAGACCACTTCCTAATAGTTAGTGCACATCATTTAATTCCACAATTATTGATCAAAAGACACGAGCAAATATAATTTTATTAACATATTTTTTTCTTTAGTAAATCATAGTATTTATAGAAAAAAAAAATTCTTTTACCCAGTTATAAAGTTTAACAGTACCTAAATGTGATACATTGAACTGTGGATTTAATGCAGTAATACTGTCCACACAAAACACCAGTCTACGCAATCCTTCTCGAAAACAGACACAATAGCAGACGCAAACATTTTTCATTATTTTATCTTAATAAGGCATTATTTTAATTTTGACAATTAGAAAAATGATAAATATTTTTCTGTGAATAGTTATAAGGATTGTCGGGTAAAATATAGTTTGTGCAAAAGGATAAGACTAAAAAAAAGTGTGCACTTGTATTCTCTTTGTATTTATGTGGGGTTTTTTTGCCATTATAACTTCTCTCTTGAACTAAATATTATCTGTCGATACATAAATCATCTGCAATTACAACTAGATATTACTAAATGTGAGATATTGGACTTACTAAGTTCTAAATATTTCTGTCTGTTCATAATAAAATACCTTTCTTTCCCTTTCAAGTTCAGATGCCCTTCGTTTGTCAGATAGTGGATTACTGATTTCATGGAATTCAGACAATTTGTGATTCTCTCTGAATAGTAGGTCCATGTCTCTGTTCCTTCTCTGTTTATAGACACTTGTTACACCTTTACCTTTTAGATGGCTTAATAGACAAGACAAGATTTTAAAATGCTAAATGAGACAATACAGAAGCTTCTAATAAAAACACAGCTTACTATTTATGAAAGAAACATTTTTACTTACTTCCAATGATAGCACGTGATGGTCTCATCAAAACCACACGACAAAATATACTGACAGTCATCAGATATTGTTACAAATTTGATTCCCCCCAGTCTATATTCATGTGGTGAGAATATTGCTGTACGATCCTTTTAAAATTAAAAAATAAAATATTCCATAAGTTACCTAATGATTACAAGCAAAGTTTAGAATATATTCTTCTAATTTTTAAATAGACCTAGTTAATTTAATTTTCTTTTTTAATGAAAAAGGATACTGAATTATTTGAATTACCAGTGCTGAAACATTTCTAAGTTTAACAGTTCCATCACAAGAATAAGATAACAACCATTTCAGATGTGGTGACACCAAGACATTTCCACCAGTTAGTTGATGACCAGGGTATTCACCAGTAGGAGTTAAAAGCAAATCGCTCTATTACAGTGAAAAAAATAATAATGGAAAAACATTAAATGAATGAAAGTTGCTGAGGTGTTTTAAAATTCTGCAAGCAGCGTGCAGCATTATATAAAACCAAGCATTCTAATCACTTATGAAAAATTTAAAAAGGGTATTTTTAAACATTGTTCTTAACAAGACCTTTTTCAACGTTTTCTCTGAGTCTTGGACAGGCATTACAAAAGTCAAAATCTTTTTGTTGCTGGCACTCAAGGCGTATAAAATTTCTCCATCACCTATGGCAAGTCCACTAATGGCTTGACGAAGGCCCATTTTCAGGGCAGAACAAGCTTGGTCATCTATATCACACATGGAACTTTTGTAGTGGTGATGAATATCTGTAATTGAAAAAGAAAGATTAGTTTAAATGTATTCAATTAAATTTAATAGAAATAATTTTCAGAATATTGTACTTCTAGTTAATGTTATTACTATGATTAATAAATAATTTAACAAAGTAACAAATTTGAACAGTTATTAACATAATATTTTAGAAAATATTTAATATCTTGAATAAAAAAAAAAGAAAAAAGCAAATAGAAAAAGTAATAATTGATTATAAAAAAAAAAGATTTTTAAATTATTATGAACTACTAACCATCCAAGACACTTGATGTAAATGTATATTTATGTAGAAGGTTTGCCCCCTTTATCTCTGGTTTGTTATTACAAGCTGCAACCAAAACTGATTTATCCTTTCCATAATGATTGGCAGCAATGGCCTGTATTGTTCCTGTTACAGCTGTGTTTTTTTTTTTAAATACAACTAAAATATAATCTAATCACAACAATCATTTTTATAATAATTTATTAACAAATGTGAATGTTTAATTAGTTTTTCATTATTTATTTATAATTTATTAAATAATTATCTAATTACATAGAAATCCAAGAATAGCAAAGCCACTGCTTGGTCGACCATCTATCAAGAAAATGTAACAGTCATTTGATGCAGCAAACAGAATTCTTCCATCATCACCATTAAACCTTTAAAAAATATTTCTCATTAGGTTATAAAAATTTGTTAAAATTATCAAGTTCCTTTAAAGCAAGGGTGGGCAAACTACAGCCCGTGGGCCGCATGCATTCCGTCAGAGTATATTATGAGGCCTGTCTGCATGTACAAGTGTGATCCTAAGTCAATGTTAATTTTCTTTGTTTGGAGTTTTCGCTGTATTTTTTTTATTTTATTCCGAATATTTGATTTGAATCTAGGGATATTAATTCAGTTTAATGGCTCAAGACTATTAGTTAGAGCTGCTTAACCTACAAGCAGATTATGACCTGAATGAGAAGTTCAAGTCAGCTCTTCTGCTAGAGTTTTAAGGATTTTTGCCAGTAACTAGTACAAATGGGGTTCCACAGTTCAAGAACATTATCAAAAATTGTGAAAAAGTACATGCTTCTCATTAATTATAATTGTACTCTGTGGTCAAGTTGTATGTAAATTAAGTTCTTTCGTCTACATATTTATTATGTTGGTAACAATAAACTTTTGTTGAAATAATTATGAATAGTAAAGTATTATTACTAAATTAGCAACTGATTAAATTCGTATTTTAAAATGTAATGTGCATGTGTAATAGAGCGTGAATTTGAAATAAAATGACAAATACATAGTTATTATCATTAATTCATAATTTTCATACATTGTAAATTGTAATTGAAATAGATACATATATATGCGATAACAATCAAGTTTTCAATGTGGCCCTCCATAGAAAAAGTTTGCCCAGCCCTGCTTTAAAGCATTAGCCCAGCTAAAAGATGAAATGATTATGAATAATGTTGCATCTTAAATTTATCAGTATTTTATCGATGCTTGTATCTACCTTAATGCTTTTTTAAAAATATAGTATAAAAAAGATAGTCTATAAAAAAATATTGTCTATTTTTTAGGGTTTATCTAGTTCAGAAGTTCTCAAAGTGTGTGTCGCGACCCCTGCAGATTTGAAGTGGGTCATCAAAGTAGAATATTTATGGGTCTAATCAAATTTTGGCTTTTCTTTTAATTATATTTGCTTTACTTTACAAAAACTAACCTGGTTTTTATGTGAGTGGTCAATTGCAAAAGTTTGAGAACTACTGGTCTAGTTTAGTTGCATAAAAACTTTTACATCATAAAGTGTGAAAAAATAAAATGAACAAACAATAATTGTAAGACATAGGAATGATTCTTACAAAAAAAAAATGTTAATCTGTTATACTGCTCTTTAATTAATGAATGATTACCCAGTTCATACATGGGAAAAAGTAGGCCCAAGTAAAAATATTCAAAAGTGGTTCTTATTTTTAGTTTTTAAAAGACTAGAAGATGCTTGCTAGCAGTATCTTAATAAAGTAAATTATTACTCATTTTATGATAAATAATTTTCTATTAAGTCCAGATGGTACAGGGTCCAGGTAGTCATGAGTTGGGTATAACAGGGTTAAAAGTCTACTGTTCATCAAAATACTTAAATAATTATGTTGCAACATAAAATGTTAGCCTACGTTAAGTAATGAACAGCTTGTCTGAAGAGTCTGTGCCTCATTATAACTCTAGGTGTTTGTGGCTTAGAGGCATCCACAAAAAAAATTATTCCTTGTGTTGTACCAACAGCTGCATAATGAGCAATAGGACTACACGCCAATACAGAGCCCTGATTAAGAAAGAAAAAACATTCACAAAAAAATGTCTAAAATATTTTTACATGATCATACAAATAATAAAACAGTTTTGAATTTTTAAGATGTATCATTCAATTCTATTTTAACCTAACCGGTTCATTCAAATGTGTTCGCCCCATGACTGTCCCATCTGTTGTTTTCCAAACTTGAAAAAGTCCATTCTCTCTTAATGACTTAGAGAAAGATAAAAAACACAAAATATTTACTCAGCAACAACCTACATAATTTATAAAAACAGTAAATGGTTATATACATGAAATTATTTCTAGGAGGTTAAAAATTCTAAATATATGAAAAGATTTTTTTTTAAATTGAGTGCAAAATAAATGTTTATAATGACCTCACACATTTAATTATGGATTTAATTTCTCAACTTTCTTTATCCCTTTAACACAGACATCTTTATAAAATATCTGAAGGTTTAATAATTTTTGATGGACAACATTCAAATCAATCTATCTGTATAACTAAATTTTAAAGAAGGATATTTTTAAGCCATTAATTTGAGCCATTAATTTCTTTTTTTAATTCTGTTATATAAAAAAATGGAAGAAAAAGAGAAAAAAGCATTGGTTGTAATTGACACCCTTTAAATAAAATGGATAAAAAAAATGAAATTATTTTAATATAATATACATGAGAAAAAAATGTTTCTCATATATTTTGAAGCTAGCCAAATGTAGGAAAATATTATGAGTATTATATTTTTTTGTTTACTACATAAATAGTAAAAATAAACAAATCAAAAGAAACTTACCACACAACACTCAGATCCAATAGATAGTCCTCCCACAGCCACAATATTTCCTTTGTGAACATCTAAAAGTGTGACAACAGTGTCTTTTTCTCCACAAGTATAAGCTTGAATAATTCCCTGCATTTATTTTGCCAATGTGAAAACAGTGTTAAATTATTTATTTTCATTGATCAGCTCAATTTTTTAATTTTAGTTTTATTCATTATTCTAATAACTAGATGTCTATTACAATCATATTTTTTAAGATTATGTTTAGAATCTTAATGTTTAATTACCTTTGGTGATCCCCAGGCCAGACTTTGATAATTGGTGCTAAAAGTCATAGATGACACAGGATATTCAACTTTAATTTCTTTTATTAAGGATATTTCTTCCCTAGAAACCTCTAGCAGCCTAATAACACCATCCTACATAAAAAAAAATACTTTTTCATGCAAAATCTTCCTTTAAAAAATGTTTCTTAAAGCAAAGTAAGGCATTTTATGCTTTTAATCCTCAGAATGATGCAGTGGTACCTAGGTTACAAAGCCTCAGGTCATCAAGTATTCAGGTTTTGAACAAAGACTTCAAAAAAGTTTGTCTTTGGTAATGAACAGTGCCTCAGGCTACAAACTAAGGTAAAAGAAAGGGCAAGGCTTAAGATTGGATGCAAATGATCTCGTACAGCAATACAAATGCTATACTGTACTCACAATAATATGGGTCAGAAAATTGATGGCAATGACTCGATGAGCAGATGGAAGACTAGAGATGAGTTTGTGAATCTTAAGAATGAATACCTAAAGATATTAAAGGAGAAGCAGTTGTCCATTTCAACTTCCAGGGTTAATTAATATGCAGCAAGTGGGCAGATGTCAAAGACTTCAGTGTGAATAATCAACAAAAAAAACTTGTTATCAGGGCGGTAAACCTGATGAATGATAACATAACGGCCCACTTCAGAAAAAAAGTGATGAATTTCCCTTGATAGTTTCTTGGTGCAGAAAGTTTCCCAGTCTGATGCCAAGAAACGGAGACAAGAATAGCAAAGAAAGTGAAATATTTCTCGTAATCATTTTTTTTTGTATGAAAGTTGGAATAAATCATTCTAATTTTACATTTAATGAAATTTGTCAATTTCTTTCTCTTTGTTTAATATGTGATGTACACATATTCGTTGTTTTTTGTCAGGTAAATGATTGAATGTTAAGAATGAATATTTCATCTTGAAACGTTTTGGATCTATTTCTATAATTTCAATATTTAGGGTTATGAATGTTTCAGGAATATGAACTGACTTCTAGAACAAATTAAGTTTGTAACCCAAGGAGGTACCACTGTCTCTTCAGTTACTGCTAATCCAGATACAAAAAAAAAATATTCAAAACCTATACAAAATATTTCTATCAATGATTGAAACTGCAATGAAATTTGGCTAATCTATTTGAAGTCTAATCAGCAATAGGCCATATAAATAAAAACAAATATTTACTTCACAAAAGTTTTAATTTTATAATAATTTTAGATGGTGTTAGCTGTATAATTTCAAATTTAAAATAAAAGAATTTCAAAAATCTTGATAAGTTAACAAACTACCTTGCCAGCTGCATATAGTCCCATGACATGGTATCCAATACAATCTAATGAACCTGGCTTCAAAACCAGGTGGTTCCCTAAAACAATAAAGAAGCTCTTGATTATATTATTTTTGCAGCTTCATTCCCATATCTATACTTTCAAACCAATGAAAACAAAATTTAATAAAAATAGATAACTTAATATTTCAAATATTCTCAAAAAATATTCTTTATTCTGCAATATAGTACCGGTACACAAGCATTTCAATTTCAGCAGATATTCATAATTGTTCTACAAAAAATAGTTATATCAGATATTATTATAATAATTGCTAGAAATACTTTGATGAGTAATTTAAAGAATGTTGCATAAGTAAAGAATTTGGAGATGGTGATGATCAAATTAAAATTCTAAAATGCTGGAAAAGTAAATATACTCTTGTTAATGTACCAGATTCTAGTTTTTAGTTTACTAATAAAGACTTGACAAATAAGTGCATTCATAGTCTTCTTAAGTATTTAAATAGATATAGTTTGTTTATTTGGTGAGATTTTACATGATCTCATTTCTGTAGAGCTTAAGTTCTGTTCAAACATGATATTTCACCAAATTAAATCAATAGTGACAATGGATGAAAACTGAAGTAAATATTGACTTATGATCCAAAGTAAATCTCTTTAATAATAATACATTAGTAGGTGATGACCACAGTTCCTGTCCACTTCCTCAACTAAGTTGGGTGAACTTGGGAACTTTCATCAAGACCAGAGAAAATCCTGAATCTTTTAGCCAGAATTAAACCGTCAAGTCTTTATTAGTAAACTCTACTGTGTAAGGCTATCCATTTTTTTTAAAACCTGAATCTTTTAGCCAGAATTAAACCATCAAGTCTTTATTAGTACACTCTACTGTATAAGACTGTCCATTTTTTTTAAAATGTCTTTTTATATCCAGCTTTTATGTAGATAACTACGCTGGAGACAGAAAGGAATTTAAATTACCAGCAGGATTAAAGATTTCATCACTTATTTCTTCATCTGTTCCAACCTTCTCTTTAACTTGAGGGGGACTGTAGATTAATTTTGTAGTACCAAGGTCACACTCAACCTAAAGATATAATTGCGGTACTTTTAACTAAAAAAATTCAAAAGGTGTAAATTATAATGATTTTTTTATGAGAAGTATTAAATTATGCCTTTCTGGAATAATTCTCACATTTGTTTTCTTGTCGTAATACATAAAAGTTTCTTTATTTATTTATTCACATGAATAAATACAGGAAGCCAGAAATTGATCTTCAATACTCCAAAAATTAAAAGCAATATACTTAAATAACATCACACCATCTGACAATGTAATTGTATAGCTCCAAGTTTTATGAAAACCATGCTAGGCATATTAAACAAGTTATCTATAGTTAAAAAGATAAATAATGTCTGTCAGTCTATCGGTAAAAAATATCACTTAGCACTGCTATTTGTATTGGATAATGACTTTTTTATTACTCCTTACAAATCCAAGGAATGAAGCAACAATGACTTTCTTTTTTTCGAGTAGTTGATAATTTTTAAGTGAATGACAATTATTTTAAGTGTGTAGATTAAAATTTCTAATCAAGTTATTTTGTATGGCTTAATCAAAGTTCACTATTGTAACATGCATTACATTTTCTCTTATGATAAAATACCCTAAAATTAATAAAAATTAAGACCAATAGTACTCTTGTACATTGAATAAAAATTTTAAATAATAATTAAAGAAACCAATCACTTAAATAATTTTTCACATAAACGATCCTTCATCTTGTGTAGTATTGAAATATGATAAGATAAACTTACATTTTTCTCACCTTAAAAATTTGACCACCTTCACAACCAACATAAAAATCTCCAGTAGGCAGCCAAGTCATTGATGTTGGCTTTACTTTAGCTATTGTATCTTTAAGAGCTTCTAATCTCTGAACTTCATCACCAACAAGACCTGCTACAGATGATTCGGGGACAGTCAAATTGAATTTCGAAGACTTTACAGAAGCTCTTTCAATGTGTGTTATTTTTAAAGTCTCATTATGGATTTCTTCATGGTTTACAGCTGGTAGTGTTACTTTCCTAGAATTTATACATCTATATATCAAATTCTATGCCATTTTCAGTGGATCTAATAGTGTTAAAAGTTACAATGTTTATTACAAAAAATCATGTTAAAAAGCAATAAAATTTATAAATTGCCATTAAGTAAATAAAATGTGTTAAATATATTTTCTTCATATTATTATCATCAAATGTATCAAAATGATTTGATTTTAAAATCAAACCTGGGCGTTATAAGATATTTATTTCCACACTGTTCAATGTTCCATAGTGTAATGCTACTGTCAGCCATAACACATATCTGTCTCCAGTTTATTTTATTAAAGGAAATGGATTTTAAAGGCTCAGGTGAAATAGGGACTGAAGCTAACTTTGTTACTGCAAGATAATCCCTTTCAAAAGTAGAAAAAATAAATCATCAGCAGAGAATAATTTTTTTTTTTCCAATTCCAATACATTATCATCCTTAATACATTTTTCTACTTTTTTTTTTACAAAATAGAGAGAATGAAAAAAAACATTCTGTTTTAAATACCATAATACAATGTTGAAGTTAGGGACACCTGAAACACTTAGCATGTGTCGACCTTCTGAAAACACTATTTCTTGAAATAAAAGATCAGCACCTCCTTAAATAAATTTGAAAAATATAGAAATTTTATTCAAATTGGATACTAAGTATATTGTGAATAAAAACTGTATTTTAATGATCTTTTTACTACAAATGATACCTTCTAAAACTGACACTTCAGAATAGCCTGGATAAGCTAAAATGAATATTTTGGGATTTTCAGCATACTCTCCAAAAGCTATGTGTTTATTTATTTTGTGAATAGCAATTGGTCCAACAGATGTCCCTCTGAATGCAAATGAGCTGTGCTTGCCATCAATAGAAATAGTTTTTAAGTTCCGACCACACTGATAGCACAGTATACCTTGGTCGATGAAGAATAGTGGGGAGCCACTATAGCCATGGCACCACCTTGTAAAAAAAAAAGATAAATTTTAATATATTAAAAATAGTGACTAAAATTTTAAAAAGGTATGGAATTAACGATAACTACTGTAAAAAAAAATATTATAGCAAAGTTAATATGCATTCTTTATATATTAGCAAGTATTAATTAAAAATTGCATAATTCATTGTAATTAGGTAAGTTATAAGTAAAAAAATATGTTTTCAAATAAATAGAACTGGACTTTTTATTTATTTGGTGATTTTAACCCATTTTATTTTATAAGTATAGTTCTTAAATGAATTCCACAATAAGAATTAGAATGGTTACCGAAAAAAAAAGCATTTCAATATTGTTATTCATTATGCTTCCCTGTAAAAAAAATAGGGTATCTATATTTAAAGTATTGTTATATTGAAAACTGTGGATCAACAACAGTGGAATGGGTGACTCTATTCTTAATCAAAGCAATTCTATTGACCAAAAGTTATAGCTACGCGGTCTCATGGCTATAATTATTAATATCATTAAAAACATTTAATAGTAAATATACCTTCATGTTTTACATACTTTTATGATATTATGTCATACTTACTGTAAATTTAAAATACCAGTATCCATACTAGCATGCTATAAAATTTATTACTACTTCATGACATATATCGAATAAAGACACGACCCTCCATTACTGTAAAGCATTAGTTGCTAAGCAATACTATCCCGCGGCAAATTTACTACTTTCCTGCTTGAAAACAAATTCGCAATACGCATGCGCCGTCTGATTGAATTTAGGAAACATAATTTTTTCGTGCAAATAAACTGAAAAGGCACGGGACACGTAACATAGATGACCGACTAGGACAACTAATAACATATAGGCCTACCCTCCCTACCGTATTTAGCAGGGTAAAATCTCACCAAGATCTGAAAAACAGTCAACGAGGATCGAACCTAAAACCTTCATAGTCGAATACCTACACTACACAACCATCCTGTCGACCCACCAGCTTTCACACTTTCTCTGCTTTCCTTCCAGACTGGAGAGAGTTTGGTTGGTAGATAGCGTGTAGTTGGCCATACGGTATAAGAACGAAATAGTGTAATCGTTGGCTAAGCTCTTCTCTTTCTTCGTACGATTGCTTTCCTTGTCAATTATTTTTCGACTGAATGCTGTATGTGTTCTCTTTATACATGGCTGGGGGACAACCCGACTGTAAGCCCGGTCTTCTATTTACTGGCTGATGTTATGCTTTGGGCATTAAATAACTGATTTGCCCCTTTTGACCGCTGTTTCCACCTTCACATAAGCTTTGGTGTAAACTAAATCTAATCTTATACGGTGAAATCAGGGAAACGTTTTGTTCTGACACAGAGTGTGTGTATTTTCAAAACATATGTGTACCTGAGCAGTGCCGTCACTGGGGGGGGGGGGCGGATAGGGTGACACTAACATGGGGGGGGGGGGGTGACACCAAAATGAACAATTCTAAATTGCATAGCAGAAAGAACTCGGTATAGTTGGTTTTATAACCAAGTTAAAGCATGAACAATAGCACAGGGTGCCACCATGCAGAGCGTCTGGAGCTCAGGTAAATGTGATTACTGTTCAAAGGTGCTCGAATCAATCTGGAGTTATTTGCAAACGCGCTAAAAATAGGACGCATATAGTCACAAGGTTTTATGAAATTGGAGACGTTGTTTATAAACTCAGTGTAATAAAAGAAATATACATCTTTCTATTGCTTTTTTTTTCTGGCGGAACGCACCGGAACGGCCTTTTTCCATAGACTTTTGTTAGCTGCACTGTTTTCAGTTTTATTTCTTTATGACACTAGGGCGTTCCAGTACCTTATTTTTTTTTAGAAAAAATAGCATTGCATCTTTCTGAAGTACAGTCAGTGATCCTATCGTTTTTATCGCTCTATTATTTTAAAGTAAATTATCTAAGGTCTAGTGCAGGAAAATTCGAAATATATACCATTGCTCATGGTGGATGTCTCGAGGAGGTGACACCCTGAATTTTCCGCACCGGTTGACACCAACCATTGTGACGCCAGTAGACCTGAGTATGGAATAGTCATCTTGGTGTGCATTATCTGGCTAAACGTGTATTCAGTTTTCATGTAATTTTCTCAAATTCCAGAGATGGGGCACTTTGTAGCCTACGTGTTTTATCAACAACCTTTGGCGTACTAGTACTCGTACTTGCACTTTTAGTATTTTGTACTATTATCTTACTTGACATTTTTAAAACGTGTGTACTTATAGGTTACATTTACTAATTGCACCTTGGATTCTCGTATTTGTACATATACTATCTAAGTATCTCTGTGAATTACTTCTTGTGGTACTCAATTGAGCGAGTACTTCGATCTAATGTGGTTACTCACACTGTATGCCTACTATGGTGCAAAAGGGTTGTTATGAGGTTTGAATTGAGCCATGTTTGAAAGAAATAAATCAAACAGTGCGATAGTTTGGAAATTTTTTCGCGACATGCACTATGTGGGGAAAAGTTAATTAAATTCATTATTTCGGTGCGTGGCTATTGTATGCATATAATATATATATATATATATATATATATATATATATATATATATATATATATATATATAAAACTTGGGATGCGAGAGCTTTTCTTTCTAGAAGTGTGTCATTCGCTGGAAGTGGTGTGGTATATAGTATCTTTGTTTTTCCTAAATATTCTTCATTGTATTGGAAATTTTCAAAGAGGTTATTTAAATTTGGAGCTTACCTAATGCAATCAGTCGTAGTCAGAATCAGAGAGATCGCAGATACATGCCCATCACTCAGAATCAAAGTCAATAGTCGTTGTAGTTGGCCCTCTGCAGCCCCGTAGCCAGGGGGGCACTGGGGGCCGTTCCCCCCCCCCCGGATAGGTGTTACTGACCCCCCCCCCCCGCTGAAAAAAGATGAAAAAAGAAGAAAAGAGGAAAAAATAAAGAAAAAGTAAAAGTGCCCCCCTTGCTGGGTATTGGTGCCCCCCTGCTGACTTTGACCTTGCTACGGGCCTGGCCCTCTGTACAAGCACATATGCTGAGATAATAGTGCCGTGACGAGGCGGGGATGCAAATAGTACGCTTGTATGGGGATCAGTCACTTTATTTTCATTTATCATATTTTGCTGTAACGATCTGGTCCTTTACTTGCATTAAAGTATCCCCTTTTCTGCAGTAATTAAAGACTGAAAAACTTTTATTTTCTTAGGGGTGCCGGCTAAAGATCTTCAATTGTCAATGTCAGGGAAAAAAAGCTGCTGAAAATTTTCAAATGGGAACTCCCCCTCCCCCCAATCCTTCCTTTTTTAAAAAAAAATAAAAGATGTGTATTATACATATGGATTAATATGAATAATGAAGATTTAAAAAAAAACAGCAGCAATATATGAATTAAGATATTGGCATATTATAATCTAGATTTTTTTTTATTATATGTGCTTTTATCTATTTATGTATAATTTCTGTGAAAAAGAGTTGTCAGCCCTGCTTTATCGACGGCCACCCTTCTGATGCCAATTTCTGCTTCTAGAAAAGGAGCCGAAATTCAACTTTCAGTGAAACACGATACTGTTGTAATATTTACTGCGTAAAATGCAACTATAAAAATTATCTAATATAGTGGTGGTTTTTTTTAATAAATATATTTTTTATTCACAAGACTGTACTGCTAAAATATTTGCAAAATGAATTTACTAATTTAGCCTTACCCACCTTAAACTTAAAGCCACAATAGACCTATTAATCTAATGATGCAAGGGGGGAGGGATTAATTAGCCAAGCTGGTAGCACGTTGTAGGCATATTTTACTACACATTTAATATATATATATATATATATATATATATATATATATATATATATATATATATACATACATAATCCTTTGATAACAAATAATTTTTGAGGCAAAAATATAAACTGCTAAGTGGTCAAATGCATTAAAAAATGGTTGATTTGATGAAATTAAAGTTGTTTGTTTGCCTTTAGTATATCACAATAAGCTGTAAAATTCGCATACTCCTCAATCTGAGCATAATGTGATCAGTTCATTCTCTAAATATATATTTTTCTAAAATGCAAACTGGCATAAAAATTTTCGCCTAAGCGTGCACAGCAGCATACCTCCAAATACCTGACCTACTTGCCGCCATGCTTTTTTCCATAATTCTACCTAAGTCTAATTTTAAAATATTGTATTGTTTGCAATTAAGCACACCTTAAGGCCCATATTTACTACTTCGTATTTCAACGTGAAATACATATTATATAATATTGTCTGTATCTTATATTGCTACTAGAAAGGTAAATATTTGTTATTTTAATTTATTTTGTACTTGACGCTTGTAATCACTAGTTGAAATTTTTTTAATTTATTTACATTATTAACAGATATGATTGTAATGAAATGCCTTTGATTATATGATAAAGTAATTTTTTTCTAAAAATGATTTCTATATGAACGGTTGTGATCTATTATCAGTCTCTTTTGGGTGCTCCTAGTCTTCTATTTGGTCCGTAACTTTGCCAAACCATGATTGGACTTGGCTTGCCACAGGGCTGTGATTGAATCTGTTGTAGTAGAGGGGAAAAAACGAACAAGGGATGTTTGAAATATATAGAATTACCTAGATAGTACAATGAATCTCATGATTAAAGATATAAACACACACTTGTTTTAGGTATATTGACTATAATCTATTAAATTGTCTATAGGTCTACTAGCATACATCATATTTTTTTATAATAGGAATAGGGCCGTAATCCGTATTTTTTTTCCGGGTTACGGCCATAGATATTAGAGTTAGGTATAGGGTTAGGAATAGGGTTAACCCAGGGAAAAAAATACGGATTACGTCAGGTAACCGTAGCCACTGCGTTAATTTGTTCAATCATAGTTGTTTATAAATGATTAGTGTCTGCCCTGGAGATGATGGTCTTTCATCATATCCTAATGTAAAGGTCTTAATTGAAATTGAAAGAAATTTACTGAATAATTACTTGCTAATAATTGTAAGTTACTTTAAAAAATTTCCTTCATGTATGTTTCATCCTTAAATACATAATCGTCTAACCTAGGCGTGTGTCTCCCTTTCTCAGGTAGTTTTCATTTCGTGTGGTGTGCGTTGTAACCGTGTATGATGAGGTGCAGAAGGGATAACAAAGAAATATACGAAATACTGCAATAGAATAGAACATATGGCCTTTATTGCCATGAATAGAAATAACAAAGAAATGTATGAAATACTGTAATAGAAAATAACATTTGGCTTTTATTACCATGAACATCCGTAAATACAATGAATACACAGCACGATATGAAAACTACCCTCGCTCTGGGAATTCCAAAACTGAGAATTTTCGCATACGTCAGTCTTCCTCAGGCTAATGGTCAAAGGGATACAACTCATTTTCAGTTTAAGTGGTCGACTAATCACTGTATTAGTTAACTCGCTTGCTTGGCTTAAAATAGTTTGGGGAATTCCAAAACTGGAAATGTTCGCTTCTATCATTCTAAATACAACAAAGATTTCTTGTTATATGCCTTATTTAGTAATTTAATCTCCCTTGCAGTTAGCAGTCAGCTTCAGCAGGCTTTTCAACTAGTTGTTAAAATAAGTAGGCTGCGTTTATGACATTACAGGCTGAGCAATTTAGGAATTTAGATGAGAATATTTGAAGTTAAAATGAAGTATATGATAATCATGCAACTACTCTTTTACTGTTTTCATAAGCACTCTTGGTACAAATGCACCAATGAAGTGGTACCTGGGGATACTAACTTCATTGCAGAACTGGGCTCGTTACTTGAAATAGTCGTAACCTGAAACTTTGAAATCAGTGAAATAAATACGAACTATTTCATGATGTATCTTTCTTTTTTATTAACAACCAGTCATTTACCTGAATAAACCCAAAGACAAGTATCCTTCATGTATTACAAAAGGAAAACTACCAATTAAATTAAATGTAAAATACTAAAATATTTTTTTTTTAAATACAAAAAAGAGCTCTAAAAATGTTTTAAATGCTACCTTATTTAAGTACATAAGTCTTCTTGTTATTGTTATTCATTTTCTGAAAAACTCCATCATATTTTCACCTCTGATAATCATCCTAGTTACTTTTAAAATTAGGTCAATTAAACATATTTTAATTAAATTAGTCTATGCACTTAAAAATAATAAATACAAGTTCTAAGAAATTTTAGAAATCAAAAATACTTGACAGCAGCAAAAACTTTAATTAATATGTTACAAGCATCAAATTTTCACCAGAAATGAGTGGCTGTGTGCATTTCATTTTGCATTTAAAAAAAACACTTAAGTAATGTTGATTTAAAAATTATTAGCAACAAAATCTTCGATTTAAAGATCCAACATACATGCTTGAGTGTAAAAATTATTTTGTTGAATAACAAAGCAAATGTTAAGAAATAATTAAGATAACTGCATGCATTAATACAAACCATTAATAGTCAATTTAAATAATTTATGTAACATAAATTCTAAAAAAATAATTCTGAACACTTGACAAATACCGAAATTTTTCACCAAAAAAAATCAGGTTATGTACTTAATTGTAAAAATGATAACTTCACACATATGATAAGAAAAGATATGGGAAAGAGCTAAATTTCCAGTAAGCTATCCTGATTTTTTTCCCTGGAGATGCTGATTTCATGATAATCCGTCCTTGAAAAATTGTATAATGTCCATCCACATTCCAGATGTGCTGAAAACGAGCACCTTCAATTTAAGCAGGATTTGCAACTAAGAGATCTTCTCTATTTTTCTGATAGGCACTTTAATTTGAAAAGAATTTCTGCTCTTACAGATTAGGGACTTTTTGTTTCAGCAGAATTTTGATCTGTATGCAGTGTCTCTTTTTTTTTTTAACCTATCATCCATGGCCCAGTCACTGTTATTCCCAGCACCTGAAGTTGAGCCATAAAAATGTCATTCTTTAGGTCTTCCAGTATTGCACTTCTCAAAGTAGTTGTGTTGTTGCATTACTTTTAAAGCATTTATATTTTCCATTAAAAAAGTGAATGTTTAAGTAAAAAATCACTACTGTTGTAAAACTCCAGTGAATAGGGAACAAATAAAATTCTAGCTATATTATATTGACATACTAGACTTATAGTAATAATACATAAAAAAAGTTCCCGTAGCCCTAGCGGACCATCGGGGCAGCTGAGGTGTAGAATTTATCTGTTTCTATAACCTCAGCATATGAAGGGATTGTGTGGTTAGCACAACGCCCAGCCGCCTTTACTTCCCGAACTTAAGTCAGGTACCCATTTAAAGCTGGGTGGACTTGTGGGATGACTTTACACAAAATTGCACGTGGAAAAAATCCATGGGCCTCACTGAGGATCAAACCCAGGACTCTCAGGTCGACAGTCAAGTATCTACACCACTCGGCCATCCGTCCCACTAATAATACATAAACACACACAATATATTTCTACTGGATACTACCTTGGATAAAATATTTATGTTTTAACATTCAGAGCACAAACAAGACTACAAAAAACTTAACTTTGTTAAAGGATGACCCTGAAAACATATTTTAAAAGATAATTATGAATAGTTTAATGTTCTGATTAAAGCTGCTAGTTATGGCCGATATCGTAAAAAAATAGTAATTGGCTAATCAAGCACCAGTTCATTAAATTTTTTGAGCAGTTAATCAATATAGGATTATTGATCAAAAAATGATCAAATAAGGTATTTAGGATGTTTATAAAGTTGATTGATCAATTAAAATGTTGGGTGGCAACCTATTTAAAATAGAAAAGCAAATTTTTATCTCACCTTTTTTTGAAATGTTGATTCCTCAAAACCAAGAAATTCATGCAGACTAATCTTGCGATTAGTTCTTCTAAAATTACGGCAATGTGAAACTAAAATAATGACAAAATTAAAGCGTTTCAACAAATAACAGAACCACTGCTTAGAGCAGTTACCAAACATGACTTAGTATATGGCAATAGTCAAGGCTATTTCCAGGTCATTTGGTCACAGATATAGTACCTATTCAATGTACTAAAAGGTAAAAATATACTTCCTTTGGCTTAAATCATGGGTTGACAACGTGGCCCATGGAAGCATTTTATTTAATTATAGTTTCTTATATTTCATTTTGGTTTCAACCTTCAGCAGTTTTAAGTTAGTTCAATCTTCTGTTTGGATATCACAACATACTTGACTATATTAAATTGGTGATATTTGTAATTGAGTAAGAAAGTGTGTTGTCTATTAAGTTGGAAATTCAGAAACTGGGCGACAACCAAGCTCATTATATTTAGTTTCTTTACTTTGTTTTAATAAAATTAGATAAGCTAAGGCTAATTACTTTTACTCCTTAATACTTAAAGAGTTGCTTCAATCATTAAATGATATGTGGTTATGCCTAATAAGACTGGCATTTTTTATGCATTAAAATAAATTATTAAAGTCCCATGCGTTTTTCTGGTTACCATAGAAAAGATAGGAATTGCTGGGGAACCAATGATTTTTAAACCACCTTAGCTTTGTTTGTAATTGTGATTATTAAGAATTGTTTTGAGATGTATTGAGACTTAAGGATAGCTTGGATGGGTTTAAAGTTGATGCTATGTGTCCAGGAATTTTTTGGACAGATGTGCAAAAGGGCTGTGTCCATGAAAATGTTCAAAGATTTACATATGTGCTTTACATGCAATTTAAGTTTGGATTTATTTTGGTATACATATTTTAAAAATAATAAATTGATTTAAAAGTTATGTTAATTTGTTATTAAGTTGTGTAATATATACATTTTTAAATTGTTTTTTTTAATTGAATTAACAAAGTAAGCAGCCAATTTAAGTAAAATAAAAAGTCAAGACACATTGCATAAATACATTTTTATATTAATTCTCAAAATCAGTTCTGTTAAAATAAAGTTAAATCAAAACATAAAATTTGTCTATACAACAGCCTATTGTATTTACATGTTTATGGAAGCACATATACCTAAAGTAAACAATTGAACTATGATGATGACTGGACATAGCCACTGCTTTCAAGTTTTGGCTTTTTTTTTTTAGATTGATATTTTCAAACAGTGAAGTAAAGCTATCCATGCATCTCGTTGAAAACTTTCCATTCAAACTTGTCGTGTAAACATAAACATATTAAGTGGTCTGTTGCAATTAATTTTTTGCTAACTACCATGTAATATAATAAAGATTATACAAACCCTGTTGGACTAATAATGAAAACTTTTTTTTTTTTACATCAGGTATCAGCATGCCAGAACTTTCTGTTGACATAGCAGTTGCCAACAGATTTATCTCAAGTTTGAGTAAATCTCTTCAGGCTTTATGCCATGGATGTATGGAGTTTGATACAGGAATTGAAATAATTGGATACATTAATATTAATATTGATAGTGGTAGTAAAGTTGACTATGTTTTGAATGAAAAGGTTTTAAAGAGCACAAATAATTCAATGACTTTTGTTAGCAATAGCTTTTTGGCAAAAAAAGAACAGCCACGTCATACTCGAGATGGATCTTGTTCACCAATCCCTTCAGCATCAATTTCTCTTCCTACCAGTTCCCAATACCAACCTCGACAACGAGGCTCAAGCTATGGAGCACCATTTCATAGAACATCTCAGTTTTCCCCTCATTCTCAAGTTCTTCATGGTAGTCAAAAACGTCAATGGGGCAGTGACTGGAGAACTTCTGCTAAGAAACATAGACCATCTACTACATCATCAGAGACAGCTTCATTTTCAGGTCACACTTCATACCCATCATCTAGTCAAACATTTACTGACACAAACTTTAGACAATCTTCAACGCCTAGTGTCACAGATAATAAGGCTGAAGACGACACTGAAGTAATTAACATTAAAAAAGAAGCTGTAGATACAGAAAGTGAAATACAAGATCACGGGGCAGAACAGGATCAAAACAATGAAGATGAGAAAACTGATTCTTCTTCCAAAATGAAAATCAAATGTGATCCTGATGCCGCTCAACCTGCTGATATTGAAACTGATAAAGATGATACATTTTCTGTAAAAGGATCAACAGATTTTAAAGGTACATTTCTAGACCCTACACATGATGCATCTGATGAACAAAATGACTTAATTGATTCAGAAAAACAGTCAGAGACAATATCAAAGCAAAGGCATAGCGCATCTGATGAACATAGTGTTGCTGGTCCTAGTGGAGAAGGTGCTGAGGAATCTGATGACATTGTTCATGGAGGGGAAAATACTGGAGCTGATTTATCTTTAGACTATGACCAGGGTAATGAAGATTATCCCCAGTCTGTTCATTCAGATGTTGGTGAAGCATCTAGCGATAATGGACAGTTTGAAGTTATTGAAATAGATGATGAAGATGAAGATGTGCAAGCAATGTTTGGTGACTCTCGTAAGTGTCAATTACTACTTTACTTTTATTTGCCAACTTTACAAAATTTTATGATAATTAAAACCCCTTAGCTGTTTATATAGTGGCTACATTTTTAAAGCCAAATCATATTGTTACCCAGTATTCCTCAAAGGTGATAGTTTTGCCAGAGTGTGTTACTTAAAAAATCTCCATTTGTATTAACACTTTTCTCTGTTTTGTTTTGAAGTTAAATGTATCTTTTGAGGCTTTGGCTTTATAAAAGCATTTTTTTTTTTAAAGTACTTGTGCATTTCTAAGTTTTCATTCATTTCTGTGATTATGATTTTACAATCAATTATCTATCAACTCTATCATTGGAAACACATTTTTTTAAATAATGATTTGGAATATGAACCATATTTTCATGATTAAAAAAGATTTTGAAGTATGGGAAAGGAAATATTTGTATTGATTCTATTATTTAATTACTTCAACCTTTGGGCACATTCATAAGCTCTTCAGAAAACTTAGTGTATTTTCAACAATCCGTGACCTGATTTAACAAACTCTTGGTCAACTCTAGATTGTCAAGGAAAGTGCATGCTTAATTGATCTATGATGCAAAAAACACAGTAAATTAAAATATTTGTCCCACACGTGATGCCAGGTGTATATGCGCAGTAATTTTGGTATGGTTTACTTAGGAATTCCTTCTTTACTATGACTAATTGTATGTACTGTATTTATCAGTTTATTTTTCAATATATCTTATTGTAAAATAACAAGAAAGAAAAAATCACGATTCAATATCCTATAAAGACACTTGTAAAAATAAGTGTGTTCTTTATTCTGAAGTAGTTGATCAGGAAAACTGAAATTAGCATGAGAATTTTTGTTTTGGATTTTTCCATCCCTAAAGCACTCTCACTGATCAGGTATAACAGGAATCCCCTGGGCTGACCTTCATTCATCTCTGATACATCATACTCTTGAAGAATAATTGGTTTATTTTCATAGGAACAAAAAAAGTATCAAAAGAGATTAGTTTATCTTGAAATCATTCAATCATTCACATAATGAAAAATCTTATAGGTTAGAAATCATTCAGTCATTCACTTTATCTATGATTAATCTTATAAGTTCCCATAAACCTAACCTGTATGGGTTAAAGTGAAATTAATAGAATCTACACTGAGCTGCTTCTTACACCCAAAAGCTAAATTATAATCCAATTGAACTGGCTAGACTCTTTTTTTTTTCACCCCCAATCATAATGCTGTTGAAATTGTCTGGTACATTGTCAACAAGTGCACCAGCTGTTTTGTAAGATAATCTGATATCTACTGTCATGTATGTTAAGGACCAATTGTAAAGAAAGAAATAATATGGGAAGAAAACAGGAGAAGGTTAATCTGCTACTTCAGTTGAAGCAAAGACATTTGTTTACCGTCTTTCATTTAATCTAATACTGGTGCATCAAAAAAAAAGCCTACAAGATATCTTTGCTAATTAAAAAAAGAAGAGAAACAAGATATATGTATCAGTAATGTGATGTAAGATTGTGCATCACTCTGTTTCCAAATATTTCATTTACAGAAACAGAAAGATTACTAAATGAATTACTTTCTACAGAATCCATTGGTTTAAAGTGACTCTATAACACTGAAATAATAATTTTTTAATTTAAATTTTTCAACTAAACTGATTTGCAACTTTGTCACCTCAACTGAAGTTATATATATATATTCTGAATTCACTACACCAGGAGACGCATTCTGTAGACATTTTCAGTCTTTTATTGTGTCTAACACATTCCATGTTATGACACTCTTCTGATCTCATGAATAGCTTCTATGCCATAACACACACATTAAATGCCATGACATACCTCTCATGCTATGACAAACTTCAAATGTCAGACACACTGTTGCATGTGGGGTTTTACTTTTTGGTTGTTTCATTACAGTGACGATGTACAAACACCACACAACAGAAGAGTCAAATGCAGGCTTTGTATTTCCCTTCTTACATCTTAATGTTTATTTTCACTACATCAAAAGTTCATAACACAACATATTCCGTATATATATATATATATATATATATAAATATGTAAACTGTAACATCTCTTTTATGTCAGAAATAACATATTTTCCATTTGGTGCTTCATTTTTTTAATGGCTCTGATAGTGAACTCGCTTAAATTAAATTGTTTTCCAATAGCAGTTGATCTTTCCCCATTTTCTAGTAATTTATAAGTGCAATTTTCATTGCCAGTAAAATTGCCCAATTTCTATGCTTTTTTCTTCATTAAGACAAATGAAATAAAATTACCTAATTTACTGAGGTGTCTAATTTAAAATTAACAAGATACGCATTCTAAAAAAAAGTTTCAAACTAATAACCAATTATTGTTTACACTTAACCTCCAATATGTAATTGTTACTGTGGAATTTAATCGTCAAATATGTTCCTTTTTAACTTTACAACAGCCACAACATATATATGTATATTAATATATCAACACCAACACTTGGTATACAACATAAAAGACCTAAACTTTAATGGCTTCTAAAACATAGATAAATATGTATAATATATAAGTCCTTTGTCTAATGATGTCTTTACGTCTACTTATACAAATGTCGTTTACTAGCGACTACACTACAACTAACTCTCTGTACTGTCGACACCGAACTAACTCCTCTCCTATGACTCTCAGCACAAAAGGTCCAAGGTAATACTAGCATCCTGTCAAAACATCAAGTCAAGCTACGGTCAGGGGGCGGGACAAAAGGATACTACAAAATATTTTAACTGCTGGAACCTCAACCCAGACCCAGTGGTGAATGTGTGGAACTGTCAGTTAGGATGGGGCATTAGTATGGGAGGGGGTTGAAAGTGTCACCTGGGGAAGATAAATAGGGGTGATGGAGGAGAGGGCAAATTCTACATGTCATAGTAATTTAATTGAAGAACAATTGCTGTTGGATATTTTTGTGTGAGACTAAAAGTAATTAAATAAAGACTAGTGATTGATAAGATGCTTGGGAAATCTCCAGTCTCTGAGCAGTTACTCTTGTAATATTACAATTTAGCATATTGACATGTATTATTACCTTTTTTCATTGCTTTTGACAAAAACACTTCCTTTAATACCACATTCTGTATTTTCAGTGAAAAGATTTTCATTACAATTAAAAAAAATAGTTTTAAAGTCTCATGATTTTTGTTGACTCGGAAAAAATCCAATCAGTGTACATGCTTTCCCAAATAAAAAAATTGAAACAAAATCTGCTTAACTTCAAATTCACAAATAGGAAGACTTCATAGTGTGTGTATAATTATTTATAATTTATACACATTATTAACCAAACAGCAAAAATTATTTGTAAACATAAAAAGCATACAATTAAAATGTCAATATTGAAAACAAGTTAGTTAAATACATTTTTATAGGCCTTCAAAATATGAACAATTATATCTTGTAGTCCTCTTCCCAAACTTATTAATTTGTTTTCTTAATATTTGCTATACTTGAATATTAAAAGAAAGTTTTTAAAAAATAAATGTATCCATGAAAAAATATTCTATTTGCTGCAGTTATTTTTCACTCCAAGTTTATTTTTAAAAAAAACATTCCTATATAAATGCATGATTCATATTAGCTTACTTAAAATATTTGAAACGTCATTAATTCGGAAAGGGACTATGTTTGACTGCTGGTGTTTAACTGAATATTATTTCACCTTTTATAGTTGGAAAATCTTTTCAGAAATGCACAGTTTCTGCCCATCCTAGCATTTAGTAAATAATTTAGAAGAATTCTAGCACAAAATGTGCTTATTATAAAAATATCAGATCCAAAACCCACATTCATGATATTATTTTTTTTATATTAATTAATTTTCTGTTGGTGCAATATGTTTACTTTCATTTATTCACAGAATGGTCGAACATTGTTACATTAGTACAATTTCTGCATGCAATTATTGAAAATTGGTACATTGTACAAATATGCAGATAATCACACAGAATTTACCAATTTGCATTTAGTGTAATATATAAAGGACCTGATCACCTGTGGGTCGGTATGTGCAAACAGAATAAGTTCGCTTAATGCTTATTGTAAACCTTTAAAAATTACATTGCAAGAATTTAAGGAAAAAATACATTATACAGCATTTCGATATAGAAATCCTCCTGGTTTAAAGGATAAAATAAATCCACCATTTTACTTACATTCACCAGCAGTTGCAAAATAATGTAAATATAGCACTTAAGTTAGACCAGTTCTTTACCAAAAGTATTCTAGGTGAGCATCATCATACTTAGACACAATTATTGATCAAATTGCTTGGAATTTATTTTTTTTTCACTATCTTCATTACAAAGTGGGATGATCATCTTTTTGACTTAATTGTTTTGTGTCTTATTCTTTGATTAAATTACTGTTGATTTCAATATAAATTATTTTATTTTTTCATTTCTAAATTGTTTTGATCCATTTCGTGAAGTGTTTTCACCTTTCATGCAGGCTGTTAGTCTATTCATCCTTCTTGCAGGCTTTTCGGCTAGTCTTTAATATTACTGCTTTGAGTTGTATTGTCACTTAAAGTTACCAGTTCTTAAATTGTTTTTTGCTTTATGAGAAATAGTCTCATGTGAACTCTTAGAAGATTAATGTTCCTGTTAAAGGAATGCTCTTGTAGAATAGGAAACAATACATTAAGAAAAATTAAAATGTGTTATACCTTTGAGGAATTATATTAAAATTTCACATTCTGAAACTTTTAAAGTTGGCAAATGTAAATAAATTATATTTAACTAATTTAAATTGTTTTTATTATTAATGAAACACATACATAATTTTTTTATATGTTCAAATTGTTTACTTTTGTATTATAATTTTAGGAATTTTGTAGTTTGGAATGTTCATAAAATTATATATTTGTTTTTGTAATTTGACTTTTCTGGGCTTTCATTTTAATTTTTACTTTATGAATACTTATACATTTTTTTTTGCATTCTTACTTTCATCATTTATGCCTACTGAAGTTGGTTTGATAGCAAAATATGTTGCTGTAAAAGGAAACAATTTTTTACTAATGTTAATTATATTCTACCTATAGTCTTTTACCCAATGAAATGTTAAATTTTTATTTCAAATTTGTTTATCTTTTTAATTCTTTGGTATTTATTATTTGTTAGCACATTCTTCTTGAACTGTGCACATAATTTTATATGTGGTTATATTTTACCACTTAAAAGTTCCCCTTAAAAAAAGTATTTTGTTGCATATTAAGTAAGCTAAATATGCTCTTAAAACAATGAAAGATAATTATGAATATTTTTCTTTATATGTCTTATAAGTGTTTGATATGAAAAAATATGGTTAAAATGTGGTTCTGATTAATGTTTATAGCAGTGTGAAAAACAATGTAGCGATAGTTGAATCTTGTCAAAACATTTTCAGAACCTCTTTCTTTAAATTGCTGTTCTGTACGCAAAAAAATTTGTGTTGATTTAATTAACATGTTTCTGGAAATATACTTTTGGGGCACAATACGTAATTATCTCTTTATTATGACATCGATATTTATATGATTGTTTCTATAAGCTGTTACCATCAAGGAATGAGAAAATCATTTAGCATACCAAAGTCAGACTTAGTTTAAAATTTCTGCAGCTTTAAATCAGGTGAGCACATTTGTTATTTAAAATATAAATAGTGCTCCTATTGAATTTCTTTTATACAAGTTTGCTTAGCAACAAAAAGAGCTTATTCTTTTCTATTTTAGTAATTTTAAAGTGTTCTTTGAATGGCTTACTTGTAGACAAATAGATTGTTATTGTAGTTTTACAGCCTCAATGATTAAGTTTTTTTTGCAGTAGTTTATAAAAAATCTGATCTCAATTATCATTTGTCAGATTAAAATGTTGATATAAATATAAAATAAAAAAAAATTCTTATAGTAATGTCATCCTTTTTTATTCCAGACAGGCCATCTTTACCAATCTCACTTACACAACATGGCATAATTTCACGTCTTTCTGCATTTAATTTGAAAACTGGTAATCAGATGTGTAAAAATCAAAATGATCCCAGCTTCATATTTAACCACATGAATCAGATGTACACATGTCCATCCTGTGGAAAACAGTATAAATCCTCTGCCGGAGCTCGACTTCATTATAGAATTAAACATTGTGGGTTATTTGATCATTACTGTTCAATATGTGGGAAAGGATTTCAGCAAAAGTCCCACTTAAAGTCTCATATGTCTTTACATGGACAGAAAAAAGATTTTCAATGTACTATTTGTGGTTCGAAGTATGCTCACAAAACATCATTAACAGCACACCAAAAATTGGTACATGGTTCACTCTAATAACAGGAGTAAAAAAAAAATGACATTTTAAATGTGATAATTGTCAACATATGTATGACAGTTCCTATAAACTTTTTTTTTGTCTTCTGTATATACTTTTGCTATTTTGTATTCTAAGTATTTGTGAATTTTATTTGCATATTTGATACTAGTCTGTGTGGACCATTTAAAAATTCACAAATTGTAATTTTTTCTCATTTATTCAATCACTTTCACTTTTTAAATTTTAAAATGTTTGCATTAGAAATCAGATACTGAGCACATTATTCATGGCATTTTGAATGGCTTATTGTACAGTATAAAAGGTGAATGCTTTGTCTTGTTTCTTTCAGAATGGGATGTTAGCAGAAACACAATGTTGAGAGTTTACAATAAGACTTCAGTGGTAGGTCAGGCACATTTTCTTGGATGTAAAAGTGGACCAGCCAATAGGCTGAACATGCCATTGAGCAATGTCTCAGTCCAACAAACAGATCATAGTTCAGAAGCATATTCTCAAATTCTAGAACACAACGGCATTTGGAAGTATCGATGCAATCTGTGTGATGAAATTCTTTTAAATTATTTTTCATTGCAGCGGCACATGAATTTACTTCACAAGGAAGCACAAGCATTGCCATTTATTTGTTCTATTTGTGGCCAAGGTTTTTTTTCTCTTAGTGGGATGAGATTACATAAGCATGTTCATGTTGCTGGAAGAAAGTATGAATGCCAAATTTGTGGTTTCAAATTTCGTTATAAACATCACTTGAAGCGTCATGAATTAACAGTCCACAAACTTGTGAAGTAAAGTTAGCTTCAAATTATGAGTAAACATTACATTTAATATAGATTATTTGATGCTGAATTATTAAATATAATTTGTGTTAAAATGATTTTCATCAGTGCTCTTTTTGATGACATGTGTTTCTCTAAAACCAATAAATTGGCCTATCCTCTATTTTGATTCCTGGAGAATTCCATCTCTTATGTTATAATTTTTTTTTATATTGTTGACAAAGTAGCTGAAGTGGTGATAATCTTCATAACATCTTTTAGTTTTCACATCTTGTATTTCAGAACCGTATTGTACATCTCCACAATTTACAAAGTCAAAAAAAGGTGAGCATAAGAACATGAAAGCTGATCGGAGACTGGTTGAAGATGCCACAGATGTCTCATTTGACAATACTCCAAGATGGTTTAGTTCTAAGGACTTTCATTCAGCTACGTCTGAAATACCCAAATCATGTCCTCTGTGCAATCTTCAGATTGGAAGTCAGTCATTATACCAAAAACACATGAACGAATATCATAAAGGTGCCAGAATGTTGCCTTTTAACTGTGATGAATGCCAACATGGTTTCTTTACACAAAGTGGGTTACGTTATCACCAGGAAACACATAGTGGCAAAAAGTTTACATGTTTTGTCTGTGATGCAAAGCTTAAACACAAAACAATAATGAGGCGCCATATGGAAGGAAGCCATTTACTTAAGGAATGCAGATACTGTGAATGTTATTTTAAGCAAGGCCAAGAGTTTAATCAACATATAGTTTCATGCTCAGCAAATAAATAAGGAATATTTTTGAAATGTTAATTGTTTTAAGTTGAATAATTGTGAATGCATTTCTCTTCACCAGTTAAATATATTTCTGTAATGATCACCTGCATTATTTTGGGATTAGTCTAGTAATCAGACAAAACAAAAATTGTTTAACTAAGATGAGAAATTGATTTTGTTTCAGAACATAAAGCTGCCATGGCCAGACTTAAACTGTCACATCAATATTCAAAACAGAAGCAGAACTTATCCTTTTATTCAGAAAAATCATCAGAAACTTCTTTCAAAGCACCAAAAGCCTCAGGATCTTACTTAGAAGACTATGTGCCTCCAAGTGACTATTTTAACAAGTCATATTTTAATGCAGATACGTTCCAGTGCTCCTATTGTCCTGAGATTCTTATATCCAGGATTTTATATCAGAGACATATAAACAGCTGTCATAGGGAGGAAGGAGCTCTACCATTTAGTTGCACTATTTGCCTAAAGGGTTTTTTCTCTTTGACTGGATTGCGTCATCATATGGATACACATAAAGGCAGACAGTTTATTTGTGCTGTTTGTGATGCAAAGTTCCAACACAAGCATCACCTTAAGCGTCATGTTGAAGGTGTTCACAATCTGAAAGAGTGTCGAACATGTTTAAAGATGTTTCCTATTGGCTCTGATTTTAATTCCCATGTTGTCAGTTGCAGTCAAAGTAATCAGTTTTAAGAACGTCTTTGCAGAACTTAATTTACAAGTACTTACATTTTTAAAAGTTTTATTAGTTTTATTGTTCTTTGCTTTAAAGAATTTTTTGTTTTATTAATTACTAAATAATTTTTAACAAATGTAAGAATTTTCTTTTGTATTCTTAATTTTCAAAACTGTTTGTTGTATTAATTAATGCTTTTTAATTTGTCACAAAAAAGGTTTTTTATTAACTGTTATTAAAGAAAAATATTTTGTATATATGTATTTGAAAGCACCCCCAATTTTTTTACTTTCAGAGAGTAGTTTATACAGAGGCCGGCATCATGGAAGATTGCTTGGGCATGGTGTTAAAGATATGTATTCCAGGCGAAATAGGGGGGAAAATGATTTCTCTGTACCATTCTGTACAAAAGGACTTTCCAGTCAGCCAGCTTTTATTGGAAATAGAATTACATGTATGCTGTGTCAGGAGTTATTTCCAGATCCAGTTGCTTTAAAATCTCACTTATCCCATTTTCATGGGGAAACTATGCCTTTTTCTTGCTCTATCTGTGGTAAAGGTTATGCCAGCTCTTCTGGACTGAAACATCACATGCGTTTACATGAAGGAAAAACATTTATGTGTCCTATATGTGACTCCAAATTCACTCAGAAAAGCACAATGAAAACACATTTAAAAGGAATACATCTGTCTTCTCAGTGCCCACAATGTTCACAGGTTTTTAAAATTGGACTAGAATTTGACACTCATGTGCTGTATTGTATGAACTCATAGCATTATTGGTTGTTTTTTTGTACACTGTTATAATTCTTAAACTAATGCAAACTCTTCAGCAGTATAAAGGACAAATGGGCTTTATGAATGATAATTAATTTCTTTTCTTTCAGAGGAAAATTTTCCCATTCAGAGACAATTGCCTTCTGTTGAAAAGATGTTGGAGTCCTCCAAATTCACAAGAAGATTAATAGGATTTGTTTCTCAGCAAAATCAAACATCAGTTGAAAGTCAGTGTTGTAGTTACTGTCCAGAAGTTGTACCTGATGGATTTGCTCTTCAAACTCATCTGAAAGATGTTCATGGGGTTACATTGCCATATATATGTAAACAATGTGGGAAAGGATACAACAGTCCTTCAGGCTTATATTACCACACACAAGCTTCCCATGAAAAGAGATCTTTTTTATGCCCTATTTGTGATGCTCGTTTTACTAGAAGAAGCTCAATAAAATCTCATTTGATGGGTGTGCATAATGCTGGACAGTGTCCTAAATGTACTACCTTAGTGAAATTTCAAGATTTCAATCAACATGTACAACAGTGCTCTAGACATTAAGTTTTTTAGCCAGAAATTAAATGTTTTAAGAAATGACCTACTTTTGTATTTTTCTGAATATACTGTTCAATTTTCTAATTCTTATAATCACAAACCTTCTTTTTCTTTTTTTAATCAATTTACATTTACTTGCATGAACTGTATATAATATTTTGTCACCATGTATTTCTATATAAAACAGACTTTAGATATTTTTTTTTACAATTTATTTCAGAAGTGAAAATAAATAGGCACCAAGGACGTAGACAACGTCCTATCTTGAAATATAAGGAATTTGTTGAAAATCCAATGCTGGGCTCTAATAGGCCATTGAAACATACACAAACACAGAATGCAAGTCAGATGATTCCCTGTTCCCTATGCTCAGAAGTATTTATAGATCACTTTTGTTTAAAAAGTCATTTTTCCAGAATTCACGGTCATCTTATGCCATTTACATGCTCTCTGTGTAATAAAGGATACCAGACTTCTATGGGGCTTCGATATCATATGCAGGCTCACCAAGGACAGATTTTTTCTTGTCCTGTTTGCCACTGTAAATTAACTAGGAAATTCTCACTAAAGATGCATCTTCGTAATGTTCATAACTCTGTTGAATGTCTTTCTTGTTCTGGCATCTTCCAACAGGGAAGAGACTATAATAATCATGTATTAAGCTGCACATTTCATTAATTGCTTTATTTATAATGAAACCACTAATAAAGCAAAGTTGTCTACACTCAAAAAGATAAGAAAAATTTACTCTGTTTCAGGATTTAGATACACACAAAGGCAAGGAATCTCTTCATTGCAACCTTCATATTCAAGTGGCTTGTCTCAATCTGCTATGAACAGAAAGATTGATCTTTCTCTTGATACTGCAGGCTCATCGAAAAAGTGGTGTCCTCATTGTCATGAAACTTTTTCTGACGGATGGGATTTAAAAAATCATTTCACATCAGTACACAAAGATGTCAAGATGTATATATGTAAATTTTGTGACCGAGTTTATCAGACTGCCATGGGTCTGCATTATCATATTCAAAGACATAGTGGTAAAAACTACTTGTGCGCTGTTTGTAATAAAACCTTCACCAGAGATTCCACTCTAAAATTACATTTAAGGAAAATACATATGTCTGGCAGATGCCCAACATGTAAAGGGGTATTTAGGATAGGACATGAGTACTCTCAGCATGTGTTTGGATGTACATCTAATGTATCTGTGTAAATTATTTATTTTTAAATGGCAAAGAAAATGTTCAAAAAGTGATTGTCAAATTTGTGAATGTGTATGTATGCTTATAATTATTAAATTTTTACATGTAGCATTTCAGTATTTTTGTAAAAAAGACATGTTTTTCTTAAAAAGACTTAAATTGCTAGTTAAGCTGTATACAACTATTTTTAGTTGATGTATTTCTTTTGTTTTTTTCCATTCAAGTGATAAATTAAATAAGAAGCTAGAAAAGAAGCCGCTTTCATTGTTTTTTCTTTAATTTGTTGTTTTTCTGTTTTTCTGTTGTTTTACTGTTACATTTTTTGCACACAAATATAAGTAAAAAAAAAAAAAAAAGGGAAAAAATCTTTCGACTATATATAATAACATAAAAGTATATTACATTCCTCCTTATTTTTTCATTCTCAAGTCAAAAAAATATATTTAGGATTCATAATTACCAGTTGCCATTAAAACTCACTATCACCACTTGAAGTTATTCATACAAATAAACTTATTCTAGTTTAATTTGTATTGCTTCAAAGCCTAATTAAATGTCACTTTATTGATATTTCTTACATTTTGTATATAAATAATTTACAGTACTTTAACATATTTTAAAATTATAATTAGTTGAAATAAGACTAAAAAAACTCTCATCCAGCTTTTTAAAAGATCTCTTACATGATAGAGTGCATCTAGAAAACATATATCAATGTGTGTTAAAATAATCTTTATATATCTGGTTTCATATCAACATTAATTATTTTTACATATTCTGGCTTCAGATCAAGAGGCATAAGAAAATTGCATCACTGACCTGCATTGTGAAGATGAATTTGTAAATCTGCTAATTTCTATTTACATTTACATAGTCTACATAATTTATTTGTACACAATATTCACCTAACACATGCTAAATATTCATACAGCTTGTGTGCTCTTTAAAAAATGAAATATAGAAAAAAGGGATACATATTATTTTTGGTAGAAATACAAGAAAGGGATACAGATTGGTTTTAGTAGATGTGATAACTACATCACTAAAATTGTGTATTATATATATATATGTATTTATGTTTAGTTAAAAATTAAGATAGAATACCAGAACAATGAAATGACAGGCGAATGGCTATAATCTTGCAAGGATTAATAATTTATTGGAAACTATACCAGAAATCCACATCTTAACATATGAGTGTCCTTTTTCCTTGATATAGTAAAACTAGTTTTCAGGTCTGTGACATAGCACTATAAATAAATTACTGAGCACTATGTATTAAAACATATGCCATTTGTGGTTCCTTTTTTTTTTACTGTACTTTAACACCAACTAGAGCATCTTATGAAAAAAAAATACATTTTTTTCATTGTCATTATAATTTATATTGATAAAATTGTTAGAATTCTTTTCTTCTTTTTTTTTTTAATTTTCAAAACCTCCTACCTTATATTTATTGAATATGGCTTTAAGTGGTCACCACAGGAAGATTCTGGGTTTTGTATTTCAGATATGTTGACCAGCATGCAAGAAAGATTACACCAGAGATTCAAAGCAACTTCTCGTACTGCTACTTCCTCTGGATTGACTAAATGTCATTATTGTAGAGAAACTATTACAGATATGTTTCAGTTTAGAGTGCATATGGCTAACTATCATCAAAATCAGATGCCTTATTCATGCTCATTATGTGGAAGAGGTTATCTAAGTACTTCTGGCTTAACTCGGCATATGCAATCTCACAAGGGGAAAACATTCACTTGTCCCATTTGTGATTCTAAATTTACTCAAAAATTTACAGTCCGATCTCACCTAAGATCAATTCATGGCTTGGAACAGTGCTCTGTTTGTGCATCACTACTTAAAATGGGAAATGATTTTAACAAGCATGCTCTTATTTGTGGACAGTTTTAGTTATAAGCTTTTTATAATGTTGGATTCCTAGAATTTATTGTTTGATTCAGACAAATTATTTTATGATCTTTTTAAATGAAACTGATTTTATTTCTTTCTTATTGCAATTGAAACTTTTATATCTAGAAAATTAAGACTTCATAATAAAAGTCTTCAATTAATTTCTGTCTCTGAAGGAAATTAGGACCACTGAATTTCAACATTCTTTTGATTTCAGGTATTACTTCAAAGAAAAGAGTATTCCAATTGGATGTTACAACAAGAACTACTAAAGGTGCAAAAGCAATAAAACGACATGCTTACGACAATCAAGAAGCCTTATCTCAGTTTATAAATGTGCAATGTCCATATTGTTCAATATCATTAAGCAAGAGTGACCTGAGGGTACATATTTCGCATAATCATGGATTATTCATGCCTTTTGCATGTTCTTTATGTGGTCGTGGCTATGAAACTAGCTTAGGACTTTCTCGGCATATGGATCTGCATGAAGGAAAATTTATCAAATGCCCAATCTGTGACAATAAATTTTCCAGAAATTTTACAATGAATCGACACATGAGATCAGTTCACAAAATTTCAATGTGTCAAACTTGCAACAATACTTTTAGATCTGGGCCTGAATTTAATACCCATCTGTTGTATTGTAAAAAATAATCATAAATGTTTTAAAAATATTTATACATTCTGAAAAAAAAAAAATCAACAGCATTATTCTTTGTTTTCAGGTGGATATAAGCAAAGTCACATTCGGCGCCTTAATAATACAACCAAGAGGACTAAGTTTAAGGATTTTAGAGGAAATGACAGTCATTCAAAAGTTAGACCTACATTGTCTATGTGTGGTCTAGGAAGGAAGACTCAAGTAACACCTAGCAGTTCCTTTTCAGATGATGTCTTGCTTCCCTCTGATTCACTAGCACTAAATTTGCCCTACACTTGTCAGATATGTCAGCGTTGTTACCAGAGTCGATCTGGTCTATCCAGCCATATGGACCTGCATAAAGGAAAAACTGTTCAGTGTTTGATCTGTACAAAATCATTCAATAGAAATTATCATTTGAAGCGCCATATGAAATTTGTTCATAAGTCAGCACAATGCCCTAAATGTTCACTTGTTCTTATAGCTGGTGTTGAATTTAACAGACACTTATTGTACTGTAAAGAATAAAGGGTATTTTACTGTTTGTGTTTTAATTTTCTTCATACAATTTGCTCCAGATAAGAGAAATGAATTTCAAAAAAAAATTTCTATGTTTTCAGATGCTGTTAGAGATGATCAAAGACAACGACATTTCTTACGTTACCAAAGTACATCTGAACAAAGAAAGCTGAGAGATGTAGGAATTAGTAATAGTTCAGAACATACTGAAAATTGCCCTATATGTTTTGAGGAGATGCCCCCAGAATATATAAAACCTCATATTTCAAGAATGCATGGCACATCTATGCCATTTTCTTGTTCTTTGTGTGGCAGAGGATACCAAAGCCAAGCTGGACTAAGTAATCATATGGATGTTCATCAGGGAAAAACAGTACTATGTCCTGTTTGTGACAATAAATTTTCTCGGAACTTTACCCTGAAAAGGCACCTAAAGTTTGTCCATCAGTCTGCACAATGCCCATCATGTTTTATTGTTTTGAAGATTGGTCCATCTTTTAATGAACATGTTTTCTGTTGTAAATAGAAAGTAAACCTTATAAGTGCATATCTTATATGAGCATGTTTTACAAGTGATTTGACAAAACATTATTTTTTTTTTTTTACAATAACTATTCTCATAAAGTCATTTTATTTACATTTTTTCACCTAAAGGAAATGACTTATGTTTTGTGGAAGACTGCTCCAGCGTTCTGAATAAAAATGCATTGTATTTGTATTGATATGAAATATGTAACAGATTACAAAGGTTTCCCAGTGAATCTTTACACTCTTTTTCTTTCAGGTGCAAAAATTTCCAAACAAAAGCATCAGAAACCTGATAAATCCCTAAGTGAAACTAATGTATGTGGAAAATCAAGAACATCACATGTTAAAATTAAAACACCGAGCACTATTAGATGTCATCATTGTATATGTTTTTTTAAAGATTACTATGAGCTAAATGCTCACATTTCTCAGACACACAGCATTGATGTACCTTTTGCTTGTTACATTTGTGGGAAAGGTTACTTGACATCCACTGGGCTCAACCTCCATTTGGAAGCCCACAAAGGAAAGTCTTACATGTGTCCTATTTGTGATTCAAAATTTACACAAAAAGGAACCATCAAACTACATTTGAGGGGTGTCCATAAAATGGCACAGTGCCCAAGCTGTTCATCGGTTTTCAGGCTGGGCCTAGAATATGACAAGCATGTCCTCCACTGTCACTAATGGATGTGGAAAAACTAATTGTAACTCTTGTTTTAGTATTTTGTTAATCCTTGTGGAGCATTGTCTTTAACCTGTTTATTACTTATGTCATGTCATATTTTTGTTTTTATTCTGTTTGAAAAATTCTTCCATTTATTTCAGGAGACACTTCAAGTATCAGTTACTCTTCAGAAGATGGTTTTAGAAAATTGCACGTCAGACGCAAGACTAAATTAGTCTGTCACCCTTATCTCACTAATCAGAGGATACAAATGATTTCCAATCCAATACATTGCTACTACTGCCCAGAGACTTTTTTTGTTAAATACGATCTAAAAGTACACTTGTCTCAGTTCCATAGTGATCAGCTTCCTTATGTCTGTTCTTTGTGTGGAAAAGGTTATCAAACTCAACTTGGACTTGCTTTTCATAAACAAGTACATGAAGGCAAAACATTCCCATGCCCTCTGTGTGATGCAAGATTATCTCAGAAAGGAATAGTAAAGCGCCACCTTAATAATGTTCATGGAAAATCGCAGTGCACTTCCTGTTTACAGATTTTCTCACTGGGTCGTGAAATGGAGCAGCATTTGTTACATTGCTTTAAATATTAAAGCCATGATACTATTATTAAATATTTGTTTTATAGAAAAAAATATGTGTATTATAAATATTTATAATTTTTTCTTTCAGGAAAAAGGAGACTGCCTCAACATTATAATCATGATAATCACCCAGTCTTGTCTTATGAATACACTCAGCAAAATTATAAAAAATATATGCCTGGTGGGAAAATTTATAGCCACTCCACATCTAATTTAAGTGAAAAATGTCCACACTGCTGTGAAGTAATGGCTCATAGCGCAATAAAACAACACATCGCCTTATTTCATCAACAGGAAATGCCATTTAACTGCAGCCTTTGCGGAAAAGGGTTTCTAACTTCTTCAGGCTTAAGTAATCACTTGCAAGCTCATGAAGGCAGAAAATTTATGTGCCCTATTTGTGATTTCAAGTTTAAGCAGAAAGGTCATTTGAAACAACACTTAAAAAGTATTCATAGATTAGCTCAATGTCCAACTTGTTCAGAAACAGTTAGCCTTGGTGATGAATTTAATCAACACGTTTTGTATTGCAAATAATGCTCATTAATAAATATGCTTTTAAACGTGTAAATAACTTTGAGGTAGTAATCACATCTGTTTATTTTGTTATAAATGATAACTAATCTGGATTTGTCTGTAATAACAAAGCAGCTTGTCTGAAAACTTCACACCAGTTCAGTTAGTATACAGGGTTGTTTTTTTGTATTTCAGAAATGTTAACTACGGAACTAAGAGCCAGCAGAAATATTCGACATGCACCTCATCATTCTTTCAAGGCACCTTTTCCAACATCTTCAGATTTCATTTCATTTCCTACTTTTGACTCTACTGTTTTCCGTGAGCCTGTGGAGTCATTGAAGTGTGTGCATTGTTCGCAAGAGTTTTACACTTCAGACTCTTATCGGTGGCACATGTCACATAAACATCTCCACTATAACTGTTCTATCTGTGGTAAAACTTTTAGAAGTAGAGGTGGTCTAGGGTTCCATATGGAAGCTCATAAAGGACGCAATTTTGTGTGCTCTGTTTGTCATTTTAGATTTAAACACAAACATCATCTCAAGGATCATGTAACCAATGTACACAATATGTTGCTCTGTCCTGTTTGTTTTATGACTTTTAGTACTTTGGAAGTGGATTTTTACAAAAGTCATTTAGATGTTTGTAAAAAAAGATAAGCCAAAATTCATAGCCTTTCCTTTTTTTTTTGTAATACTTATATAAAATGTAAAATCATTTTCTTACAAAGATTAGCTGATACACAAGTAATGTAAATAAGTTATAAAATTATGCAGTTTTCTTAGGCCGTTCTTTTTTTTTATAAGTTTATCTATGTTAAAATAAAATTCATTGTCATTTTTCTTTTGCTTTATTTAATATTTTCTGACTGTATAATTATTTCAGAAAAGAAAGATCATGAGAAATACAAAGATCTGATCTATGTGATGAGACAATCACATCCTTTATCGTCACTTTCCCAATCCAAGCCATCGTCTAATCGTACCATTCCCTCTTCTTCTAAAATGTACAGTCAGTTTTGTCAAGAATCCTATTCAGAACCTATGATAAACACTGAAGTTCCCTCAATTCCTGAGTTGCAGCAGATTTTAGATCCAAACCCGACCATCACTTGCCCAGTTTGTAATGTTCTGTTAGAGTCCAGAATTTTTTATCAGAAACATATGAATTCTGAGCATAGGCAAGCTGGATATCTCCCTTACACTTGCAAACTTTGTCTCATGGGATTTTTCTCTGCCAGCGGTTTACAGAAACATACTGAAGCCCACGCAGGTAAAAGGTTTGTTTGTCACATGTGTCATATTAGGTTCACTCACAAGCATCATTTAAAAAGACACTCGTTAAATGTGCATAAAACCACTTAATTTTTTTTTATATTGTATATATTTTTAATTAGCTGAGAAAATGTAAATAAGATTGTACATTACCGTATATGTTTTGAACGAGCTGAAAGTAGCATAAGATAGTACTTTTTATTTTTTCCAGATGGAGAGTTTTGCTTGTTTGAGTAATAATATTTATTTGTGAATTTTTAAGCATTGTATAATTTATTTATTTTTTTATGATGTTTATTCACCCATTTTTCATAATCATATTAACACTGAAATGTGCTAATTGTCTGTTTTTTTTAAAGGAATACATGTATTAATATCACCTATAAACTGTTGTCCTAATGATTCTCGAAGTCATGTTTCTATTCTTTTCTTTAAAAAATATTTGCAAATGCAATGACATTTCTGCTCATTAGCAGCAATTGAAACTAAATAAATTTTCATTTCATTGACTGTTGTTTTATTCAATTTTATTGAGTATGTAAAGATTCCCTCAGTCATGAGAACCAATGGGGCAAATGAAGTATAAAGCTCCCTCAGTCATGAGAACCAATGGGGCAAATGAAGTATTAAGTTCCCTCAGTCATGAGAACCAATGGGGCAAATGAAGTATAGTTAAAGTTCCCTCAGTCGTATGAGAACCAATGGGGCAAATGAAGTATAGTTTAAGTTAGTTTAATTGTTCCTATAGCCATGGTATACTTACTGTTTTATTAAGTCCTCCAAACTCTTTCTTTCTTGAAATATTTTTGTATAAAGTGTAATTATTTAAAGTCAGAATATAAAAACACTTCATTATCCAAATAGCATTCACAGAATTAGTTTGTAAAAACCGAAATTTTTTGCAAGGGAAAAGATAACCAATATTGTTAATTTTTTTTTTACTAAATTCCAACAGTACATAAAACTAAGTTAACACCATTTAAACTATGATACAGTTTGATAGTTGTTATTTCACAATGCCACAATCAGTTGACTGAGGTTCAAAATGTGACCCTAGTTGTCATAATAAAGTTTTGAAGCACATCATCCACCAATAGGTCGAACACCATGATTCGGAAGACAGATTATGTTTCTTGTATACATTATTTAAATTATTTTCTCGACAAATCTAAAGCTACTTGCGCTTCGATAGCGAGCCCAATTAGCATGCTGTGGTGAACAGATTTAAAACCCCTCCACCCATACTGCCCAGTCACATATTTCTTTCGTGGGTGTTTCAAGGCTATAGAGTGTATAAGACGGGCACTACAATACTACCGGTACTCAGCCTCGTAGCCAAGGGCGGGGGCAGTGCCCCCCCCCGCTTCAAAAAGAAGAAAAATAGGGGGGGGGGGAAGTAAAGGTGCCCCCTTGCTGGGTATTGGTGCCTCCCTGCTTACTTTGACCTGGCTACCGGCCTGCCGGTACTACTCCATTTAGTGGTGCATATGATCTAGAGACAAACAACTGATCCTCACATTATAACCAGGAGTTTCTTTATATACGGCTCGTCGGCTAGGCATTTCTCCTCTGGTTGTAACTTTAACTGTAACCATATTATTACTACCCGCCACTGGTGTCGCTAAAAATAGTTGGTGAGTTCCAATAAAATTTCCTAACGTCAAGCCTGTCCCCCCTCCCCCTCCTCCCCCACATGCCCAACATTTTGCCATCTAGGATGTGTCAAGAATTATAACTACATTATAATCAACGGCTCGTTCCCCAATAAGATTGTTAGACTTTGGGAGGGGTCGTATTATTCTGTAAGGCACCTACAGCATCCTTAAAAGTCTAAATATGACATTAGTATAATGAATGTACCCAATAAGCCTATAATACAATCAAAATTTAAAAAAAAAATAATTTCAATATTTATTAGATAATCATACATATTCAAAATAAGATTACACAAAACTGTATCGTAAAATAAAAGGCTTGTTTTTTTAAAAAAATCGTCAACTTTTCCATGTACAAAAAAAAAGTTCAAAATATTCATTTTCATCTAGATATACTTGACCTAATTCATTGAACCCCATGCGGAGCTAAGGGTATCGGCAATCACTCTCCAGTGCACTCTGTTTTGTGAGGCCCTTTTCAATTCACTCCCCACTCTGTTTTGTGAGGCACTTTTCAATTCACTCACCCACTCTGTTTTGTGAGGCATTTTTCAATTCACTCACCCACTCTGTTTTGTGAAGCCCTTTTCAATTCACTCACCCACTCTGTTTTGTGAGGCCCTTTTCAATTCACTCCTCACTCTGTTTTGTGAGGCACTTTTCAATTCACTCACACATTCTGTTTTGTGGGGCACTTTTCAATTCACTCCCCACTCTGTTTTGTGAGGCACTTTTCAATTCACTCACCCACTCTGTTTTGTGAGGCACTTTTCAATTCACTCACCCACTCTGTTTTGTGAGGCCCTTTTCAATTCACTCACCCACTCTGTTTTGTGAGGCCCTTTTCAATTCACTCCTCACTCTGTTTTGTGAGGCACTTTTCAATTCACTCACCCACTCTGTTTTGTGAGGCCCTTTTCAATTCACTCCTCACTCTGTTTTGTGAGGCACTTTTCAATTCACTCACCCACTCTGTTTTGTGGGGCACTTTTCAATTCACTCCCCACTCTGTTTTGTGAGGCACTTTTCAATTCACTCACCCACTCTGTTTTGTGAGGCACTTTTCAATTCACTCACCCACTCAGTTTTGTGAGGCACTTTTCAATTCACTCACCCACTCTGTTTTGTGAGGCACTTTTCAATTCACTCCCCACTCTGTTTTGTGAGGCACTTTTCAATTCACTCACCCACTCTGTTTTGTGAGGCCCTTTTCAATTCACTCACCCACTCTGTTTTGTGAGGCCCTTTTCAATTCACTCCTCACTCTGTTTTGTGAGGCACTTTTCAATTCACTCACCCACTCAGTTTTGTGAGGCACTTTTCAATTCACTCACCCACTCTGTTTTGTGAGGCACTTTTCAATTCACTCACCCACTCTGTTTTGTGAGGCCCTTTTCAATTCACTCCTCACTCTGTTTTGTGAGGCACTTTTCAATTCACTCCCCACTCTGTTTTGTGAGGCACTTTTCAATTCACTCACCCACTCTGTTTTGTGAGGCCCTTTTCAATTCACTCCTCACTCTGTTTTGTGAGGCACTTTTCAATTCACTCACCCACTCAGTTTTGTGAGGCCCTTTTCAATTCACTCCCCACTCTGTTTTGTGAGGCACTTTTCAATTCACTCCCCACTCTGTTTTGTGAGGCACTTTTCAATTCACTCACCCACTCTGTTTTGTGAGGCACTTTTCAATTCACTCACCCACTCTGTTTTGTGAGGCCCTTTTCAATTCACTCACCCACTCTGTTTTGTGAGGCCCTTTTCAATTCACTCCTCACTCTGTTTTGTGAGGCACTTTTCAATTCACTCACCCACTCTGTTTTGTGAGGCACTTTTCAATTCACTCCCCACTCTGTTTTGTGAGGCCCTTTTCAATTCACTCACCCACTCAGTTTTGTGAGGCCCTTTTCAATTCACTCACCACTCTGTTTTGTGAGGCCCTTTTCAATTCACTCCCCACTCTGTTTTGTGAGGCCCTTTTCAATTCACTCCCCACTCTGTTTTGTGAGGCCCTTTTCAATTCACTCACCCACTCTGTTTTGTGAGGCCCTTTTCAATTCACTCACCCACTCTGTTTTGTGAGGCCCTTTTCAATTTACCCCATTTTAGGCAGCAAAATTTCATTTTCTATTTCATCTCATATCTTAATTTCATTTTAAAAAATAGTACGTTAGTCACAGGAGTCTTGTGCGGGTAGGACCACCAAAAGAGAGGTTAGTCACAGGACTACCAATAGAGAAGGTAGTCACTCTATGGTACTGCAAGTAGAGCCGCCAACTGAGATGTTAGTGCAAGCAGGACCGCCAACTGAGAGGGTAGTCACATTAGGTTAGTGCAAACAGGACCGCCAACAGAGAGGGTATTCACACTACGGTAGTGCAAACAGGACCGCCAACAGAGTGGGTAGTCACACTACGGTAGTGAAAAACAGGACCGCCAACAAAGTAGGTAGTCACACTACGGTAGTGCAAACAGGACCGCCAACAAAGTAGGTAGTCACACTACGGTAGTGCAAACAGGACCTCCAACAAAGTAGGTAGTCACACTACGGTAGTGCAAACAGGACCTCCAACAAAGTAGGTAGTCACACTACGGTAGTGCAAACAGGACCGCCAACAGAGTGGGTAGTCACACTACGGTAGTGCAAACAGGACCGCCAACAGAGTGGGTAGTCACACTACGGTAGTGCAAACAGGACCTCCAACAAAGTAGGTAGTCACACTACGGTATTGCAAACAGGACCTCCAACAAAGTAGGTAGTCACACTACGGTAGTGCAAACAGGACCGCCAACAGAGTGGGTAGTCACACTACGGTAGTGCAAACAGGACCGCCAACAGAGTAGGTAGTCACACTACGGTAGTGCAAACAGGACCGCCAACAGAGTAGGTAGTCACACTACGGAAGTGCAAACAGGACCGCCAACAGAGTGGGTAGTCACACTACGGTAGTGCAAACAGGACCGCCAACAGAGTGGGTAGTCACACTACGGTAGTGCAAACAGGACCTCCAACAGAGTGGGTAGTCACACTACGGTAGTGCAAACAGGACCGCCAACAGAGTAGGTAGTCACACTACGGTAGTGCAAACAGGACCTCCAACAAAGTGTTTTGAAATCTTTGCAGGCCCCGCCCCTCACAGCCCATCAGAAAACTCATTATGTGCAGTATGGAAATCATGCAGCGTTCACCTTTAAAACTTGTGAAATGCAGAGATAAAATATGTATCCAACAGCAATACTAGTATTTACATTTGCGAAACTTACTGGGACTTAAACAGAGAGATCAATCCAATAGCAATATTAATATTTGTAAAACTTGTAATGTAACTTATACAGAGATATATCTGTTACGGCCTTTGTTTGCTAGCTGGTCATTGTAAGCCAAACAGGCCAACGTTCACATTGGCCGGCCAATGTTCACATTCACTGGGTGCGACCGGCCAATGTCGAAGTAATAAAGTGAATAGCATCGTATGAAAGAGATAACATCAATTACGAACTCTTTGAGTGCGAAAAAAAAAACAATAAAGCGAGATAAAGTTATTATAAATAGATTGACCACTGGGTGTGGCCGACTGCTGTTATTTGATTTGAACATATTTAGTTCAGATTTGTTGCTCTTTTGATACTAATTGAGATAATTAAAACTTGTTTTTTTCTCTGTCATCCCTTGTTAAACAAAAGGAAATACAATATCATAGACAAATTAAGATTAGGCTTTCTTTTCCCTCTTCTGTGTTAGTGGGTAAAAATATTTCTAATTATAAATCATCTTTCTTTTTATATTATTTATCTTAATATAATTTGTTGTATCCAAGGGCGGATCTTTGAACCGCGGGGGGGGGGGGGGGGGGGGGGGGGGAGAGAGAGATCTTAAAACAAAAAAAATATTTCTATAATTTAATGATGTCTTATCTAAACTTGCGGTAGCGGCCATGCCGACCCCCCCCCAAATCCGCCCCTGGCTGGTTGTATCATCAGTGTTGTGGGAAAGGTACTATTTCGAAGCTATTTTAATTAATGAAAATATCTGCATAGTCTAACAAAGATTGGCTGAAAAGCCTTGGATCTTTATGTGTGGAAGGGTAAAATCATATCTATGGGTAAAATAAATACCACTGGGTTCGGTCTTCTGCAACAATTAAAAATAGTTCGTCCGATAATGTGATCAGTGTGGACTAAAATTTCAACTTGAGGCAATTATTATTACTAATGGGCCTATATGTACTAAGTAGGGCTGTACCGGAATCCGATTCCGGTTCCTGTTAAGCCGGATTCCGGCAGTTTTAACAAATCCGGTTCAGATTCCGGTTCCGGTTAAAATGTGCCGGAATTAAGCCGGATTTCTTTGTTGTTTGAAATTTGTAAGAAATTTTTTAGCGCAACATAATTTTGAAATATTTAGCGCTATACAATTAAATTAAAACAATAAATTCCTTTGATTTTAAAACTACAATAAAGTCGATCGCTTTTAGTTCTATATGTAAGTACAAATATATTAAAAAGGAAGATTTGAATCGTATTTAGTCTAGTACAGGGGTCGGCAAACTGCGGCTCGCGAGCCGAATGCGGCTCTTTCGATGTCAAGTTGTGGTTCTTTCGATGTCAAATTGCGGCCTGATCAAATACCGCAATATTGAAACAACAAATTTAGTGGCTCTTTAAAAATTGAGAAAATTGTATATTATAACTTTAGGCTCTTCCGTCTCAAAAGGTTGCCGACCCTAATCTAGTAATACGACACCTTATCTTCCGCTACTTTTGATTCCGCCTTTTTTATAAACTATATTTAGCTATCAAAGTTTAACTTTTTTTTAAAGAGCAGACAACGATTTATTTTTGGGTGTTTACAGTTTTCAAAAAATTCAATAATTTATTTTTCTGCACATTTTTTAATTTAGTTGATTTTGTCACGATTTGGATAAAATTCCTCGCAAATAAATAACTTGAAGATACATTTTTAATTGAACATTAAAGTGATATTGATTTAGATTTGAAATGCATTTTAATTTGCGTTTTTATGAGAAATAGATAATGGTTTAAATGAAAGTATGAATGAAATAACACGGTTCGGTGACGTCACTATGGAAAACTAAAGAAAAATAAGCTATCGGGTGGTGCCACAGTATATATATATATATATAGAAATCAGGTTAAATTAGGTACAGCTTTATTAAAATAAATTTTTAAAACGAAGAACCTGTTATTTTGACAGAGTTATCTTTCTTAACTCAAGATTGGGGAAGGGGTTTTAGTCACAGTCTTCAAGATCTAAATGGTTAATACTGTTTTTTGCTATCTAGAACTTAAAAACTAAATTTTTATTCTATTTTTCATTCTTATATCTTTTTTTATGTTAGGCGAGAAATTACTACTTCGTTCGGAAAAATTACTATTTAATTCGGTAAAATCCGGTTCCTGTTCCGATTCCGGCAGGATTCAAATATTAAATCCGATTCCGGTTCCGACCCTGCAGGATCTAAAAATTAGAATCCGGTACAGCCCTAGTACTAAGTGTGCAAAAGATCGTTGCAAATGTAAAAAAATAAGCTTTTGGCAGCTCAAGATGTCACACAAATTTATATTGTTGCAACGAAACACTGGTCTGCGTTTTAAATTTTTTTCTGAAGTCTGACTTTTTAAACATGTTTCTAGATCAATTTTTTCCGCTGATTTCAAATATGTAATTGGTTTTTTTTCAGTCAAGTCAAGTTTTTATTCTATATGAAATTAAAAAATACTGTTGTAATGTAAATTCAAGGATACATGAATAAAAAAATTAAAGTTATTATGGTAGAATTGGCTTTTTCAAAGAATTTCGTCGAAAATCTGCACCTAGATCATTTCTTTTGAGGTCCCAGCAGTAGTCAGCAAGCATGTTTACATCTCAGTGTCCCTGGTATCGCTCTTCCATCACACGAATGTCTTAATAGAAACGTTCCCCGCTCTTCACTCATATCACCGCAGTTGTCTGGAAAATAGTCAAAATGTGAGCTGAGGAAATGCATTTTCCCAGACACGCGTGCTCCAAGAGCTTTGAAGCCATGAAGTAGCAACTCTTTTTCCCGGTTACGATACCAGAAGAATGTTGTTGCTGGAGCTAACTAATGATTTTCTTTGAGCCGTGATCCCAGTAGCTGAGAAGGTTCTTTAGATAAGCATAAATCTCTTGTCAAATCATTTAGTTCAGCTTGATTAATAGGTTTGGGTTGAGATGATCCAGCTACAGGTTCATATATTGCAGATTCGTCCAAGATATCCATGTATTCACTTGTCTCAGTTGATGAATCGAGATTGTCAGGTGGTTTTGGAATTGGAATTTCTGGTCCTTGAGGTACTGGCCTTATTGCAGATGGCACAATGGGATACTTTACAAAATGTTTATATTTTCTGTTAATACCATCTACATTTGTCACGCAAAAATAGCAATCAGTAGTGTGATCCTTTCCTTCCCTCCAAACCATTGGCACACCAAAAGGAAGAGACGGTTGGTTCCTCTTGCTCCAACGTCGTAGACCCTCGACACGTGTTTTACAGCATATGTGGGGTGCAAAGTGTTTGTCCTGATCGCCAAGTTTCACACCAAAATAAGCATGATAGTTCTTAACAAAATTGTGATCGGCGACTGCCTGTATGGCTAAGTGACTGAACCACATAAGTAGCAGAATCTGTTTGGATCGTTGTTACACTTTCTTCTCATCATTATCGGAGCAAACAGTTTTTATGAATCACTTGTTGGTTTCCTTGCTTGCAAATAAAATTTACAAGATGCTTCTAAAAAAAAAGTAGACAGCAAAATTTGACATTCAATTTAATATAAATTAGCAACAAACAAGATTAAAAACAAATTTTTATAATGAATGCTAAAAAAAAAAATGAAACTTTTCGCTATCTCTTATGAAAACAAATAAGACCAAGATAACAAAAGTATTTATTGTTAGCTGTTTTATAAATTGCTACCATAGCCACTGCGAATTGCTAAAATTATAAAAATGGGAATTCTATCGGTTGTTTCATCACTTATTGCAAGGTTAGAATACAGGAATCGCAGCATTTTAGAAATTCAAATAGAATAATAACTTGACCTGATTGAAAAAAAAACCAATTACATATTTGAAATCAGCGGGAAAAATAGAACTAGAAAAATTGTAAAAAAAAACTCAGACCTCAAAAATCACGCAGACCAGTGTAATAAGTTTTTTTTTTTTTTTTTGGGGGGGGGGGGATATTTTTTAGTACAATATTGAGCATACATGCAGTACAATGAAGTAAAAGGTGCGAAACACTCGGGCAGCATACGATAAAGCCATATGATTTCTGCAATGAAGATTGTTAAAAATGCTGCAAACGCCGTCAAACTCAAAGCTTTCGGAGTCACATTTCGGAGTAAAACGGCAATGGATCTGGAAAAGTGGAGTCGAGTATTTTGCGGTAGTCGGTAGGTGAGATCCGAAAATGGCTTTAGAGCCTTTTAGAGCCTGATGATGACAACATGAAGAATGTTTAAGTAAGTAGTAAAAGCTTTTAGTTTGCAATCAATGGCACATCTTCGTGTTTTGTGAAATTTAATAAAAGTGAAAAACTATGTTCAGGAAATTATATGTTCATTAAATTTCACGGTTTAAAATTCGAGCTATTTATATTACTATACGTAAGTATGGATAATTATTGTAAAAAAATAGAGTTTTCGAGGATAAACTACGAATTAATGCATATTATATGCTTTACAAAAAGTTATTTTAAATTAGAACAATTTGTAATTTGTGCATTTGCCTGCACCACCGGTAAAACGAATTCTACCAATGAATTGCTCAATGTATTTACAAATCAACCCATCTTTGAAGTTTCATAAAGATATACTGATTTTTTTTATTTTCATTTAACACGACAGACGCCTCCGTCCATATGGATATAGAGTGGCTGCTGAACAGATGCCCCCCCATACCCCCGTTTCTGATGGCAAACAAATGTAGAATATTGAGTTTTTGTGGGGATCCAGGAATGGATCAATCCATTTTATTTAATTATTAAAAGAAGCAAAATAGGTTCAAGAATAAAACGAGTTGATATTGTATTTAAGCACGTCAGTTGCCGCCCCTTACTATCAAAAGGCCGCCATCTTCTCTGAAACAAAAAAAAGCAAAATAATCAAGTTTTTGTAGGGATCCATCATTAAATTCACCCATTTTATCTACATTATAAAGCAGCTAAGCTTGTCCGGGTCGCTGCTGGCGGCGTGTGGGGAATCCGTTCTATAAATAAACGACCTCCAGAAATAAATAAAACAGTAGTATTTGATAAAGTAATCACGTGACCAGCGAGGCGCTTCCGTCGAATGGATTCGATATTTATATTTCAAAAATATACAGTTTTAAATAATTTCTGTGGTTTTTTATTATGAAATGTAAAAGTCCTAAGTAATATCATTCAAATTATTTTAGTTTTTATTACAACAATCAGACTAGGTCACTAGCGAGCGCGTTCGTATATAACCTATGACGTCCCGATGGTACAATTTCTTTTTTTTTTTACAGAATGGGAGCGCCGTCGCTATAAATAAAAAAAATCCTCTATGACGTCATTTCCCGATGAGTGCTGTATCGTGACATAGCATAGTAGTTATTTTTTGCTTTTCAGTGCATTTTTTAATGCTTTGTTTTGATTTTAACTATAAATAAAATAAAAAAAAATTATTCTGCACTTGATTTCACGTAAATCGGCTACGCATTTCATCGACTGCGCATTTGATAATCATGCTCAGTTATTATAGTTTGTTAACATTGTGTACTGGATGTTATTGTTCCCTCGATGGATTACTTTTTGATGATGGTTTGTTGGTTGTGGCAGCCACATCTTTTGACGTATGAAATGTAGGTCATTTCTGCACATTAGGAAGGTGGCATAAATCAGCACCTATTAAATTAATTAAATTGATTAGGAAGGGGTTTAACATTACACCTAGATTTCCTGGGCAACGCCGGGCTTAATATCTAGTTAAATAATAATACAAATAAAAAACAAAAATACAAAACCAATTTGAAATTCTCAGATTCTGAGATATTTAATTAAACGCGGTAGATGCCGCACTCTACAGTGGAAAAGACGGGGACGGATGGTCATGCGGTAAAGCGCTCGACTGTCGGTACCTGGTTCGATCTCCGGTGAGGACCAAGGAACATTTTCACGTCATGGCTGAAGTCCTCGCTATATCTCCCGTGGTGCATCCATGGCCATTGCACTATCGGCTATGGTGGGGATGAAAGAAGGGCCATAAAAACTGTCTCATTAGTGGTTTATAACTTTATAGGATCTAAGAGAATTCTTCTCATCCATACAGGGACTTCACACACACAGAGTGGAAAAGGGATTGTTACATCCAACTATAAGTATTTGGCGGCATATTATTTGAAAATAAAATTGTATTTTTGTAGGAATGTAGGACCTATTAATTTTATATCATATAACAAGGGAAGCATATGATTTGAGACATGAACTATTTGTAATCCGAACAATTTCATAATGATTAATTTCGTATTATAAGATATCACGGCACTAAACACCCAAACATTAAAAAAAAAATATGTGCCGCCCCGCTTCCGGAAGCAGATAAAGTGCCGCCCGGGGCGTACCGCCCACCACCCCAATCCCTCTACTACTACCTAAAGCACCCGTCTTATTTGAAAATTTAATTTTTCCTTATACAACGATGAGTGCAAGCTTTCCTTCTGTTACGTCAATATTTTGAAAATAATAAAAAATATATTAACAAATATATGCATTCTACAAGTTGTTTTATTTATTTTTTTTTTACGGTACCGAACACAGATTTTTCTCTAAATTTGCTGTATTATTGGACTTAAAATTTTGCACTAAAACCATAGATATAAAGAATGCCTAAAACATCTATTGAATGTTCAAGTTGCCAGTTTGTACTATTAGCTAAATTCTTATAAATGTTATAAATTGTGATTGGGTATAAGTATATTTTAGATATATCAAAACTGAATATAAATATATATTTTATATTTTAAATATGTATTTTTGCTATGGTTTGTTGAAATACTTTTTTTTATTTAAAAAGAAAATAAACATGCATTTTCTCAATATAATTTTTGTTTTCTCAGGGTCACATCTTCTTCCGGGATGACGTCATTAAATGGCGTTGATGACTTGAAAGAAGAGGAGGAAGTGCATTTTAATGAAGCTAAACATTTCTAAACCATTCCTAGTGAGCTTTTCATATTGGCAGCTGTTAATTAAAAAAATCAACGGATGGATACATGTCTAGGTTGAACTTGTATTTATTCATTTTTACTGTATAATTTCTCAAAAGTAAGCTTACACTATGAACGGCTTATCATTCAGTGAGCTTTGTTGCCTTTCCTGTTGCCCACCATGTCCTGCACGAATAACAGCTCAAATTAGCATTTTTGCCACCAGAGAAAACATATGATCTTATATCGGATGAAACTGGATCTCGTTACAGTTTACACCTAACTGAGAGAGCAGAATGGCAGTACAGTCAGAGAGAGCTTGACATAATATTGGAAAGTTTTCTATACAAGACCAGTAAAAATAACAGAATTGTGTGTATGTTTGCTAGGTGTACACAAAATGCCAAATTTACTATTCTTTTTAGTCATGGTAATGCTGTTGATCTAGGACAGATGAGTAGTTTCTACATTGGTCTTGGCTCAAGGATAAATTGCAACATTTTCAGTTTTGATTATCAGGTTAATAAGACCAGTGGTGATAAACCTTCAGAGAAAAATATCTATGCAGATAAGATGCAGCAAAGCAGAGCTTTAGAAGAATAAAGTATGGGATAAGCCCACAGAACATTAATAACATTATGGTCAAATTATGACACCTATATACATACAATAGATCTTGCATCAGATGTGAAATTGAACGATCATTTAAATTCCCTCTGATGTCGGTGTCGAGTTGCCTTCCCAGAAACCTTAAAAGAACCTGGTTTTTAGATGCTTTTCCTAGGTAAGGCAACCATATAATGTCATTACAAAATTTTCACTTTAATTTAAAAGTATATTGTCTTACAAGAAGAAAATGTTTATAAAATTTACAAAGCTGCTAATAACAATTTATTCCTTGTCTGGAATTCATTTTCATATTTTTTTGTTTGTTTATGCTAATGTTTTTCTATTAAGATAAAAAAACTTTGTCTAGATGAACTGCACTCTAAAATGTTACTTCTTGGTTTGCATAATGATAATGAATCTTCATTCGATTCAGTGTAGTATACATCCTAACATTCACCTCACTAAAAAGAACATTACCATGACCACTTTTTTGCATTACAAATGAATGAGTTTCACATAACAGACAAACATCTTATCTGAATATTTAAATTTTACATTTCAATAATGGCTGAATCCAACCAAATGTTTCTCAAATAAAGAAAAGTAATTGCAATGTTGTTTTTTTCTACCCATCATCTTTTCTTTCCACTTTCATTATACAATTCATTTTCTTTTGTGGAGAAGTTTTAAGCCTCAGTAATATGGGGTGTTTGTGGGAATCCATTACAACTGGTCTATGTACTACTTGGAATGCTGAAAATGAAAAATTCCCACCTCTAAAAAAATTATTAAAATTGAGACTTGTGGTGTGGGTCCTCTGTATCTCACATCAGATACACCTGATTAACATCTTTTTAGGGCATACCATTCTTGCTTTGAAGAGTTATTTTAACTTATTTACTAAATTTTTCTTTCTTTATTAACACTTATCACTTCATTTTTCTTGATTTTTGTGTGGTCACCAAGAACAGATTACTTGATTTTTTTATAGAAATGCATGAGAGATAGTGTTGCACACAACAAACAACCCCCAGAACAAACATGCTTCTGGAATGGAACATTGTTTGTTATGTGATACCAATGTGCATAAAAGACAGTAATTTTACCATTCTTGAATCATTAAAGAGAAATTATATAAACAGCACCTACAAAGGTTTCAGGTGTCCATAAAGCATTAATTTTTAAAAGTAAATAGCTAAAAAAAATGTTAACTATGTTAACAAGAGCATTAGATATACACAAAGTTGTTAAGATTAATAATTTATGTAGTCAAACTGCACTACAATTTTAAGACAATAAAAAAAGCTATTTCTACATATCCTAAATTATCAATCTTTTTAAGGAAAAAAAAATCTTCCTAAATATTTTATCTTAAGTAACTAAAGTAAAGTACTAAAGATATGTTTAAATATGGATGTAGTAAGAGATAAAATTATGTTAATAACTAAAAAATAATTAATTTGAAATATATTTTGTCCAGAAAATCTGAAAATTTGATACAGCAGAAATGTTTAAAATGAGATGAATATTTCTCTTTCATTAACTTGAATGACAACAATAATATTATTATCAATCTTTACCACCATTGTTTTGCCCTTACTTATTCATTAATCACATTTTGTGTAATAAAAATAATGTCTTCTTCTCTTTTTTATTCCAGCATTGACAAAGTGCCCAAAATTACATCACCAGTTTTGGTAATTCATGGTACAGAAGATGAAGTTATAGATTTTACTCATGGTTTAACTATATATGAGCGCTGTCCACGAACAGTTGAGCCATTGTGGGTAGAAGGTGCAGGTCATAATGATGTTGAACTCTATGGTCAATATCTTGAGAGACTCAAACAGTTTATAAATGTTGAATTAGCTGTCAATTGACTAGCGGCCACAGAGGAAACAGTTCAAGATGAGACTGACTTGGTGCCGACCGATTCGCAAGTGGTTTTTCCTACTGCTAGTGAGGATTTAGATGCTACAGTGGAAGATGAAGACTTGTCTCCACAACAGGATACACAGGCAACCTTGTCTTTACCTCTCCCTCCTCAAGAGGAGAGAGTTGTATGACTCAGAGCTATAGACATTAGCCATTATCTCATTTTAACTGCTATAATCATCATGTTCGAAAATAATAATTATATGGTCTTTAAAAAAATGTTGATGAATCTTATTATTTTTTTCAGTTGGAAAATTATGCCTTCTGTATTAAAAAAAAGTTAGAATTTTAATTATGAACTTGAAGAATACAACTTAACATTGTTAGTATTATTTGCATTCGTATTTTAAAAGTTTTTTAATTTTGTTGAACATGATATTATTGTAGTTGACTTGGGCTTGAATTTTTTCCTCTGTGAAATATACACATAAAGATCATTATAAATACATTTATTCTATCTTCTACTTAACTTATAATTCTCATTCATTTTCATTTGTTCGTGAGAAAAATTGATTCCATGACAATGTGTATTTTTGAATGGTATATTTTTAAAATGTGCGAAGAAAGTTGTCCAAAAAAGTCATTTAAGTGCAGTTGTAGTACCAGTAAATGCATTTAATTTTTTTTTTCTTTGTTATTGTCTGGAGCTTCAATGGAAGAACAATTAGCAAATATTTAAAACAAAAAAACAACATTTATTTGGTTATGTTAATGTCTTATTCACTATTTAAATATAAATTTGTCATATAATGTAACATCTTTTTCATGAAACAGCTCTTTTGGTTTTTGTTTTTAACCACAGGAATTATTTTTACTTTGAGATATCTGAAAGAAAATGTATTAATTTAAATTATACGTGGTTACTGTTAATGTTACTATGGGGATTTCTATTAATTATTTTGATAAGTAATATGATGTGTTACTTTTAAGATGTCTCTGTAACAATATTTCTAAATTTCATTTATCGTTATGTTACAATTAATAATAGGAAACTTTTTTTCTGAAATGCCTATTACAATGAATGTTTTGATTTGTTAAAATGGTTGTGAGAATTGATTTGAAATATGGCTCAGTATATGATCATATTCATCTTATCAAAATGTAGTGTCTATGTCTTAGTAATGTTTAATTTCGCATTATTTACAATCATAAAAATTTTAGAATAAGTTACATATAACTTCTAATTCATTACTTGTGCTAATCATATTTGTTATGAAATTACATACCGGTAAAAAAAAATATTTTCAAATGAGACAAAGCTATTTAAATACATTATTTTTCATTCATAATATTTTAACTTTCATACTTCTAGCAAATCTCTTTAAAGACAGTGTCTGTACTAATTTAATATTTTTGTATCTAAATCTGCACTACCATTGTTTTAAATTTATTTTTTCCATAATCTGTCTTACTCATTACTATGATGCTAAGAAGGTTTTGATTTTAAAATGAAGCTCACATTTGGTTTATTCATTTGATAATACTGAGTTGTGACTTGCACACAAAATGAATAGAACTTTTAGTATTCAAAATATTAGCTGGTTAAAATTTAACATGATATGATAACATCTCTTGGTTTATTTATATTAACATTTGTATTTTTTATTAATATAACATTACAATACCTATACTACCATTTTATTATTATCATACAGTCTTTTGGCTCTGTATTGAGAATTTTAGCAGTCAGTAATTATTCAAATTTTTGTTTAATAAATAAAGTCTAGAACACTTCAAAGTACATAAACCTTTTCATGTAAAATAAACACATTTTAAAGTATACATTTTCCAAAAACAAAAAACCAGTAAATTACTTTGACATTGGCATCTTTTTAAATTTTGAACCTGCACACTGAAATACTTCTGAAAAGTGGTAAGCACATCACATTGTTATATTTAGAGTTTGAAAAAGAAGGATTCATTGAAATCTGAAATGACAAAATCTGAGAATTTTTATCTAATATCTGATTTCTCATCTGATTCATTGAACTCCAATCTAACTTATTTTGAGCATTCCGTAAAGTTTTTTTTTAGCTCTGTATTTTACACGTAAATAGTTAGTTGACAGAGGAATCTGTGGTTGTATCCGACTCTGTAAAAATAATATTTGGTATCATCTCAACACTAATTTGGTTGATTTCCTTTTTTATTTTATTTATGTTTTATTATTTTCAAAAAGATGTTCTAATTTAATCTTGTTCTTTGCCTAGCAGAGGGAAATACTTTTAATGTACTTAAGGGTGTCATAAAAAAAACTGTACATGCCAATTTCCATTTATGTCTGTTATTTTTAAGATTATTATTTGCGGTCTCCCAAGAATTTTAGAATTTATTTACTAAGCTTTACTGATTTATAACTGTGTCTGTAAATATATAAGTTTACAAATGCAGCACCAATTCTTGAATTCTTTTTTTTTACATGGATAATGTACATTTTCAATTTCATGATTGAACTTTTCACTTTAGAGATAGCTCATGCAAATGAAAGATGCTCTAATCTTAGAAAAATAGGGCAAACTATTAGCTCATGCCAAATGAAAGATGTTCTGAATATAAAGAAATATGACAAGCTAGTGCTTTAAAAAGTGGTGTGTGTATACATGAGTGGGTTTGTTTTTGAAAAATGTTAATTTATTGTTAAAACCAATTGCTCCTACGTTAAGTGATAAGAGTATTAAATATTTTATTGTTTCTCCCTAGTTGATAAAGAGTATCTGTTAAGAACTGTTTGAATGCATTGCACAAGAAATAATGACTTACGTACATCACTTTATTGATGGGGTTGCATTCAAGAGCCCTGACCATAAATAAATATAATAAGTAGTGAACTAAATTTATTTAAATATTTATGGATATTTTAAAGGTTTTTCAAAACCATGTGCTCTTCGGTAAATAAAATTAAAATCATAAATAATACATGCATATATTTATATAGATGTAGCCTAAGATATAGAGATAAAATTATATATATATGTCTTTAAATACATCATGCAGTACAGTGTAGCTGCCTTTGCTAACATGGAAAAGGCAAGGAATGACTAATATATTTTTATTATTAATATTATTGTTTTGTTTGTGAAATTCACATTTTCTAATTTGCCAATTTTTTAAAAATAAGATGGATATAAGTAGCTAAATTTTACATTTTTGACCATCATTGAAGTATACATTTTGAATTTATAAAATCTGACATTTAAGTTTGCTAAACAGGTATTGGTTTTATTATTTAGTTGATTCATCTAGTACATATCATTAAACTGTTTGATCTGATTTTTTTTTATATAGTGTATAAGATTTCAGTCTACTTTGAAAGTTTCCTCTTTATTTTGCATTTCTATTTCACTAGTTTTAGTCTTACAGTAGAAAACATTAAAGTTTGTATAGTCCTTAAATAATATTTCACATACAATGTTGATGAATCATGTTATATATGTAAATTTACTGATAACAGTTAGAGGAAAAAAAATTAGTCCAGATTATTCTATATTTCTGTCATTTGAAGAAGGTTGATAGATCTGTCAATACGTTTTGTTGTGATGTTCTTCTGTATTTGCAGTAGATTTCGTACTTAATTATAGTGTACACTCTGCTTATTGAAACCATATTTTGTTAATATTTTTCAAATGATTCTTTAATTTATATGTTAAATTCTGACTTATTTGTTTTTTCCCCTTTTCTGGCTGTATTTTTTTGTATGGAAACTGATTATTTATAATTTATAGCTATATTTAATAGATTTTTAAAAAAATTAAATTTATACAGATAAAATAACTTTCAGTCAGTATGTGTTTAATGATAATTAAAAGGTAGTATTGCTTCAGTTCTAAAATAAACATTTGTATCCTTACAATAGATTTTATTTAACATTTTATTATTGTTATTTATTTACAAAAGCTTCAAAGAAAGCACAATTGTTCTCTTTATATTTAAAATAATGCAAGATTTGAAGTGAATGTTTGCTCATGTTTTGTTGTATCATATAGCATTATTTTCTCACTGTGACAAACAGCAACAATTGGTACCTCCATTTGGGACTATATTTACAATTTTTGTTTTATATTAACGAGAAAATTTATTACAAACACATCACACAAACCAACATGCAATTTTTTTTAACCTAGTCATCAGATGTATTCTAGAGATGGATACTTAAAAAAAAACTTGATATCCCAAATAATTTCATAAAATCTCATTTTTGCCCCCATTATTTGTATAGTGATCAGTGCTAAATAATTTGTATATTTTTTGGTGACATAACCAGCATGGGAATGTCATTTGGTGTGCACTTTTTTCTAAGATACAATTATGTTTGTGATTTTAAGTGTTGTTACAATTGCCATTGGATTTAATACAAATAAAACATCAATAAACAAATGTTAGTAATTTTATTATGTCAGTGCTATTTTTTTATTAGAAGTTTGCTTGCTCTATGGTTGAATTTGAAAAAAAAAAAAACTACCAGTTTTACTGAGTAGCTAAAAAGAACATACTTTTTGTGTTTCTGCCTTATTGAATCCTGTGTTGTGATAATAACCGATGGAAATCTCCAATATTATAAAAAGAATATTTAAATTATAGTATATATTTTTATGTACAATAAAGGAAATTAAGTTTAAATGAAATTGAGAAATTCCTTTATTTCCTTTTCTAAAAATAATTTTTCATGTATTAGAAAAAAGATCATCTTGTGCAGAGCAGACAACATACTTTGCAAATTTATTTTAAAATATGTGCTGTTACTTCATTTAGAAAATCAAAATTTTCTTCATTTCTCTTGCATGGTTAATTTTTTTTTTTTGTAGGAAATTGAAAAGTGCAGAAATAAAGTTTTAAAAAAAAGTCGATCTATATTTAAGAAAAAAAAAAGCATGTTTTCCACTCTGCAATAAGTCTTCTGCGAAAAGAATGCAATGGCAAGGTAAAGACGGACAATTAACAAAACATAAAATTGTATGCCACTTTGCTATGGATTTAGTTTATAAACATTTGATCTTAACTTGAGAATTTTATGTTCAAATGTTTAAAAAATATATTTTTAGTGGAGGCAGCGCACCACAATAAGTGATTTTTCTGTCTTAAATAATTTTGAGAAACATCTTAATGAAATCAAAACTAGAATGACACTGCTGGCAGAATCAATGAATAATTTAAGAGTTCCAACAGAAGAACAAGCATAGTCACAAACCAAGAAAAATCAAGTTACATTCCCTTGCCTTACTTGAACCCTTTTTCTAGCTCTCTTAATACCAGTTATATTTGAACAAGCAAGAACAATTTTTAAAAACAATGGAAAAAAAGAACACTGCATCATGTTAAATTTTTTCCTTTAGTATTTTGTGACTATCCCTTCTTTCAGTGGACTCATCAATTGTGAAAATATTTCGGGGACAAAGCGTATTATCTTATTAATGTTTTGCAGGTAAGACAAGGATTTTTTCGTCACTAAATTATATTCATCATAAAACGAAATACCGACTTAATGTTATTATTAATAAGCTTTTATTTTCTAGTAGTGACATTGTGAACTGAAAAAATTAAAAAGGCCAAATAAAAATTCTAATTTAAAATATTTTTTTCTGTATCAGTAATTAAAGTTTTCAGGGTGAGGTGAAAATTTTCAAAATACAAATTCTTAGTAAGGAGCAAATTATACCACAAAAATATTGTGCAATGCTGGGAGATGTTGACAGGTGTGTTGCCGGAATACTTAAATTATATGTATCACAATGATGTTTTATTTTGAGAAATATATTGTTGTAAGGGATGACATGAAAGATAATGGATTAGTGAGTAATAAAGTAAGCTCCCTTAGCCCTAAAGGACCATTGGGATAGAAAAAGTTCAGAATACATCTGATTCTGCAACTACAGCATGTAAAGGAATAGTTTGGCTGTCACAGACTGTATTTAAAGACAATCTCCCATGTAGAAACAACCCCCCACCCTCTTAACTTTCACCCTTTATACCCCCCCCCCCAAATAATGGCAGTGTCATAGAACACGGGAAAACGCCATTCCTGTATTCCCCCCTGTCCACCTGCTGGCACTCCGAATTTAATGTCTATTGTGTCCTGTTCCCCCCCCTGTCCATCTCCTGGCGCTCCGAATTTAATGTCCACCAGCGGCCAAGTGAATCTCTGGACGTAACTGATCATTTTGATTACGCATCTTACCTGATCGTATCCGGTCATTTATAAGGTACCCTGCCCGGTCACTCTGGAGTTAAATGAATTCTATAGAACCCACACCTTTGTTTTACCACTGACATGGATTGATGTGGGAAAGAAAGGAGAAGAATGGGCCCAACTGTATATAAGGAGAGATTTTCTAATCGAGGTTCATTCCCTTGCGGGGGACCCTCTGGTTCATTCCCTTGCGGGAGACCATACGGTTCATTCCCCACGCGGGGTCCTTCACGTAGGGTCTGTCTTATACTCCCGACTGTAAACAGCTCTTTTTAGAGCTATATTTTTATACGCATGTTTATAGGATTGTAACATAGCAGACAGCTAAAGCTCCTTTCAGATATATATATATACTAGCTGTACCCGCAAAACATTTGCAGAACTTTTTAAAATACTAATAACTATGAATTAACCTCAACAATGTTTATATTTTACTTATAAATGTACCTTAAAGAAATAAACTTTACTTTTAGGTGGTCCTGAAAGGAACTTTTTTATTAAAACTCATGCTAGCAAGCAAACTCAAGCTAATTGTAAAATTTTCATTAGCCCTGAAAAGGACTTTGAAGATTCAAAATATGGTAGTGGCCCTAAAAAGGACCGTTTAGACACAATAAATGGTAGTGGCCCTAATAAGGACCGTTAAATACAATGAAATGTAATGACCCTAAAAAGGACTGTTAAATAAAATAAAAGGTAGTCGACCTAAAATGGACATTTTAGATAAAATAACTGGTGGTGGTTAATTACAGTTAAAATAAGTTTTTGTACAATTTATACTATGTTACATTTTTAAAATTATGTACTTAAGATTTTTTATTGCATCAAGACCTCTTTATACACAGGATTTTTAGAATTTTTTTCTCCATAGACTTTGACAGAATCAAAACTCATTGTTTTATTGCTGTGGATAGATTACTAAAAGATTTAATGGAAAGTGATGCATTATTCGAAGGGAAAGTTATTTTGATGGAGGAGATTTCTGACAGCTTCTACCAGTTATTCTAAGAGCATCAAGGGATTATATAGTAGGGACCTGTATTAACCAAAGCCATCTGTGGTCCACATTGAAAAAATTGAAATTATCTAAGAACATGAGAACAAAGTCAAATGAAAAAGAATTTGCAGATTCATGAAATATTCTCTGTTGCTTTCACAATTTATTAGATTCCAGGCGTCTTTTTTTTTGCCTCAGATGATTCATCTGCTCTGGATTTCCTGACTATCTTACAATTATTTTTAAGTAAATCTGACATATTACAATTTTATGCTTTTACACAATTTTATAGAAAATAGAAATCTTTGATGGATAGAAATCTTTGATGCAAAGAGAAATAGACTAATTTATTTGTTTGCAATGAAATAGACTACTTTATTTGTTTGCAATGAAAAAACCCCAATAACTCTTACATAAAACTAATAGGCTTAACAGCACAGAAAGACTGTCAAAAAGCAATAATTATTACCAACCACCAATAAACTGAGTAGAACAGACAGACTGTTGAAAAATTCTTTGTAATTAATATGAAAAATGTAATTGCAGATGATATCTTTTTGTTGAGTATATTAGGAGTAGATTTCCCTTAGTTATGCACAGAATAATATATAAAGATTTTTTTTATTTTAATTAAGGCACTTGTTACTCGACCCACTAGTGACCATTATATTAGGGTATAAGGAACATGACATATATAAATTTTTTTTTTTCAGGATTAGGGTTAGGGATAAGGTTAGGGATAGAGATAGATATCAATTTGCGCGAAAATCCCCGGAAAAAAATTAACGGGTCGATCGTACATATGCTAGTAGTCGACCCTCTAGTGGGTCGAGTAACAAGTGCCTTTAAATAAAACTGACTATAGTATAGAGATAATACTACATTTTACATAATTTACAAAAAAGCCATAAACATGAAATTAATCATCTAAAGATTTGCAAGGCTGCGTTGTCTTTGTTATATTTACTTGTCATTCACTGTTCGTGAATAATAATTATTACTACTATGATGTCGAGGATGTTATTGTTAACAGCGTTATGCAAAACGCAGCTAAAATCATTCTGATAATAAGAAAGACACCTTAAAAACATGAACTTACCTCATTATTTTATTAAAGTGGTCATATAGTTTTATCATTTTACGGCCCTACTTTTAAAAAAAAATATTAACTGTTTTAAGCAAGATGCATATGTTCTCGACTGATGAAGAGGCCGGCATAATGTTTGGTTTATTTTGCTTTTTGAATAGCCTCCCTTAGGTTTGATCGGTAGGCTAGGTTATTTTTGGTTTCGGTCAGATCCGATAATTTCATGATTTTATTACAATTTAAAAATGTAATATGTTGTAGAAATACACAAAAACAAACCAAAAAATATTTAAATGGAATTATTTTACATTTTGGCATTTGGCTTTCACGTTTAAAAACCGCAGAATCAATTCAAAACTGTAGATTTTTAAAAAACATCTCTCGAATCGGTACGCTGGCAAGACGCCATTTTGAATTCTTGTTTTCCGCTTTCGATTTAACGCACACTGGAAATGAATAATATGATATATGATATATATATATATATATATATATATATATATATGTATATATATATATATGTATATATATATATATATATATATATATACATCTACGTTGAATAAAGTCAGTGTTTGTTATTATATACGCACCCGACTTGAGTTTATGCATCTGTTCGTCACGTGGCTGTACATAAATATAAATTATTGACCTCACGCATTCGGCTCAGTTCCTAGATTACCTCATAGACAACGGCCATCACAATAGGCTACTTTTAAAATCTAATTAGTTGTTGTTTCTTTTCTTATAACATCCTAAAAGATAAATTATTTAAATTAAAAAAAGTCAAAGAAATCTAATTAGTTACTTTTAATTAAAACAACTAAAAAGTTAGTAAAAGGATATATATTCTGAAAAAAAAAACAATTAAAAAAATGTCAAAGCCTTTGCAGGAAGATAGACTTGTAAAGCCATTGCAGAACCTAGGATTTAGGGCCTGTACTTTGACATTCAATACCATGACATGAGATTATGTACTTAATAGTACTAGACCCCCACACCTAGTTACGCCTCTGTGTTAATTTTTTAAATTTAGCAAATAATTTAAAATCTAATTGGATTATTGTTTCTTTTTTTCTTACAACATCCTAAAAGATAAATTATTTAAATTAAAAAAAATGTCAAAAGAGATCTAGTTAGTTACTTTTCATTAAAACTAAAAAGGATATATTCTGAAAAAAAAAAGTCTCTCGGAGAAATCGAACCCGGAGAGTCTGCATAATGGTTCTTTAGCCAGTCTCATAACCTTTCAGCCACCGCGCCGTACAAATAAAGTGTGCAATTTTAATGTACTGTTAGAAAAATATTCCTCGGTTATGTTTTCATTGCCTTTTGACCTAGTTTTTAGGTCTATATTGTTATTTGTAATTAAGAAATAATTCAAAGCCGTATTTATTAAATCATAAATATTTTAAAAGCTGAGAACTTAATTAGTATAGAAATTTTTGTTGCAGAATTTCTTTTTTAAATATTATATCGACTTTTAAAAAGAACTTGTTTTTTCACGAAATTAGATACGAAACACGGTCAATAGTCTTATCGTCTCTGACGTCGGAGATTTTCGATTATTACTATTGTTTACGTATGTCGATGTTTAAATTCTCTGTTGTAATAAAAACAACAATGATTTGAATGATGTTATATGCTAATTATTAATTTTTAATATTGAGGACTTTTACATTTCATAATTAAAAGCACAAAAACTATTGAAAACTGTAGATAATAAATATCAAAAAAGAAAAATGAATCGAGACACAGGGGATGACGCCATTTTGAATTCTTGTTTTCCGCTTTCGATTTAACGCACACTGGAAATGAATAATATGATATATGATGATGATGAAAATATTACAAACTGTAATATCTAAGACACCGTTAGTAATATGTTTTGTAATGCGCCTCATGATATGTAGAAATAACAAAACTTATATACCTACATAATATGTACTTAATACCAGGCTTGCGGAGCCGCCATATTTTTTTCAGCCCCCGGCTCCCACAAATTTGACGGCTCCGGCTCCCTATTAAAAGATATTATCACACGAGACAAAAATTTTGTAATTGCTCACGCTAACATCCCGCTGATAAAAAGTTATGCAAATTTTGCCACGAATTTCACCCCCATAGTCAGGAACTTGAAAAATATATACGCATGTCGGTTTTACTAAAAATAAACCATTTCAGTGCATCAGAATCATATCATTATTTTCGACTAGGTTTCACTAGTCATAAGTACTAAAAAATTTATTTCAATGATCAAATTAGCCAATAGTAAATTGATACATTATTTAAAATATTTTAAAGACTTCAGTATTTATATTTATAAATTCGAAGTGACTGTCGGACCCGGGCAGGCCCGTAGCCAGGATGTGCATTGGGGGGGGGGGGATTTTTTCGGCGGGGGTGGGGGGTGCCGAATAGCTGATTCTGGGGTACAGCGGCGGATCTAGACAACTTTGACGGGGAGGAAGGCAAACAGCGACCCCGAAAAGGGGGGGGCGAAACTGTTTTCATTGTTGAAAATTGGTCTTTGAACAATATTTCGATAATTTAATGATGTATTACCTAAACTTGCGGTAACCGGGGGGGGGACATGCTAGGCCCCTCCACATAATTCCGCCCCTGGTGGGGTAGAAAGAAATGTTTTGGGGGGGAAGCGAAGATGGAGGTGCGAAGCGCCGAAAGCTTACGAACGGAAGGGAGGGCTTTTGGGGGGGGACCTTATTGAGTCCCCTCCCCAAGAAATTTTTGCAGTTCCATATCTGGAATGGTGCATTTAGTACCGATTGTTTAGCTATTAATTAGAAATATATAATTTTAACTACGTTTCAATAATGCATAACCAGTTGCAGTTTTGTTAAAAATAATTTAAATAGTAAAGAGTTTTAATGATAAAATTTATTGAGGCTGAGCAATTTCTGATTCCTAAGTTATAAATATATTGACCATTTGTTCTGCTACAATTGTTACATAATAGATACCTGATTTATATTATTATAATGTTTGTTTAACGTACAACCCGGGAAGAACGACAAAGATGCACGAATGTAAGCTTAGCTTTTTGTGTGATATTTCTTATAAAATATTGAAGCAAAAGAACAGATCTATCAACAACAAATTGACCAGTCGCAATTATTCAATTTAAAATAAAATTAATTCTGCTAAAAAGTAAATTTGCAAATTAAATAACATCACTCAGAATTCACGGAGTTTGTACTTTATTATTTTACTATACATATGTATAAAAGTGAAGTCAAGTCAATATTATTTTATTATCTTATTTAAGTTGCTAGTTGTCCTCAGAGAATCAACATATAAAACTATTACAAGGTTGCGAACAGGCCCTAGATAGAAATTTCGGGTCCCTGGGCAGGGGTGACACGGGCCCCGTGCTGATAATATTTTCAAAAGTTGATTGGCCATCAGTCAGGCCCCTAAAACAAAAAATTGAACAAAATGATTGGTGTTTATAGCCGTTATTATTAAAATTTTGTCAAAAAGCCGAAATCATGCAGGAAGGGCTCAGGTCATGAACGGAGATTCAGCCCCCTAGCTCCCTCTAGCCGGGCCACCTGGACGGGTACAATAAACTCCGATTTTTATTCGGACCCCACGTTCCAATAAAGTCTGATTGTTATTCGGACCCGTGGCAAATATGCATAGCTTAGCTATACATAAACATTATTATTGTTTTTTGTTTATTTTTTTATAATTGTTTGAATTGTATGATTTAATCGTTACTCAGTGTCTAGGGTTTCATAAGCGGACTCTGTATTATTATTTTTTCGGGTGACGCGCTCTATTTGTCGTCGTAGTAAAAATTTATTTTTAAATGATTGATATAATTATTCTATGAAATAAAACTGTTTTAACTTTATATATAACAAAAAAACATGCCATTAAAAAAATTTCGGAGAATTAAACAAGATTTAAAACGAACACAAAACGATTCCCCATTGATAAAAGATTTTTGTGGTGATGTGCGATGTTACTGTTGTAGCGTTCGTAAAACATATTCCATTTCAAATTGTAGGAGGCAAACAATCAAACAAATTTGTAATTTAAAAGCTAAAATAAAAATTCTGCTGTAAAAAAAACATTTGGGAGCCGTGGAGCCGCCAGATTTTTTCGGCTCAAGCCTGCTTAATACTTTATCTTGACTCATTGGTGTGTGTTATATGTAAGATATGTTTTGTAGTGTTTTTATTTCATCCCCACCAAAGCTGATGGTTCAATGGCCGCACTGAGGCACCCTGGGAAACCTGTATAGGTGACTTGACACACCTGCAGTTGAACCCGCAACGACACATTCTTTCAGTTCATCACAAATTAAAACGGGAAGTAAACTATGTAATAAGTATCTGAGCCAATGGTGACTATTCCACCCACGTGGTCAAACCCATTCTAAGTCACCTGGCTTAGAGGCACCTAGGGTGGGGAGATAGGGTCCCAAATTCGAAAGTCCCCGCGCCCCAGCTTGAAAGGGCTGAATTTTTTTACATTAAATATTAAGTACATTGCATCTTATGTCATGGTGTCGAATGCCACAATGCAGCCCCCCCAAAGAAGGCCAAGCTGGGCCCCCATGTCCGTAGGTTCGGCACTGCTGGCCACCAATGACCTATAATGAATAGCATTCCACACACTTCACTTATGGTTTCATTGAATCAGTTCACTTCACTGGTTCGGTTTTCTTATACAGTGTTTCACTAATGTGAACATGTTAGTACAGTAACTTAGTGACGTTGATTTAGTTTTTAAAAAAATATTTCAAGATTATGAAAAATAGAAATAAGATAAGGTGCTAACGTATAACTGACACACCCACTGTGCCAGAGGTAGGGGTGAGCAGGGGGTATATGTGCCTTCACTGTAATCACTTCACTATGTACTTTCTGATGTCTTCACTGTAAAATATGGACGTACTACAACTTTGGCTACACTTGGGCGTCTTTCTGAGTATAAAACAACCGGCCTTCTTCACCCTCGACTTGCAGCTCGCCATTTGCTTGAATGCACAAGCCGACAAATTGTCAGTGCTCAGGCATTGTACGGTCTGTGTGATGGGCACAAGGTCATGTCACGGGTGGGGAAAAAGTCAAAACGTTGATTGTTTCAATACTGACGGCCATTAGGTGGAGGAGGAGTGGACGGTGGGGCGTGGTCGGTGTGCTACGCTATAGGGGGCTGGAGGTGGGGAGGGGGGGTTACTTCTGCGGAAATTAATGTTTCGATAGTGAATGCAATTTACAAATGTATAATAATTTATCGCATTGCTATTGTTGTGAAAAAAAATTTAATCGATAGTCTAAGTTAGTGTTATGTACAGATGTATCACTACTTTGATTGTTTTTCGATCTGTCTATCTATTATGTATGCTTTATGCATTGTATGTGAACTGCTAGAGGCTATGGCGAACAGTAAAATGAATTAGTCAGAGGTTTGTGTGTCATGAAAGTGGCCCCATTCTGTGGAGATTGTCATAGGACCAAGATGAGCTACCGGCCGCTGTGCATCCAAGCGTTAGGTCATCTCACACTCCAACAGTGACTATAATGAATCCACTGATAACTGTTCTCATCATCTGTTATCTTCTCGGCCCTGATCAGGTCATCAATCGTGAGTACATTTGTCTAACTCAACTGACCGTAGACCAGTGAACCGAACCACATAATCGTCCGTTATAATGTTAAACACTAGAACTGCGGATGGTCGTGTGGTATAGCGCTCGACTGTCAACCTGAGGGTCACTGGTTCGATCTCCGGTGTGGACCAAGGATATTTCAGCTCACGGCTTAAGACCCTGCTATGTCTCCCGTGGTGCTCCCATGGCCATTGCACTATCGTTCATAGGGTCTAAGATATTTCATCTATCCCATACAGGGACTTCACACACACCACAGAACTCGACCACCCAGTGCTATATAAGTCAGTTTATCCTCTACTTAACAATTTAATCAATTTAACCTCTCTCTCCTCTGAGATGACGCTATTTTGTTCAATGTTTCTTTTTGTTGGATCTTTCAGTCATGTGACTCGGCTGGTCTGCATTTACTTCACATCAGTTATTTTGGTAGTCTTTGGGTTGTTTCAAAGCCCTTGTCAAGATTCTGACTTGTTTATTCTGAATGGTGAAACTGTTCGTTGGAGACTTTATTGGGGCCTGGTCTCTTCTATTTATAACTTACAATGGCGGTGGAGAATGAACTTACGAAAGGGACAACTTTTTAAGTTAGGACTGGGGGGATTTATGTTCTATTTTTGAAAAAAAAAAAAAACATTTAACATAAACTATTGAGACGAGTCATTCAAGCGGTTTAATTTTATAAATATAGCTAAACATTAATTCGTAATAAAAATGAAACAACCGTCCTTACCTATATAATTGTAAACTGCGTTGTTTTAACACCTGGACTTCTCTTGTGTGAAGAAGAAACCCGAATTTACGGTGTTTTTTTTACAGTCCATGAAAGCACAATTTTGTTACAAATTTAATGTGTCAAAAAAAAAGCGATGTTTGTTTCATGTTCCCCTTTAGAGGGTGTGGGTAAACCATTCTCTTCACCCACGCAAACTAACCATACTGCCTGTCGCGTACAGTGGTGGGGCGATTAAGAAAAACGCGGAAATTAACGATGCGGACCTCGTGATGGGTGTGAGTGTGTGTGTGTGTGGAGGGGGGGACAGGAAATACTTAAGAGTTCTGTGAATCTACCGGATTTAATAAAAGCTTCTGCCTTTGGTTTGTATCCGCGGAGAAAGTTATTTCGAATGGACGTCCATGTTCTTAGTGAATTCTTCAGGAGTCTCAACGGGGATGGGAGAGGTGGGGGGGGGGGACAGATAAATGAATGGACCCGCTTGTTGTAATGTGTGGGGACCACGTCATTTCCGAGTCTGAATGCCGAGGCTAATGAATATGCAATTGTATGATTGGCTAAAACGTGAGTTTCGGGCGACCGAGGGCTGTCGAGGGAGTTGAAGATTAGCCGGAATCATGACAGAGTTCTCCCTCGTAACGAAGTAGCGTTTCTCTATTTCACCCCCTTCCCCATGTTTTATGGCGGGAATGGACGTACCTTGGTTCATCTTAAGTGTCGTTAATATTTCCCTTTGTTCCCCCGTTGGCTGCAAGCTATATGCATAAAACTGCAGTATGATTCTATTGAAGAAACCCATTGCCGTATATTTCCATATAAGGACATTGGACCAACTAAACCCACTGTAGTGATACCATTTTCCACTTTGGTACTGTCCAGCATCGTATTTTTAGAGAATTATATCAACCACCTGCCTGATCTTGGCTGGGACCATTAAAAATACTTTATACAGTTCCCATTTTTATTATATAAATAAATTATAGAAATACTTAGTCTAACCAAGTAAAGGGCTATAATTTAAATGCTAGTAACTAAATGGTATTAATGTTCTAACTTTCATAAAGCTTTGTTCTTGAATTGCATGAGATTAAGGAATTGTCATGTAGAAAACTTCAGTGAAGCAGGCTGTACAGCGAGTGCTTATTTACCATACTATATTTCAATAGGAAATGACGACTTGTCTGTGGTGGCTTGGTTGAGACTACAATAGTGTATCATTATGTCGGATATATATATATATATATATATATATATATATATATATATATATACACACACACACACATACTCTTAAATAAAACATGCACCTTACATATTAAACACACATGTATAAACACACATTAGTTCTATCCACTGCATTTGTTTATCTATATGTCCAGTATACTAAGGTGTTAAGACACACAAAATCGAACGCATTTATTATGCACACGTAGGCACATTTACACAAGATCATTGTTATGCATATTTGTGTATCATCGTGAGATAACAACCACTGCTGTCAAGGCTCCTCTGGTACAACATCTGTTATATTCTGTTGTGTCCTGTTATCGATTTATTTTTTTTTTAAGCCCAATCTAGACGGCTCTATTCGTTTGTTTGCATAGAAGAGTTAATGCTGTTTCTTTATCTTCATTGGACGCCTTAACCATCTACAGCCTCGGTTCTCAACCTGTGGTACGCGTACCCCGAGGGGTTAGGAAAGGGGGCTCTGCGGGGTACGCATACTAAGTCCATTTATTTGCAAAGTTAAGTTTGGGGGTACCCTCAGACATACTTTTGAGCCCTTTGGGGTACAGCTGAGAAAAAGGTTGAGAACCGCTGATCTACGGGAGAGTTGAGTTGTGTACTTTGTATAACACATTTCAAAGTCTCAAGTGCCAAATGGTTTATGGAGGTGTAAGACAATCCAAATCCTGATAAGAATTTCAATATTTATAAAAACTGAGACCGAGGGATGGGAGGAAGGGAGGGAGAGAGAAAGTCAATTTGTTTATCACTCAGTTTATCAATCAAATCTATATTTTTTTTTTTTTTTAAGTACATGTACTCGTTTCAAAATGCTTTTTTTGTCTTGATCGATACTTGGTGCGTTCGATCTGGTGATAAGCTGAGTTGGCAAAGCTGCTGGGTCGATTCTCGTCACGTGATTGCATCGATTGGATCAGATGTGGGAAAATTGCCTGGGTATGTTATCCTGATTGATTTGTTGTTGACCTGAAAGTGAGAAGTGTTCTTTTGCTGGACGCTCCAACGATGAATCAAGTGGGCACCAAGCAAGGCTGACCACTGTAGTCGGCGTCGCCATGTCAGTCGCACCCCATCCAGAGGTCATATCGAAAATCTCCAGTGTTAATCCTGGTAATCATGCGATTGACACGGATATAATGACCCACTTCCGTTATGTTGCATCTTTCACAAAAAACGTTATGCCTATTTACTCAAAAGTTTAGTGTCAGTCCAAATTCTGGTCCGACACCTCAGTACTGAAGGAAAGTATTTCTATTAAAACTCTTGTTTCTAGAATGCCCCGATTGAAGAATCCCAGGCAACCAATAATCTCTGAAAACCTAGGACACCCCCTACTCTCTCTCTCTTTCTCTCCCCCTCCCCCTCCAAAAAAGTTCAGGTCTTAACTATAATCATTTACTTATTGGATGACTTAGTTTGAGGATATGTAATCCTTATATGTCATTGATGGTGTGCGTTCAGTTGTATTAATGGTAGCAGAAAATATTACCTTGCAAAAATCCGATTGTTCAAGATGACATGTTTTTTTAGTACCTGTAAGATAGAAGACGTGTATCTTTGTATATCTTTGATTTCATGCGTCACTGTGCCTCGCCCACGTCTGCCAGACTATGTCACGTGACATTTAATGCTCTTAACGTCTGCCATCATCCTGTCACATTACCTCTTTGTATTCAATAAATATGGAGAGGAAGAGAGTGAAGGCAAGGATACCTCGAAACAACAAATTCGACGTGTGACAGATGTAAGGAGGTAACATCGAGGGGAGCCTAGTCTGAGATGTGCACAGTGTTTCTGTCCCTGACTTCTAATCACGCCATTTTGCTGGAGTCAAGAGGATGAGACACTACATTATGTAATTATCTGTAAGTGTTATAGTTAACTCATCCAGTCAGAACTTAGTGGGCACGTCATTGTCACTAATTATGTCATATCTGTTGCTTCTACTGACTATTCGTTGGTGCTAACTAACGGATGTCATTATCAGATCATTATTAAAATAAAAAAAAAAAAACTATAATATTGCATTATGGTCTTTTTGACTTCCTGATTTAAAAAAAAAGTTTTCAGCATTCCCCCCCCTCTCTTTCTCTCTATCTCTCGCACGCACACACATACACAGCCTCTCTCACACAAACATAGAATTACTTGATTTGTGAGTATCAGCTTTGTCTTGCACTATAAATAGATCAAGTTTAGAGCACTGAGTGTTACTGTAGGAAAACGATAATTAAATCTCTGACATGCAATCTTAGACTTGAAAAAAAATGGTACAGGGTGTTGCAATATCACCTGCGATGTAAGGGTGTCTTTAAGGATGTCTGTAAAGGTGTCTGTAAGGATGTTTTTAAGAATGTCTGTCTGCCACTTAACGAAGTAAGCAAAGGAATGATTTTTTTACAAATTTCGCTGTGTATTTGCGTGAGTGTATATCTGTGTGTGTGTATATCTGTGTTATTTGGTATTTAGTTAAGTATTTGATATTTAGAAGTAATCAAACATCACACACTATCATGGATGACTGTTACGTAACATGTATACCATCGACGTCACATTCGTAGAGGCTTTGACTTAACTGTTACCGGACTGTAGCATGCACACTAACCTTAACCCTTTGTTCTATTTATTAACTTCGTTGTCCTGATTTCATCTGTGGAGATAACTCGGGGGATATTTTTTATAGTTATCAGAGGCGATATTTGTACGCCTGCTACTCATGTCTGTTTCGTTGCGTTTTAATACACACTAGTCGACTTCCATGATCTCAATGTCTGTCACTACTGTAATTCCAGCTGACATATATATTATTAACATTGGATGTAATACGGCTATCTCTATATACATAGTGTATATGTATTATTGTATGAGAGACTGTGTTTAGCTGGAAGGTGGGGAAATTAGCACGAAGACGAGAATAAAATCGACATGTTTGTTCTACCCTGCTCCATGGACAGCTACAAAATGTATAGTTTGTTTGAAGGGCCTGGATTCAAATACATCAAAGGTTGATTCAAGTTTTCATCTCTGGAAAACTCTCTCCCGTTTTAAGTCTGGAGAACTTTTGAAAGGATAAAAAAGAGAGCTATTAATAGATTCTCTCATCCGAATTAAAACACTCGCCGTGCGCTCGACTTTTGTTTTAAAATGAAAAACATTTATCGAAGTTAATATCGCTGTCCACTATAAATTATATATTCAACACAACTGCTACAGTATCAGTACTAATACTTAGTGAGGAAATGTTTGCTATAGATCATTGTTTTCACTTTAGCCATACCCAAGTTTGCCCAATTCTCTCAGCCGCTGCAGCGCCTACCACACTTTGAGAAACATTGATATAGATAAAGTAGCATCTTTAGCGGATGGTGTGGGGTTGGATTGGTTGACATTATATTATAAGTACTACGTTTATACAAATAATGTTTCAATTCACTCAAATTTTGGGAATTTTGATGAAATTCTATTTGTTAAATCCCTGATATATATATATATATATATATATATATATATATATATATATATATATATATATATATATGTGTGTGTGTGTGTGTGTGTGTGAAGTTTAACATTGAACATTGAACTCTGGCAGATACGAGGGATTGGTTCATATAATAGTTCACATTTTTTTATTGTAACTCTTACACAATCAGCCATTAACTTCTTATTGTCAAGGTAACCAAAGATTAAACTCTGGATTACATAAAGGGGAGCAAAAAAACGATAGGGTTGTCTGTGACACTTGACTGAACAATGGACACAAAAAATATACATGTCAGTGAATATTAATTCCAAAAAAAATATTTAAGTATTGAATCAAAAGATGCCATTGTATAGAGTTGACGATTTAGAAAGAATCATTAATTAAGAAATATTATGTTGACGTGTTGACCTATATATTTGTGATAGTCTGACTCAGTGAAAAACTAAAAATACATTTTAACTTGCATTTAGTCTCCGTGTGAGTGTGTGTATGAAATATAAAACGTGAGTAGTCGCGAAGTAATGCTGCGTCTACCAAACGTACTCTCGCCCATTTGTCTGCCGAGAAAGACAACAAATAGAAAACAGATGAAGACTCACGCAATGTAATTGGGGCGGGGGTGGGGAATGAGTATCCATTCATCTGATTTGTGTTTGAAATGTATTTAGACCAGGGTTTATTATTGTAACGCGAATTACAATGTTGAGCTTTGTGTGGTGAAACTATCCACAAGAGTTTTGAGCACATTTTTAATGACTCTACACTAGAGAGTACATTATAATAAGACAAGAAACGGATCAATCTTTATTTTATCCACGTCATCTGTTTAGAATGTCTTCTTGGACTGCAGTTAATGAGGGGAAAAGTCTTCCATCTTTCATAACAGAAGGGATGTCCTCACTGTCGGGGGGGGAAGGAGGGCGGCCGGGGCGGGGGGAGGAGTTTTGGAAAATATTTTTATGAAATTGAAACTTATATTATAAACATGAGAATAAAAATAAACTTCAATAAAAAATGGAGCGAAGTGGCGGTAGGGAAAATTTCATTTCCGGTTGTTATCTGTGGCCTATGGAGTCCTACGTTATGAAAGGAACGAGACGATATCGTACAGACCAATCTATAACAGTTTATAACGCCTTCAAATTGATTAGCGGCTAGATCAGACATGGGCGAACTAAGGCCCGCGGGCCAAATACGGCCCGTCAGGCAGTTGAAACCGGTGCGCCATATCGTGTCTTCTCCGAAGGTTCAAATTAATGAAGTTTACTTTTAATTAATTTTTATTTGTCATATAAAACACTCCATCTGCTCTTAGTCCGGTTGGCCTGACAAATTTAAGAAAAAATGTGGCTCACGGTTCACAGTGTTAGCCCCTGCCCCTGAATTATACTCACTAAGACGCACACAATATGTTTGGCTGGCGTCAATATTACGTCATATTGAGCATGCCCTCTGCTGTTGAATGTTTACTTTTCTGATTAAACTACCCTTCAAATTGAAGACTGCAATCTGCTCATCAAGTGCTCTTATCTCTGGATGGCTTAACGACTTATTGACGGCGTCATATCAGTGCATTCTTTATATAAGGTTTGTGATTATTGATAAGCAGTTGAGGTCTTTGAGTGAAGCTACTTGGGCAACATCCCCAGGCCCCGCGATATATAGGCTATAGTTATAACTCTATGTCTAGTCTCCACCCCTCTTCCCCTTTCACGAGGAGCTACAAAGGGGTCCGTGGGTAACTCAAGGAAAGTAGCGATTTTCTTGTATAAAGTATTACTTGGTTTGGTTGATTGGTTAGCTAAACAAAGTACTAACTATACCAGACTGGACATTGAACATGAAATACACATATGTTTATCTCGCATACCACCATGTTTGGATAAACTCGGTAGTGCAAAACAGGCAGTCTTACCACCTCTGTGTAACACGCATACCAGTAGAATAAACACTCGGTGATTGTTTCATTTTTGCATAGATAAGCTATTTCGGTATGTGAAATGACTTTTACATTTTTTGCCGTAACTTAGGCTAGGCATACCGTTTAGCAAAATTTAAGTATTTTGCATCTGCAAACTTAAGACGTATTCTGGCCCAATCTGATATACGAAAAGTTGAAGCCAGGGGTGCCTTGGGCTATAGGGGTCCGTAACCCGAGCTGGGAATGTCTGTGGGGTCCGCAGCATAAAAAAGGTTGAAAAACCTCTGTCCTAGTGTAACAACTGTTTCAACGACTCGTGACATTTTGAGGTTGTTTTGCTTGACGGCTGGATTCTGTCTGGCTGATAATAGTACAGGTCTTTGTTAACAGCCATATGTGTCTTTTTGATGCGGCCCACGACAGCCAACCACATTAAGAAATATATACTGCCCACTGGTATGGATCCCAATCATTATATTGGTGACTTTCATTTAGCACACGATATTTGTCTCTGTCATTGTAAAGCATACGACATTGGTCCCAACAACGGTTTAGTTTTTACATTTTCAGCAGACGACATTTGTCCCAACAACGGTTTAGTTTACATTTTCAGCAGACGACATTGTAGTGACATCTATTTATGTTTTACGAGGCTAATATTTGTTCAAATGTATCAATGTATTCTCCTTGCCAGTTAAAACAAATAAACTTATTATTTAATCTGCTTCATTTAGTTTTTACAAATCATTTTGTGAATTTTAAATTTTAGATAAAACATTTGTTTCAAACTGATAAATGTTGCTTTACAAGATTATGTTTATTTTAAAACAAGCAATTTAAGTCTTTTCCGTTTCGGACAAGGAACATTTTAGAGCATTTTCGCCGGACGAAATCCGTATTTTTATTCAGGTTACAGCCATAAATATTGCTCCCACACGCATGAATTTTTTGATAAATTTAGATAGAGTAATCATGTTGAATAACTATTACAAAAATAAATAATGATTACGCCCCTTTGGGTATTACCTTTTATCATTTATATTTAAAATATAAGCAAAACGGTACATAAGAAACTCTTATATTTTGGCTCCTGAGAGGTCAGATTGCGAAATGGACTTTTGATGTACACTTGGCAGGCCAAGACCTACAAAATATATACATCATGGGTCTAGGACTTATGGTTGCTGAGATATAGGGCGCTCCATTGTTAATATAGCTTATATAGTAAAAAACGGTACTTTATAAGCCCCCATTTACAGCCCTCATAGGTCAGATCGCGAAATGAACTTTGCTGCACATGGCGGGCCAAGACCTACAAAATGATAAATACATCATGGGTCTGGGACTTATGGTTGTTGAGATATAGGGTGATGACGGACAGAAGACAGACAGACAGACAAAACTGGGACAATAGAGCATTTTTTCGAAAATGCTCTAAAAAATTATTACGTAGTGTTATAAAATATTATCAGACTTTTCTTTTATCTGATCCAACATCAAAATGTCGAGCGTGGCCTCGAGTTGAAATATTAAAGTAAGCGCCATATATTCTCTTATCGAAGTAGTGAAACAAACGACCTTAAACAGCATTATGTGATCTTTGTCAGAAAATAATTTGAATGTCTTGAAGCATCTGATCCCAGACCATATCTGTAGAAGTCGATTTTGTGTTGGCTGTGACAGAGATGTGGCATCAAATTATACTTGGCTGGTGTGTGTGGGGTGGGGGGGGATCTATTTGGGCCACAATAATCGATTTATGCAAGTCAAACTGTTGAAACGCTTTCTTTTTGTATGTTTGTTTGTGTGTGTGTATATGTATGTATATATGTGTGTTTGTTTGTGTCTGTATATGTATGTTTGTGTCTGTATATGTGTGCTTGTGTCTGTATATGTATGTTTGTGTATGTCTGTATATGTATGTTTGTGTCTGTAGATGTGTGTTTGTGTCAGTATATGTATGTTTGTGTATGTATGTATATATGTGTGTTTGTTTGTGTGTATATGTATGTTTGTGTCTGTATATGTGTGCTTGTGTCTGTATATGTATGTTTATTGTCTGTAGATGTGTGTTTGTGTCAGTATATGTATGTGTATATGTATGTATATGTGTTGTTTGTGTCTGTATATGTATGTTTGTGTCTGTATATGTGTGCTTGTGTCTGTATATGTATGTTTGTGTATGTCTGTATATGTATGTTTGTGTCTGTAGATGTGTGTTTGTGTCAGTATATGTATGTTTGTGTATGTATGTATATATATGTATGCGTTTATGTGTGTGTGTGTGTGTCTTCTCTTGCTTTCAGTCTGACGTCCATTTCAGCTAATTGTATTCATTCCTGCCCCCTTCTCATTTTTATACGTGATTGGCGCTTTAAGATTAGACGAGTAAGGACACCACTGCTGCGCGTCTGTGTGTGCGCATGAACTAAGGGCCATAAACCAAGTCTTTATTTTGTACTACGAGTGATATCAAGAAAAGGTGAAAAGGAATGTTGGGAGATGGGGTTATGGGGGGGAGCGCGAAGGAGTTTCCACTTACATTTGATATTCGAAAATCTAATCCTAGAGTTTAATGGCTATAGTTCAATGTGAATACATTGTGAACTTTTTAGATACAGATACTGCTTTTTGCATTTGTTGTTTAGTCTTGCATTTGTTGTGTCGGTATGTAGGCCTATGTAATAAGTAACCGAACAGCTTGCACAACAAGCAAAAAACCGGGACAGAAACAGATCTTAACAAAGTAATGTGTAAAGACAAAAAAGTCGAATTGAAATCAATAATAATCCAATCTACGAGAAAGACACAAAACAAAAGAGTTATTAACTTAAAAAGCAGTTATATAATAATATTCTTGCAATCCTCGAAAAAAACCGCAAAATTTTAAACGATAAAACCCGTTCATTTATTAATTTGTTTTTCGCACAAACATTCAATTCAATTTGCTATGCTGTTCTATTTTTAGTAATGATCTGTTGTTTTAGAGAATTATTTCTCATTGTTTACTATCCATTAACTCTATTATGTTTTAATTAATCCAATATAATGACACGGATATTCCATGATTAAATTTGAACCAATGTTTACTGTCGACTGAACTACATCTTTAAAAAATGGAAACAAGCTATGGCTGTTTCAATTCTTATTTAAAATTGCTCGTATTTTTAAAAAAATAAAAATTTCGATGTAAAATTGTCGTATTTTGTGTTTTTGCCCCGAATAATCAAACAGTATGTTTATTAAAGGCTTTGTCATGTAATAGCCGAACACATATTATTTTTATAATGATAAATTTGCAAGATCTACTTTTGATGTACTCCTCATATACAAGTATAAATAGGTCGTTCATTACATGTCACCATAAAGACATATAAGTTGTATCATGTAGAAATTAAAAGTTCCCATAAAGGGTCATCGGGTTATATATGAATTGTGGAATGCATCTGTTTCTATAGCCTCGGCACATATGGGGGTTGTGTGGCTAGCAGCAAACGCGTTCTGGGGGCGGAAACATTCCCCCAGCGTCTCACCGATGATCGAATCCGGGACCCTCGAGTCACATTCGATCGGTCTTCACCGCTCGACCATCCCGTCACCTCAAAGAAATGGACGTTGCACCATCATCAGATAGGAAACCACCAGTTCACTCAGTTACTGAATTGATTGTTTAACGCCATAAGTGCAGTGACCATGGACGCTCCACGACAACGGCCCTCGGGTCAAGTGCTGCCTCTGGGCTGTTTTATCCGGTCGCACGTTCAATTTCAAGCACATGTAATTCATATTAATTCATTTAAAAACTCCATCCATGCTTTAAGGCCCGGTCCTTCTAATGTCTGAAAAAATGTCTGCTCTGGCCCAGTCCTTCTATCAGATCAATGAGCCCTGTATGTCTGCTTCAAAAAAGTTTGCCCGACCCTAAGCCTAGAATATATATAATAATACTCATTTTCCAGTGTGCGTTAAATCGAAAGTAAAGAATTAATACATGTACAACAGTATTCCAGTTTAAAATACAACCATGAAAAAAATCGGATCTGCCCGAAACCGAAAAATAACCCAGCCTACCGATCAAGCATAAGGGGATATAACTCTATGCAAAGGTTTTGCAAATTTTTAGTAATATAATAATAGCGATTTGGGCGCTGCGTTAAATCGAAAGTAAAGAATTAATACAACAGTATTCCAGTTTAAAATACAATCATGAAAAAAAAAATCCGAATCTGCCAGAAACCAATAAATAACCTAGCCGGCCTGCCGATCAAGCCTAAGGGATATAACTCTATGCAAATGTTTTGCAGGGTGCAGCTAGTGTTAAAGAATAGCTAAAATGTGGGAACTGGATAGCGTAGCCGATAGTGAACTCGACTAGGTAAACTAATACTATTCACCGCTTATAGGAGAGGAGATGGGCGCCAGCAAGTCTATTAGCGCACAGAAAGTACATGTCTGTTAGTGTGTCCATAAGTTCCCTAAAATGACCACATCAGTTAAGGGTATGAAAAGTATTTAAAAAATGTACGGGTATGCATTGATTATAGTCAACCACTATTTTGATTTAAATCGGGCTTTGTGTATTTGTTCTATGAATTCTTTCCGTGCAGCTAATCAGTGCATGCAGCTGCATTATTGGCCATGATTACATTTATCTTCACGTTACTGTTACTGGCAAGATTGACCACTGACACACATCACACAGGTTAAAACTCTACTGTACTTAACAAGTCATGTTTAATGTAACAATAAGGCCGGCAACCCGACCCCGATTCTCTTGTTGACTCTACTTGTGTACCGTATACTCGCTCTTTAAGTTGGCACCATCCGAGTACGTACACACTAACGTAACAAATAGTTCGAGTGCTCCTGTCAAATACTTTATTTACTTTTAGTACTTGTGTTTGGCGAGGCTACATTCCTCCAGCTAAGAATCAAGGAAAGGGGGTGTCTTTGGTGGGCTCGAGATCTGTATATCGTTGTAAACTTTTTTTTGTGTGTGGACGATATTTACAACTCAATCTCTTTTCGTCATTTTCTATGTACAATTTCTAAATTTCCTTAATCGACCTTGAACCCTTGCACTGTGAATTAGGAAATTTTCATTTCCGCTTTAGATTAAAAAAAATACACTTAGTTGTACTTTATTACGTTAAGGTCACAATCTATATACTTAGTGATAGATTGGAAACAGGTGTGTCTCAAATCTAATTGAACTTGTTACAACTTCCCTGCTTATAATTGTTATGAACATGGAGGCACACCGGGGGGGGGTTATATCAGTTTCTTGAATTGGCCACATCTGGTCAGTGTATACTGAGGGCGCGCTTGTTGGCTATCACAATGCTAGACTGTTTGTCCACCTAAACAGTCGGAACTACAAAAGACCAGAAAAAGATGTGTGATGTCCCTGTAAGGATGAGATGAAATCTCTTTACTTTTATGAATACTAATGGGACGGTTTTTGCAGTGCCCTTCTTTCATCCCCCACTATAGCCAATGGTGCAATGGCCATGTAGGCACCACAGGAGATATCGCGAACTTGAGCCAAGACCTGAAAAATGTCATTGGTCCTACCGAGTCAAACCAGGTACCTTCCAGGTCAACAGTCGAGCGTATACCGCACAACCATCCGTCCCCTTAAAAAATTGCCCACCTAAATGGGACGATTTTAGGTTTGTGTAGTGCCCTTCTTTCATCCCCACCACAGCCGGGAGTGTAATGGCCATGGAGGCACCACGGAAGACATAGCGGGAACTTAAGCAAGACCTGAAAATTTTCCTTGGTCCTCACCGGAGATCCGAACCAGGTGCCTTCAGGTCGACAGTCGAGCTTTCACATGGTGATTTTTTATTCTCATATTTGCTGTTGCACTTACCAGCGCGTAATAGATTTTGGCTTGTTTACTAGCCCATTTACATCCAGACAACTACAGTACAGCTGAAAGTTTTTCCGGCATCTAATTAGATCAAAGTAGTAAAACGTTTGACAATCGAGATCTACCTATATAGCCAACACATAAAACATGTTGCTGCATTAAACTCGGAAGATTTTTTTATTGATAAGTAAAAAGACGCATCCCAACCAAATATCTTATACAAAAGGAAATTATAAATCCAGAATAATCGATTTAAAACATAAGTTGCCAAACTTCCTAAATAAAGTTATAGCCATTCTTGCACAAGTTCTTCAGTCGACAGGTCGTTTTCTGACCTAAGACATATACGTAACAACAAAGTAACCAATATCAGAACAGAGTAACTGGATGTCATTGATGTAAATGAAAAAATCACTTTTCTTAAAGATAAAGGAAAAAAAAAGAATACTTTTAATGATAGAGCTATTCATACAAAAGAAGCGACGAATAGACTAAACTATAGAAGTCCATCATAGTAAAGAGGTAATTTAACATGCAATTTTTAGGTTATCGGTATAAAAGTGTATTAAAAGAAAGTTTTTAAATCAATAATGACTGTTAACACCTTTGCCAAAAGTCACGCCTCGCCCTGTTTTCATTCGTACTGGTGTTAATTTATCATAGTCTGATTATGGCATAATCAGCTGAGTGCACGATGCCAGAAATAAAGATGAATTAATAGGTGACGTTACTTTATAATAATCGATATTTTATTCCACTGATAAACTCCTGTGTAAGGTTGTCGAGTAAAATATGATAACAATGTACACTGTTAGTCATACATAATCCCAACAATAAAATAAATAAAAGCGATTTGGGTTCTGCGTTAAATCGAAAGTAAAGAATTAACACAACAGTATTCCAGTTTAAAATACAATCATGAAAAAATCGGATCTGCCCGAAACAAAAAAAAAATAACCCAGCCTACCGATCAAACCTAAGGGGATATAACTCTTTGCAAAGTTTTGCAAGGGTACAGCTCGTATGAAATAAAACGTTCAGTATTTAACAGAGAGCTTTATAGTTATAAACAATTTATTCTCACAGAATTTTTTACCAAGATATCCCCCCTACCACTCCCGCGTACTTTTTTTACCATTCATTCGGCAGCCCTCTACATCCTCCGCCCGCAAAGGCGTTACTTAATAAGTGAACGATCCCTAAGGGTCTGCGGTACCATCCGGTTCATATCCTCAGCACCTGTCTTCCTCTATTTCTTTACCCGCTTTTTATTGAACTAATTTATAACGATGACAGAAAATATTGTTAATAGAACTAATATCGTCTATATAACTAATTTGTCAATAGAACTAATAAAGTCAATAGAACTAATATCGTCAATTAAAACTAATAAAGTCAATAGAACTAGTATCGTCAGTAGAACTAATAAAGTCAATAGAACTATTATCATCAAGTTGACGTACTTGGGCTGCTCAACGTGTTATTTTTTTTACTAAGTACCAACGAGTTTTACCGCCAGGTTACTTTGTTATACCATCACTGTTGTATGTTCTCGCTTGGCCCTCGCTAGTTGATGGACGATTTGTCCACGTCCCTTAGAGACACGCCCGGGTCCACTGAATGTTTCGCCAGCCCCGTGCCGCTGATCTCACGTCGTCATGAGCTTAAACCAATTTAAAAATAAATGAACCGTTGTTAAACCCGTCTGTCTGACTAGCCCTGGGGCAGCTCGGCTGCTGGGGTGGTGGAGGGGAGTGGCAAGAAGATGAGGGCGTGCTGTTTGCACGCGGACGTATCAAGTGATATAAGATCGTTAGCTGTTATTTCACTACAGATTCCGAGATGTCAGGGCTAAGATATGGGGGGACTGCGCTCAGGTGTATCGTGATGTATGATGACAAGATACACGGAGTTCTTATTTTAAAATGAATACATCTACGATGTCATTTCTGTTTCGTTCATTTGTTTATTTTGTTGTTTTGTTGTTATTTTAATGTAAGATTTTAATTTTGAATTTTGTCTGTAATCTCAATCTGCATGGTTAATATCCCAGCATGTCAGGTCAACCCCCCTTCCTTCCCCACCCATAGAACGAATCTCCAACTTGAAATATATAATGTAATATTTAATTTAGTTGTGGGAAAAAAATATTTTGCGTAATACATCAAGATAAAGCATTTTTATTAAACATTTACGTTAATTTTTTTAAAACATAGAACCCTAATAAGATAACGTTTTTTTATTATGTAAAATTATGTAGGTCTTTTTGGCAGATTATTTACAATATACAAAATATATTGCATAAATTATATTGCGTTCGTCAATTACCCCACCAAAAAGTTCCATTAGTGAAACTCCCATCACCCTGACATCACTATATCATATGCATTTCCGTGTCAGCTGACTTGCTGGATTTCGACGGTTGACCTACGCAAGAAAATCCTTTACCTTATCGTCCATCAATGCAAATGATAAGTCAATATTACTGGACATACCTTTAATATTCTGTTATTTGTCCACGGGCTACGGAACTTGATAACTTTCTTTGCTGTGGTTCTTTCTATCATCTACTGTAAAGATTTCCTGACATTCTTTTTAAAGTGTTTGGATAATTATTTGTCTTACTAGCAACACGGTAACAAGCATCTAGTGCTTTTTCTGAAACAGTGGCAAGCGGCTTTATAATCTTCTGATGTGTTCCAAATATTGTTTTTATGACTGCCATGATGTTTTTAGAGCATTTTCGAAAAAAATGCTCTATTGTCCCCGTTTTGTCTGTCTTTCTGTCTGTCATCACCCTAGATCTCAACAACCATAAGTCCTAGACCCATGATGCATATATCATTTTTTAGGTCTTAGCCTACCATGTGTGCATCAAAAGTCCATTTTCGCGATCTGACCTCCTGAGGGTCGAAAAAACGGGCTTATAAGGTACCGTTTTTTTACTAAATAAACTATATTAACAAGGGGCGTACAAGGGCGTAACCGATTATTTATTTTGCTTAACAGTTATTTCAACATGACTTACTTCCCTTACTTTTTAATAACTACAATTTTAGAATGTTCCAGTTATGATTCCTATTTCAGTGACCACAATCCACTTGTAGTTAGATTTTAGAGAAAATAATTTTTTTTTCAAATATAAAGAAACGTCTTTTTAATATCTTTTTCCAGATATATGCATTACACAATTGAATTTATAAACATTTCAAAATTTACAAATATTTACTGAAAGACAGATAGCATAAGTACTGATACATAATACGAAAATGCGCTAACACGTCCTGTGTCCAGTATGGAACAGGCTTAGATTGCTTGTTTTGTAACAGTGGTATGATCTTATTGGAAACCTTTTGATTAACAAAGTTCTCGGCAAAACACATAACAATGTAAAATATTTTTTTGGTATCAATTCAACATACACATTTATACTGAATATTATCTTGTAAGTATTTCTCTACCCACTATCTAGTTTTGTCATGTCGATATTAATATTGCTGAAACTACGTAATCATCTTCAGAAATAAAACGCACCGTATGGCAGTATTCGACATAAACTTCAAATATTCAGTTTTGCTGCGACACATCCAAGCACGGTCACGCATCACACCAGTTTGTGGCTCTCAACCTTTTTCGTGACAGTACCCCAAATGGTGCGATAGAATGTCCGCCGGTACCCCTCACGTTTTTCCATAAAGTCTTTGGTTGTATTCATTGAACATTATATGTCGATATTAAGCTTTCCCCCAAGAGTACTCGCACCACCGGCTGAGAACCACGGCTGTAGACTATTCCCCTCAGTTCAGACTCATGCAGCACTTGTTACGAGTGTCGACTCGTGGAGTACTGCACACAAAAACCGAGACGTACGTAGCAACCGGGGATTAGGGCGCTGACATTCACTGTACAAGTGGGAATGGTTGTAATCCGTGATTCCCATGGATGCGGCCATCTTGTCTCCTGTAAATGTCAACCGATGCTCTCTCTATCATTTCCATTGGATCTGTGAGCGTGACATCTGTGCCGTGTGAACGTCATTTTAGTAAATACCTGCTGGTTCACCCTTTCCCCGTTATTCTTTTTCCTCTAACAAAAGCTATTGTTTATCGTAATGTTGTTACTGATTTTACTGTTGTTAATGTTGTTACTGATTTTACTGTTGTTAATGTTGTTACTGTTGATATAGTGTAAAAACCAATTGACTTGGACATAGTACTTTTCTTCTTACACTCGTCTGGGCTGCCAACTTTTCCTCCGAAAATTTATAGAGAAATAGAGGAAACGTATATATATATATATATATATATATATATATATATATATATATATATATATATATATATATATATATATATAAAGATATATAAATGTAGTCCACGAGGAGAAATGTTTGGTTTAACTAGGTCACTGTCACAGACAACGATATCTAGGGGGTACGTGTGGCACACGGCTGACCTATTGTTGTCTGGGAATGTAGGTATGATTGTGTATGTTTGCGTGAGAGGTAGACTGTGGGCGTGTGTTTAAGGTGTGTGTGTGTTTAAAGTGTGTGTGCTTGTTTTAAAACTGTTTAACACCTCTGTTGTTGTTTTTTCTTGTTTCTGATTTTTTTACTTATGGGAAAAAGTAAAATGAAGCGGAAATCCATATCATTGTGCGTTCAGTGTATACCTTAAAATGTCGGTGTGGGAAGACAGAGTGTATTGTCACGTCGTTTATGACGCCCATTTGTGACCTACAGGTGTTCGATAGACTGTGTGACGATTTCAATGATACTAATAAAAGACTCTCGACACTAGCTCGGTAATTTCTGCCAGTACCGCAGTGTAATTCTCCACACGTCCGTGTGACGTCCTCGTTTATTCACGAGAACTGGAGTAAGGGCAAGATGATATCTGAGGCGCCGTCATAAAATAGCACGAGCGAATTAGACTTAGGACGGTAAAAAAATAATAATAAACTAAACAAAACAGAGGTATAAAATGATATGTATATTACAGGGATTAGGGGTAGAGGCGAAATTCAGTCAACATTGTTTTGTTTTTAATATTTGTTCTCGACCTGACATGGGAACATATCGGCCTGCGGGCCAAGTACGGCCTGTTGTGGTGTTAAGATTCGGCTTTTATTTCCAGTTCAAGAACCCCACCGCGGCTCGCGTTTTTAAGACTGTAAGACATTTACATTAACGCCCCATGTAGCGATGTGTAGTGCACTGAACTGATGTACAATATGATGTCAGTATGATGTACAATATGATGTCAGTATGATGTACAATATGATGTCAGTATGATGTACAATATGATGTACAATATGATGTCAGTATGATGTACAATATGATGTCAGTATGATGTACAATATGATGTCAATAGGAATTCAAGTTCCATGATTTAAAAATGGGATTAAAAATTTAACAAGCGAAGCCATTCTTGAGATCAAACCCCCATAGTTTCACATTCCCCGTGACCACTGCCAGCACGAGTTGAGCTACCTGAACCCATCCTAACAAATGATTGCATCTCGAGTTGAGCTACCTGAACCCATCCTAACAAATGATTGCATCACTAGTTGAGCTACCTGAACCCATCCTAACAAATGATTGCATCACTAGTTGAGCTACCTGAACCCATCCTAACAAATGATTGCTTCACGAGTTGAGCTACCTGAACCCATCCTAACAAATGATTGCTTCACGAGTTGAGCTACCTGAACCATCCTAACAAATGATTGCATCACGAGTTGAGCTGTCTGACCCATCCTGACAATTGATTGCATTATATATTTATATACCAGCTGTAAAACTCGGCGTTGCCAAGTGTGCCAAGTGACCCCCCCCCAGACCTCCTTACCTGTACAATTCATTAGTTAGTAGATGAAATCATGGAACATTTTATTGAAACTAAAATCGTAAATAATACATAAGCGGCACCCTCGATATCCAGGACACAAGAATTTCCCTGTAAGTGTTTAATGTGCTTACATTAGGCTGTGACCCCTCGTTCCTAGTTTGACGAATGCCTTCTGTGTACTGTGTGTGTTACGGGTAGGACAAAAACCCTTAACGGGAACCCCCCCAAAAAAAAATGTTAAGATCAAATTTAAGATATTATTGATACTTCTATATATACTATCTTAACCATGGGCTAAGAGAAATGTTTGAGAAATCATGTCTGTCAACACAGTATATCAATAGGCATGTTCCTATGTTGTTTTAACTAAATAAATCGATGACTTTCGACCACTGAGGTTCTTATGCTGTCTGTTTTACCTCCTGCTATAAAATGTGTGTCTGGTGCAATAAAGCTACGGTCAGTGTTGTCTGTGGGCTAAAACTATTCATGTTGTTAGTTTTACCTGGTAAGATAAGCTTCCCGTTGATGTAATGCCAACAAGGGATTGACTTTTGACCAGGCTTGCGGAGCCGCCAATTCTTTTTTCGGCTCCGGCTCCCACAAATTTGACGGCTCCGGCTCCGGCTCCCTATTAAGATAGTATCACACGAGACAAAATTTTTTGTAATTGCGTCACGCAAACATGCCGCTGATAAAAAGTTATGCAAAGTTTGCCGCGTTCACCCCGTAGTCAGGAACTTGAAAAATATACGCATTGTCGGTTTTACTAAAAACAAACTATTTCAGTGCATCCAGAATCATATCATTATTTTCGACCGAGGTTTCACTAGTCGCCATTTTCGTAAGTATTAAAAAGTTATTTCAATGATCAAATTAGCAAATAGTAAAATGATACATTGTTTACAAATATTTTAAAGACTTCAGTATTTATTTATTATTTATAAATTCGAAGTGACTATTTGGACCCGGGTTTTTAATTAACTCTGATTTTTATTCTGCCCCGTCCCAATAACGTCTGATTGTTATTCGGACCCGTGTCAAATATGCACTTAGCTTAGCTATACATAAACTTTATTATTTTTTTTAATAATTGTTTGAATTGTATGATTTAATCGTTACTCAGTGTCTAGGGTTCCACTAAGCGGACTCTGCGGCCCGTAGCCAGGGGGCCGCGAGCGTGCCCCCCCCGCTAAGTGTGGGTGCCCCCCCCCCGCTTAAAAAGAAAAATAGGAAAAAATAAAGAAAAAGTAACTAAAATGAGAAAAACTGCCCCCTTGTGGGTATTGGTGCCCCCCTGCTTACTTTGACCTGGCTACGGGCCTGGGACTCTGTATTATTATTTTTTCGGGTTCCGTCTAATAAAGTTTAAGTATAGCTAAGCTTATTGCATATTTGCCACGGGTCCGAATAACAATCGGATTTTATTGGGCCCGGGTCCGTATAGCCACAGCCTTATACATTTATCTACTCTATTTCAGATATTCTGTTTATAATAAAATTGTTAAATACAGAAAGCGACCATTTTGGTCTATTACAAATTCGCTTTCAAATAATAATACCGTAACTGATCGTTTTATGGGGATTCCTTGAGTTGTCCGGGTACTTTGATTCATGTATCGGATGTAAATGGCTTCAACCATCTCCACGGTCATGACTGCACAAAGTCAAGTGTTATGTTTATACAATGTTATACGTTTATAGAGTGTTATACGCTTAGAAAGTGTTATATTTATACAATGTTATAGTTTATAGAGTGTTATACGCTTAGAAAATGTTATATTTATACAATGTTATACGTTTATAGAGTGTTATACGCTTAGAAAGTGTTATATTTATACAATGTATATATACGTTTATAGAGTGTTATACGCTTAGAAAGTGTTATATTTATACAATGTTATACGTTTATAGAGTGTTATACGCTTAGAAAGTGTTGTGTTTTTTAACGTGTCGTTTTTTATAAAAGTGTTGTGTTGTATAAAGCCCCTATACTTGTATAAAGTGTTATGTCTTATAGAGTGCTATACGTTTATAAAGTGTTATGTTTATAAAGTGTTATACGTATATAAACTGTACCTTTTAAAGAGTTTTATCTGTTAAAATCTCAATTAAACGTTTATCTTTAGGGATGTGTTAATAAGGGGAAGGAATGCGTGGGGGGGGGGGGCATTATAATGTTTACATGTGCCTTCTCCTGCTAAAGTGTTACATATATATGTATATATGATTTTGACGCGTTATTATTGTTATTATTTCAGTCATATTTTTGTTTCCTTTATTCTGTGTCTGCAAGATTAATTTCTGCCCAGATCTCACGTGATCAGTGTCATTTGAAATGTAGGCAGCCACCATATCATTATTATTATAATTATTTTAATAGGACCATCAATCATTTCTTCATTGATTTTCCTCTACATTCAACTTCCGGTGTCCAAGTCAGTCTCACACGATATATTCAGTTCACTAAACAATAACGTCACCCAGTGACCTTTGAACCTTGTTTTAGGCAGTCGATAAAAAAAATATTTAAAAAGGGATCAGTAACAGGTTGTAGCCACATACTTTCCCCCTCTCCTCCTCCAATAACTGGTTATTTGATTTACTTGATAAACTCATTAAATATCATGTGAACAAAAGACATTGTCAGGGATGGCAATGGTGTCTTTATTTCTTCATTTAATTTCACACACAATTAAAACAAGTTAACAACACTTCTTTATCACAAATACTTCTAATAAATACGACAAGTCGATTTGATTTAAATATGAACAATCACTTCACTTTATTTACTCTAAGCACTTAACAAAGTTAAATCAACACTATAGCTTCACAATATCAATTCTTCCAAAATAACCACACACGTCTTTATTAACTCCTTCGTTTCTTCCCAATTAACTACTTTCCTCAAACTCTAACAAAACTAAACAACACGGTCGATCTACGCTCAACAATTCTTCTCAACAATTCCTTCCCGAACTAAACTAACATTCTCTTATATAGGCTAGCTGGACAAAGCATCCTATCATTCTAAAGTCTCCCATTCACTGCATAATTAAGAGTTTGGTGAACCTAGCAGACTAAACGTGACATCGCACTTCTAATGTTAATTGAACTCCTCCCCACTGACACATTGTTTCTTGCCTTGATTTATTTGTAGCACAGCCTACCCTGAACTCATGAACCTGCCCACGTCTACGCCTCTTCCTGAATTCTACCTTGACACTATTCTTTGTCTAAAGTCCCCCTACCTCATTAAAGTGAATGGGTTCTGTCTCCCTTTCTGCTCCCCCCCTCTCATATCAAATTACATTAAACTGTCCCAACGCTTGAACTGAAGTTCACCTACACCCTGACCTACTTTCACTGTCCTGACACTGGAAGTATCCGGGCAGTCATATTGTGAACAACATTGTTATTAGTTGGTATTAGGATTATTGATTGCCACTCGAGATGTTCGGTATCACGTGAGGGTTGACTGTTGACAGTGTGACCGAGCAACTTACAGAGGGGCGAAATTGGTGATTGTGCCGAATAGGCATAATAATTGCTCTATAGTAATATATTTTCTTCCTGTTATTTAATATTTTGTTAAACTTCTGTTTCTATCTGTGTAATGTCTACGTGTGATATCATTTGTCATTTGTTATTGACAGAAATAGTACAGCACATGTTATTTAATGTCTTCATTAGTGAAACATTTTCATTTTTTCTATATATTTATTGCATTGCATACAAACGATATTGCCGAGGTAAATGTGTGTGAACGTCTGTGTGTTTGTGTGTCTGTGTGCATTGGTCACACGCTTTTCTTAATTTGTATCTCTTCCATATTCCTCCCCCCCCCCTTTTTTTAACTTATCAGTGGCGTTACCATTGCAAAGTGAAATGGGGGATGGTGGGCCGTTAGCAAGACAGGGACAGAATCCCAGACAAATCACCCGTAATTTACTAGAGTTCCAACGGAAATGATGATAAGACACTGTGTGGCGATTGAAGCCACGCTGGTTTTCCCAAAAGGGATCTTTATCGGTTTTTTTTTAACCTTCACCAGGTGTGCTGCAGTTATCTTGACATGGGTCTCTACTACCTTGATTCATCCTTTGTACATTTGTTCTCCATTCATTGGGGCACGAGCCTACACTTAGCGACCATGTTTCAGAAAGTGTCAGGTTTTGTCATTGTGTATCAAAACGTCTTGACACGATTGTATTGGATACATCATATTATATGTGGGGTGTCTAAGTGAATAGAATTTTTAGGTGCAGAGAAGTTGAAATAATGAAGTTGAATTGAAGTCTTTGTTTATAAACAGCAAGCGAAGTCAGAAAAAAAAAGCAGTCATTGACTTCAGAGGATATTTGTATAACTTATAAAATGTTGCAGTGCCGAAGTCAGAAATTATGGGACCCCTTACAAAAATATTTCACCTGGGCCCTTTATCCCACTTTCCTCCACAATTTTTACAGCGAAATACATTAAAAACGATGATACATTTCAAAATAGACGGGGCCCTCAAGGGCCATGATTAAGAGTGTATGTGGCTACACCACCCGTGGCTGCGCTGCATGGTGTATATCACAGAGGCGATTAAACTGGGCCACAGTAAAAGTTCAGGCAATTTTTATGTACGTAGTGACTAGGGAGCGACCGATAATCGGATCGGTATCGGTATCGGACCGATATTGGCACTATCGGTTAATATCGGATCGGCCGATTTTTGTAGGGAGCGACCGATAGTCGGACCGATATTGGCACTATGGGTTAATTATCGGACCGGCCCGTTTTTTGGCTGCCGATACATTGTTTTTCCCCCACAAACCTAGTAACTCTAAACTGGTTTTGTTTACATAGTTAAAGTTTACTTACTGACTTCCAGTTAACATGAGTGAAGTGATTTACTAATATAATTGTTTTTAATTTTCAAACTTTTTTAAAAATCTGCTACACGTAAATTCAGTAAAAATTACAAAGATTAACGTAGAAAATTATTTAATTTCATCTAACTTTCACAAGTTAGTGAAGTTACAATTAAAAATTAATAATTTTTACTTTTTTAGTTTGACATTAATTATTTACAACTTTATCTTATTTTTCTGTTTGTGTACAAGTAAAAAGTAAAAACAACAAATTGTTTGTTATAAGTTTAATTTTAAACAATAAACATGCAGTTTTCTGAGATTATGCAGGCATGGTTTGTGTTTCTGACTTCGGTCTTCCGGTCTGTCTTTTCAAATCTTTTATTCTTCTAATCTTCTTCATCTGCAAGACACCCTTTCATTAATAGCAAAATATCGGTGTCGGTATCGGCAAAAATGCTGGGGAAAAATATCGGTATCGGACTGTCGGTAAAAAGGCATATTGGTCGCTCCCTAGTAGTGACTATCACAGTTTTAAAGTGCAATGGCCTCACCGAGTGAAGTTTTTCTAGTAGGCTATTTAATTAAAAGGGCGGTGGAAATTTAAATAAAATTAAATACAGTAAACTTTTACTTATGTAAAAAAAGTATATTTTTATTTTAAAATAATATGTTGTAATAGTTGTTTTTCTTTAAGATGTTGCCAACTGAGTTCATTTTTTAAATCATGATTAATACTTTTTTAAAAATCAATATTCTTTGATAGTCCATTTTCATGTCCATTTTTAGATACAAAATAATCTATGCTTAAATATTTTTTGCTAATTTTCTCATACTGACATGAAATGTAATCCCAAATTATAGCTATGATTTTTTATTGTGACCCATTATAAACCAAAAGCACATATAATTAAACCCACATATATACATACATGTATTAAACATTTCCGTCTAGTATCTAAGTTCGAAAATATTTTGCACCTCGCTCGACTCGGATGGGCCTCGCGTCTCGGTTGTAAAAAAATCCCATATTCAAGTGGTGGGTTCATCAAGGGGCTAATAATATTACGTACAATGCCTCTTTTTTAACAAGCGCCCCGTTCCGACCTTTGGTATTATCACGAGTATAGTCAAGGTTTGAATGGTTACCACTAGAGGCAAATCTTGACATTGCGGCCTCATTTGTTCAAAGTCTCTCAGACGTGAAGTGCGGAAATCCTGATGACGGGGAGTGTAATTGTTCCACGGCATAGGGCTATTTTCTTAAGGAAATTTATGGAACTTGTTTCAGCGGTGAAGAGTTAGTCCACCTGTTGATGTAATCTGGTGACGTTATAGGCTTTAATCTCATGTATCCTTAAATTGTGTTTACGTCCAGCGAGACTTCTCTTTTACCCGCACGTGTCTACCATATACTGTTTATGTATTTGTTTTAGTCAGACTTAAATAGTTCCTCTCATCTGTCTATTGATCTGTCTTCTCTATATTGGTGAACCTGATTTAAAAAAAAACTCATTTGAAAGTGCCTTATGCAAAATGCATTAGCAAAATGTTAACAGCTTTACACAAAAAAAGTTTGTAGTTTTCTTTCAACCATGTTAACCAATATCATGAAATCCTCACTAAGCAGAATAGGTGGTCATCAGAGATGAGCGGACGAGACGCGTCCGCTTGCGGACGCAGATCCGCAGACTCTTTCCATCCGCGGACTGACGGTTAGGTTGCGGACTCGCGGACTGACGCGGATCTTCTTTAGCGTTACCATAAATTTCAAGTCATTTAAAAAAGCTAAATTTCAGCAATGCGGACGCGCGGACTGACTGCGGACCAATGTTGTAAGATTCTGCGGACGCGGATCATTGATAGAAATCCATGGACGGACGCGGACGCTAAATTTCAAGATCCGCACACCTCTGTAGTCATAAGCTCTGCAGTAATCTAGTAAAAATGTATAAGTACTCTGTAACCTGCAAAACCTTTGCATCGAGATATGCCATAGTTCAACTTTGAGATTACCATTGAGTTGAATAGCTTCCGATATTTTCATGTTTTTTTTTTTAATTTAATTTTTTTTTTAATTTATTACAATTTCGATATTAAACTGTCAGACGCTAGACGGAAAATATTAATATAGATGTGGATAACTGTATCCCACTCATTGACAATGGTAATAATTTATCGTTTTTCTCATGAGAGAAAATTGTGACTCTTTCTGGGTTAAATAAGGGTAAGCCAGATAGTAACTTCGTAGCGAGCAAAGTGCGGCCTGTTTGGCTATGTTCGGCCCGCGCATTCACCTTCAATTAATTTTAATACAAGGCTCATATAAAAACTTCTCTAACTTGCTGTAATCCAGTCCTACTTCCAGTTTCTGCTCCTGGGCCGGCCATTCTTTTGAATTTAGGTCCACTCCTGGAAAATACAGTTAATAAGGTAAGAAAAACAACAACAACAACTAAAAGGTGGCACAGTAAATTGAGTGGGTGTATTCTGCTGAACATGCTTCCCCCCCAATTTAACGCCACAGTAAAGAAAAACACGTCTTCCCAACATTGTGGTAGGTTGCCTCCCCTTCTCTTGTTGTTAATCACTATCTCTGACTAATAGCAAATTACTTCTTGACACTCGTCTAACTAGTTAAAAATAACGAGGATAACCTGCAGGCTTCATCCATCAGTGTAGTTTTGGGGGAAAGGGTGTGCTTTAGTTTATCAACCGATTGAAATGTGATGAAACAGTTCAACAGACATGTGAGTACACTAAGGAGTCGACCGATATCTCAAAGGAGGAGGTGGGGGTGGGGGTGGGGGCTTGTTAGTAACTGACAAGCCTGTAATCGATTAAAGTGAGCATTAGTACATAGCTTATCTTGATATCTGTACGTACACCCGTGATCACGTGGGTTTACCTGTTGGTATATCATCTTATCTGATAACATTTTGACGCCTTTAATAGTATCTACCTATCTATTTTAATAATGGTATCCGGAAGTGGATTGGTTACATTGACATCTATTTGATGACAACATGCACACATAGCTACATAGTACATCTCCTGCGATCTACTCAATGCCCTGGTGGTGGAGGTGGTAAGATCGATGTATGTACTGCTGGCTGCGGTTCGAACACTTATGGCACCTGTTTGCCTGAATGCCTACGTGGTGCCTAGGTGGTGATTGATCCCTAAAGTTCCTGGAAGGATGAGATTTTCATCTCTTAGATCCTATATTAACCACTAATGGGACAATTTTGTAGTGTTCTTCTTTCATCCCCACCATAGCCGGTAGTGTAATGGCCAAGAAGGGACCACGGGGGACTTAAAGGCAGTGTCAGAACCTAGGGATTTGGGGTCCGGGGGCATAGGGCATGGCCTCTTTGGTGACTCCTGCATTTTGGCATTCGACTCCATGACATGAGATAATGTACTTAATATTAAATGTAAACAAAATTTAGCACCCCTTACACTGGGGCCCGGGGACTTTAGAATTCTGCACACCCCTTCTAATTACAACACAAAGATTACACCATCCACTTCTTTGACGAATTTTTTTCGAATCTATGCATTTCTTATTATTTAATGAACGATTGTATTTGCATTAAAAAGTGGGTTCGTTATTCAACAGTATTTAGCTACAGCTCACCTCCCAAATAACGGATACTAGAAATAAAACTGGTATCCCGTCCACCCCCAGGCGTTTTATAAAACGTGAACCGTCCCAAAAGCCGCACCATAGTCAATTTATTACAAATGTAAGTATTCAAAGTGAGCTACACGTAGCTCTATTAGCGTAAAATCGCACACATAAAGTACATGTATACTGTCAACACCCACATGTTTTTATGTACATAGAAATGTCGCGGATTATTCCTAATTTATATCACATAAATTGTACAAACACATATAAACATTGACATTCTTTTTTATAGCTCTCGAGCAGAAAGGAAATATCAGAAAAGATCAAACACCGGGCATTGCTGCAGAGATATGAGCACGGCAGACTTTTAAAGAAAAAAAAACATCAAAAGCCAATAAACAAAAAAAGAGAGACAAGGGCAGACAAACAGACTAATTAGTTGTCCAGTAATTGTGTTGACACATCAGATACGGTTAAGGCTGACATGTTTTTGTTATCGAGTGAAGCTCGTTGGGATGTTTCGTCTCATGACCTCTTCCCTTTCTTCCCATCTCCACGAGACCTTGCCCTCGTAAACTGCTCAGTAAAATATTGGGTTATGTACGCAAGTCTTCGTCTGATGGTCGTTTCTCCCCCTTTCCCACCGCCTCTCCATTATTAATGCGTTGTATTTTTAGAGCATTTCCGAAAAAAAAAATGCTCTATTGTCCCCGTTTTGTCTGTCTGTCTGTCCGTCATCACCCTAGATCTCAACAACCATAAGTCCTAGACCCATAATGTATATATCATTTTGTAGGTCTTGGCCTGCCATGTGTACATCAAAAGTCCATTTCGCGATATGACCTCTCAGGGCCGGGATTCAGGTTATCTTAGGGTACTATATGGCTTATATCATTATATATAGATTATAAGCTAAACAAGGGGCGTAATCATTATTTATTTTTGTAACAGTTATTAAACATGACTTACTTTCCTCTCTATTTATACACGAAAATGCTCTAAAACGTCCTGTTTTTACAGGCTTAATTTTTGCTTGTTTATTCAACTTATATATTCTTCTGTATTTGAGTTTTCAATGCAAGGTTTGTCGTATCGGCAGCCGCCATTCCACGTCCTAATCTCCTTTCTTCAACTTTGGTTTGTTTCTAATATTGTTATTATGTAGAGCCGTAGCTATTATTGTGGCGCCCTGTGCGAGTTATTAATTTTTTTTTGGCGCCTTCCTCCCAATCTCAAAAGTGCCAAACATTTAAAAACGTTCTTTCGGCGCCCCTACCTAGTTCAGCGGCCCCCGTGCAGCTTCACTGACCATTGTGCCCCTATTTCACGCCACTGTTATGTGGCCAAGTTAATGACAATATTTACTGATTCATTTCTCATCGTTCAGAAATTGTTACTCCATTCTTCCTTTTGTTTTTATTTAAAGTCATGGTAGGAGCAAGAGAAATTCTTTTCTGTTAGATATGTCTGTTAGAGGGTACCGACTTTATCATTACTACCTGTAGCAGACATTCATCTCAGGAACCCGTTTGGTGAATATGTTTACCCCCCCTCAAGACACACACACACACACTTCTTTTTCTTTTAGAACTTTTTCTCACTTGGAACACCTGGGGCCAGTTGCGGTGCTCTCCCACTGACAGGTAAATCAAACTCCCCCTCATTTCTCTCTCTCTCTCTCTCTCTTCCATCCCATCTTCAGATATTCTCACGGACATACAGGTAGAAGAAAGCAAGTCTAGATATAATAAAAAAAAGTCTTTCTAGTTGTATTTTCGTTGGAATCCATTCATTACATTTCGATGTTTCAGGCAGACCCTCCCACTTCAAATTAATACACACCAATCTCGTGAAATTACAAGGGCTCTGTAAGTACGAGGAGCCGTCGTCGAGTGCTCCCATATAAACCGACTAGGTGTATTTAAGAACCTCACCGCGCTGTGTTAATTGAATCATAAGACAATTGGATTACTTGGTCGTGCTGAGTGGACCTATTTTCGTTTTCGCGTGAGTTGGTGTGCTGGTCTGTGTCCACCTGACATTGACCCTCACGTTGCTCCAACTGCCCTGTCTGGTGTTCTATAACACAATGGAGCCCGCGGTGCTTTAATTAGCACACATGTTCCTGTAAGTGCTGGAATTTATTTATATTTCATATTGCATGCTTACAAAACCCAACTTGTCTTGCAGATTAATCCCACATTTTTGAGATGTGTATTTCTTCATTGATAAGTAAACATCGATAGTGTACATGTGTTCATTTTTGTTTACCGTGGGGGAGAAATGGTTAATTTTTTTTTGTAGAAATAGTGCTAAAGAGGTGTTTTTTGTTTTATTTTTGAAATTATAAATTTTAATTCAAATTATAAACCGCTTTTTTGGCTTTGCACTAGCTCAGGGGTCGGCAACCTATGGCTCGCGAGCCGCATGCTCTTTTGATGTCGTGTTGAGGCTCTTTCGATGTCGAATTGCGGCCTTCCAGTTCCATTATGAAATAATAATAATTATTTTTATTTTCAAAACTCAAAGAAATATTGCAAACAGGATACAAACCATAAGGAAGGAGAGATGATCAAACGCCCATATAATAAATACATTTATTTATAGTTTCAATATTTATATGAATAAATATTATTTCGTAGTCAGAACCATTTATATTCATTAAAAAAATCAAATTTATTTTACTTAACACTAATGAAATACTATAATATTGAAACAACAATTTGAGTGGCTCTATAAAAAAAAATGAGAAAATTATAAATTTTAACTTTTGGCTCTTCCGTCTCAAAAGGTTGCTGACCCCTGCACTAGCTCATAATTAAATTTTGCACTTTTGTTTAATCCACATGTCGTCATTACACATCTTTGTACAAAAATGTCTTGGGACTGCATCGAGATTTATTTGAACACTGGCTCATCTAAATTGGTCGGTTTTCCTTGAACCTTTGGTCCAATTTTCCTTTTTTTTAATGAGCTAACTTTTCGTTGGGTTTTCTTTGGTCCTTGGGAATCGCGCTATGAAAATGTTTCACCGAGCTAAAGAAGAAAAAAAAAAAGTCTTGAGGGGGTGGTGTCGGGTGAATAGGGCTGGACATGGCTTGGGGAACAGTGATTCAATTTACAGTTTCCCTCAAATGTTTTATGTTGTTTTCTTTAAAGGTTTACCTGTCAGGTGTGCTGAATTGTGTAGGTGGCTTGTAATTCACCGATACGTTTGAATGATTGGACTGTGATAACATTTTAGTCGACCATAGAACTAAACATATCGGTAGTTCTCATCTGCGCCTGTGTAGGTAACACATCAGTAGTTCTCAATCTATGTACACGTATGTGAATAAACAGGGGGCGGACTTAGAAAAAGAGAGACATATCATAGGGTTTAAAATTGGGCTCTGTAGGGCCCCGAAATATTCAGGGATCCTGGGCGCGTCCTTAAATCATCCTATGTCGGTCAATATGAGGAATCGTCCGTCAGTATATGAGATCACGTCCGTCAATGTAAGAGATCGCGTCTGTCACTATGAGATCACAGCCGTCAATATGAGATCACGGCCGTCAATATAAGAGATCACGTCCGTCGATATGAGATCACGGCCGTCAATATGAGATCACGGCCGTCAATATAAGAGATCGCGTCCGTCAAAATGAGATCACGGCCGTCAATATGAGATCACGGCCGTCAATATGAGATATCACGTCCGTCAATATGATATATCACGTCCGTCAATATGAGAAATAACGTCTGTCAATATGAGATCACGGCCATCAATATAAGAGACCACGTATGTCAATATGATATCACGTCTGTCAATATGAGATCACGTCCGTCAATATGAGATCACGTCCGTCAATATGAGATATCACGTCCGTCAAAATGAGAGATCACGTCCGTCAATATGAGAGATCATGTCCGTCGACATGAGTAATCATAATCTGTCCATATTAAGTTGACGTCTGTCATTATGAAGAATTACGTCTGTCAATTTAGAGAGATCATGTTAGTCGATATAAGTGATCACTTCTGCTAATAAGAGAAATCACGTCTGTCAATTTAAGAGATCTCGTCTGTCAGTTTGAGGGACCACGTCTAATCAACACTGGCAGTGTAACAATAGTGAGTTCATACGGGCCCATTATGTTATTACGTAATGTTTATTTTCTTGGTTAGCTACCCCTACCTCCAACCGCGTATATTTTCTTGCTACCGTTTCTCAATGAAGTGTCACACTTCGGCCAATCCCCTTTCCGCTCCTATGGTCATTTCGATCTGTCTGTTAATATAAGAGATCTTTTCTGTCAACAAAGGAATTATATAGACAAGTACCCATGTTGTTTTACCTAAAGCTAACAAAAGATTTGACTTTTGATCACTGTGGTTCCTATGTGTTAGAATAAGCTGGCACTATCTATTCACCATAATATTATGCCCAGCCTTGACTTTTCGCTATCTCTCTCTCTCTCTCTCTCTCTCTCTCTCTCTATATATATATATATATATATATATATATATATATATATATATATATATCTATGCTTTTATCAAGAAGAAGACGCAAGACGCAGGACTATTTATATATTGTGGAATTCCCGATCACAGACGACATCTCGCTAGCCGGAAAAAAAAACACTTTAGTGTGGAGACGGGAGGGGGGCTGGATCACAGCAAGCATGTTGTTCGAGAAGACGCAGGACTATTTATAGATTTGTGGAATTCCACAGCAAGCGCGTTTTTATTTCTTTTATAAAACCAGATTATTTTAGTTTCTGATATGACGTTTTGTCCTTTTATTTAGTGAAATATATTCAGCAATATGAGCACGATGGTGGTTGTATAATACTATCTCATGTCTAGACGTCTCCAGTAATTTTTAAAACAGTATTGTTTGGTCGTAATCATGTTTTATGTGCTCTAAATACGAAACTATTTCATTTTTATCCCCCCCGTCGCGGTAAATTCTGTATCCGTTTGACCGCGGAAATGAGGGAATGCTGTACATAAATATTATAATGTCAACTGATTATTGTTAAAAAAAAACACATTTAATAATACAATTATGTGTCAAGAATAAAGTAATATTGAACTATTTCTAATTTGAAAAAAATGGTGTATTAATATAAATTACAACAAATGGTAACAGTTTCAGAATATGTACACGTACACAACATCTATCTGTACTGAATAGTGTAGGTACTGTAGGATGAAGTTTATACTAAAGAAACGTAAGCTGGGTTGAGCAAGTCTAAAAAAAAACCAAAGCAGAGACTGCCATGACTTGAATGAAAAAAAAATGTTACATCAAATAACACTATAGTGAGATGGGGTAAGGGGTGGCACTTTCGACCACTCTAATTTAGATGGGCAAAATTACAAATCCTAATATGGTCATTGGTAAAAAAAAAAAAAAACCCACCTAAAAAGCTTAATTAAAATGTTTTCTTTTCTTTTTTTTTTACAAATAATAAATCAATAAATATAATATAATAATAGCGATTTGGGCGCTGCGTTAAATCGAAAGTAAAGAATTAATACAGCAGTATTCCAGTTTAAAATACAATCATGAAAAAAAAAAAAATCGGATCTGCCCGAAACCAAAAAAATAACCTCGCCTGCCGATCAAGCCTAAGGGATAACTCTATGCAAATGTTTTGCAGGGTACAGCTAGTATGTATATAAAAGCTAAATGTTACATTTTATATTTATTGTGTGGCTTTAGTCCGCTGTGATTTTTAAAATCTCCTCTCACAGGTTATCGAACCTGCGATGCACATAACGCCATCTTATCAAAACTTAAACTACTATGGGGGCTGTGTGATGTCTGTGTGTAATGGTGATTTTGAGTTGTATTTCTCTTCTGGTCCTAAGGTATATTGAGTCAATTGTTGAAACTAAGGCAGTGTTGAGTCAACTGTTGAGTACATCAGACGAAGCTGTGGGCTCCATTCAAGCACATCTCTTGTCACTGTCTAATGGTCGTTGATAAAGTAGTTCGCACTAAATGAACGCCAGACTTACTTACCGAGTCGATGATTCTTGTACTTGTAGCTGTCAGGACTCGACCGAACGCTCGTTCACACTTTGAATGCACGGACCTAATACACATCCTCTCGTGACCTTTCTTGTGAACAAACGTGGCTGTTAGATAAAGTTGAACTAAACAATAAGGAAATTTCCGTTCGTAGCTATTTAAAGAAACTGTTTTGCATTTACTTGTTCTCTCGATCTCATCAGCTCTAATCAATTAAGTTTATCTTTGATAATCAGTTAATTTAATAAAAGTAGTGAACCTAGACCTCCATTTACTGAGGATCATTGCTAGACCAACAAGGACACCACTGGTATACACATTTTAAGGAGTCAAACTAGACCTACTATGAACATTTACGGAACCGTTATTACAGTTTTTATGGCCCTTATGCGAAGGTATAGATAAGATAAATTTCGGGGCATTATGCAAGGATTTCTTACTGGGGGGGGGCACAAAATTCATAGATCTGTAATACATTGAAACTTTTTAGTGAATGGTCCCACATAAAATTCAATCCTCGAATCCCACTTTCTGTGACGTCCCTGTGTATTAACTTTTCCTCTAAGACCACCATAGTGGTCTGTTTTTCAGTGCACCTTCATCATTAGCCGAGACTGGAGTTATCTGGACTCGAACACTGATCAGGCTCATCTAGCCATAAAGTCAGCCAGTAGCCATCCTCAACATGTCCGACACTGACATTAAACATTTACTGTTCAAACAGGATGGCCAACAATGTGATTTGTTTGTTAGTCTGATAGGCGTGGTGCTGGACCCAGGGTCAGATACTATCCATTTTGATATATTGTCGCATTGACATACTATGTCACATAAAATATTAACCTAATAATGCTTCCACAGCCTTTCCAGCCTAGCTTTTTAACTTACGTAATTAAAAAGATTAATTCCAATCGTTACAGTATGTTATTCGAATTTTCTTATTTCTTTGTTAGCAACTAATTGAACAGTTTGTTTTATGCGAAAAACTTTCTTTTATCCATCACCGGAAAAGTTCATTGCATTTCACAAATTGTACGAAACAAATCATTTCAAAAAAGTTACAGTTTTTAAAGATACAATTGTTATAAATAAATTGGGCCTTTAAAATATAAATAATTCAGATTATGTGTTTAACTTGGAACACTTGAATCTTAGAAAAGGAAAAAAAAAAACCATTGACACAATACAAGACACAACACACACACAAATTGGCTTCATACCAGTCTCGTTATCGGAATTATTCCAAGTGTATGGAAACTCGTTATTGTGAAAACTTTCTCTATTACGAAGTTATGTGACGTCCCTTCTCGTTTCTCTATCACGAAGTTATGTGACGTCCCTTCTCGTTTCTCTATTACGAAGTTATGTGACGTCCCTTCTCGTTTCTCTATTACGAAGTTATGTGACGTCCCTTCTCGTTTCTCTATTACGAAGTTATGTGACGTCCCTTCTCGTTTCTCTATTACGAAGTTATGTGACGTCCCTTCTCGTTTCTCTATTACGAGAAGTTATGTGACGTCCCTTCTCGTTTCTCTATTACGAAGTTATGTGACGTCCCTTCTCATTTCTCTATTACGAAGTTATGTGACGTCCCTTCTCGTTTTGTTGTACTGGGGAAACAAATAACCGACGACAGTCACAGTGAACGACAATTTAGGCAGGAGCTCATTGATGAAAGGGAGGGGGGGGCGCTGCTGCCCTCCAGGCTATGAAAGGTGAAAGGCTAACAATGTGTGATTGGTTAATCTGTGAGGAAAATAAAACACTAACCTCGGATTAACTGGGATTAACAAGTCAGGTGTATCACTCTAAATGAGGTCAGTACCTAGTAATAAGTTCACTGAGGTCGTTGTGGTCTTAAGATGGAATATGTAATAGAAAGTCACTTTGACCGAGAAGTCATTCCCAGGACAGTCTCAACGCTTTGGCCCTGGGGGGGGGCATCTACCAGGGGATCCACAAGTAACACTACCTTAGACGTGGCCTCCCACTACTTCTATGGTGGAAAAAGAGGGATATGTGATATAAATGCATTTTCTCCTTGTCGCTTTACTTTTGTCATATTAACATATTATTACCATTATAGAATTATAATAGATGTAAAATTAAAACATTTCCCAGCACCGTTAAACGGAACATTGATCAACGAAACACCATTAAATAGAACACATTAAATAGAGCACATAAATAATACACATTAAATAGAACACATTAAATAGAACACATAAATAGAACACATCAAATAGAACACATTAAATGAAAACATAAATAATACACATTAAGTAGAACACATTAAAAAGAACACATTACATAGAACAACTTATTTTTTATTGAGTCTGATTGAAAAATGTTCAATAAATGTGTGTATATGTTTCTGTATGCATGTGATGTTAGGGATTACCTTTTTTTTTTTGCTAGAAGGTAACTTCTAACGTCATATAAAAATCATGCCAAATAGTTTCATACCCTCAACATGTTCTCGTGGATCGCGTTCTATTTATGTGCGAGTGTACTCAAACATTAATGAGGAACTCGTGCTGCGTTACTTAAGGTGGTACTGGCAGCTAAACAGAACAATACCACAGAGTGCAGTCATAGCCTGAAGAAAATATAAACAGACAAACAGGAGACACAAGGTGCTGTATACAATACAAACATAAAGATAGTTTAAACAGTTGCACGGTGGTTAACAAAGTGCAGTATGGAATAAATACGTTTTTAAAAACAAAAACTACTGGATTCTGCCTATAATCAGCAGGGTGGTCCGTGCACTTGAGTCTCTCTTCTCCAATGTCTTCCCATGCGTTTGATACCCTCGCTCTCCCCTCGTTATTGATGCACCCCACAGTGGTAAAATTCCACACAATTGATTTTTTAGGTGAAGATGAAAAAAATGACGTTCACCGACTGGTGTCAAAGGAGGTGAATTCCCGCCAAGTTTTAATTAACTCCCTTGTCTGCTGGGTGTGTGAGTTAAATATGTTTTAAAGCGAGTGTTTTTTTATCCATTCCGATATTATTACAGTCAAAGAGTTGTTAATATCCGGATTAAAGCGAGTGCTTTCGATATATTCGCTCTATTCTTTAAAATGGGTCCAGGTGAAAACTTGTTACATATAAACATTAGGCCGATTCGACCGATTTCTCCAAGTTTGGTGGCCGCGCAAATTACAGTTAGATTAATAGTAATAGTTGTTATTGTAAAAACAAAATTAAAAGAGGGGCATCGCAAGCATCGTTATATTATTGGTCCCGGCAATTCGTAAGGCCGGCCCTGTCTATAAAAGTTAGAGAAGAATTTATGTCAAAAAGTATCGATATTTATCGATAAGGATTCCAGTTGTAATTCAACTAGCCCAGAGGTAACAATAACATTACTTTTAAGAGAAAAGAAAGATAAAAAAAATAGCAACACAGTTTGAGTTCTGAGGTGAAAGTAATTTTTTTTATAGGTCAAGTAGTAAAAAGCCCCTTGACAAGGCTCGAGATATGGAGGATCAGTTACACGAAACGGAGATTGAGGAACGCTTTATTTACCACAGGCGCACACCACCGGATAGAAAAACAAAAGTATTTCTATTTTAATCCTGCGGGATGAAAGTTGAGACGCCCATGACATCTGGACGTGGTAAACGTAGACGTCTTCTTAAAAAAACGTCATTGTTTATACTTGTATACCGTTGATATGTTATTAAATAACTTTGTTATTGGTGGAGAATAAAACTGGAAATAGAATATTACAATTCACGCCAATGGCGTTACAGATTGTTGTTAAGTGTGTGTGTGGGGGGGGGTAGAGATCCGCCCTGGGTATCACATTACGTGAAAAAGAGGTGGAGGGGTCATTATGACTACGATATGAGATTTTTTTTTTACTTTAAACTGTGTTATAGTTTGTAGGGAGTTTGATACTAAATATCTATGAAATAATATATATGTATATGATAATTGTATGATATCACTCAATAAAAAAGGTAGAAACATGTTCATCAACATCATATATGTCACATTGAACTTAGATAACCGTTGTGAGACGGATGGCCGAGTGGTGTAGATGTTCGACTGTCGACCTGAGAGTCATGGGTTCGATTCTCGGTTAGAGGAATTTGTCCAGGTTCTAGTAAAAGTTTGTTGAAGTCCCACAAGTCCACCCAGCTTTAAATGGGTGCCAGACTTAAGTTGGTGAAGTAAAGACGACAGGGCGTTGTGCTATACACACAATCCCTTTATGAGCCGAGGTCAGACAAACAGATGAATTCTTCACTTCATCTGTCCCGATTTGATTTTTTTAATTAATTAAATAGGCGTGTTGCGTTGTGTTGCATTACGCATACGATTTCAACATTGTTATGTTATTTAATTATTGCAATGGTAAACTTGTATTATGTGCTGGGATAGACTTCTGCTGCATTTATTTCCTTTACTCTATTCACGACCGTGTTTCAGTGATCATTGAACACTACGGAGGTAACGAACCACCTGTGTTTCCTCAGGCAAGTTTACACTGAACTTGTTGTGATTTGTTTACTTCTGTACCTACAACCATCCTGACAGTAACTAACTCATAACCCGAGGGTCATAATCAAGCCACCTACCAGAAGGCCACAATGAGATGGTTACTTTAATATTTTATGCAGACGGACATTTTGTTTTAAGATCCAGAAGATCACAATCCATTGCCTCGCACTGTATGTTAAAAACTTTTTATGGGAATATCTAATGTGCATACAGTTGATTTCACAATTGACCATCGAGTTTTCGAATGGGAAATGAGCAAATTTGTCACTTCCCCGCTCTCGGCTTTTCTCGTTCGTTCATGAAATCATTTTTGTTTTCTCTTTAATAACTTGTGTGGCTTTAGCTTAGGGCAACACGAGGGCTTCCATAACCAAGTGTCTGTGACTAACATAATCGCACACCGCGGCCAACAATTTCAAAGTTCCCCGTTTTTCCTTAAATAGCTTTTATTTAGTTCAATTTGTACTCACGGCTCAGCACGTTTACTACGCGTCATGCCTGGAGCTAATGGGAGCGGCAACAGTAATCGTTCGTTAGCTCCCCCCCCTTCACCAGTTCTTCAAATTTGACTCACGCTTATCAAGATGTTCACATATGCATGCTTACGATGACATGCATATGTCTCTCTGTTCTTACTGTATTTACCACATCATATATGCCCTGTACGTTTAATATGAAAGAAACATATTGCATACCATAATGAAACTTGGGCATCCAGTAATTGGGTTAATTCTTCCCGTGAATCCTATTCGTTTGACGAAAACTAGTGTTTGTAACATTGGACGATAAATAGAAACACGAGAGATTTATCGCTTTCTTAGTTGGAGTTAATTCCGCCATCTTTCAGCTGGAGATTATGTCAGGCAGAAGTTTAATTTAAAAAAGGAGATATACAGGTACACGTCACTTGGTAGTAAACGATGCTGGAGAATTCGGTAAATTATTTGGTCTATCTCCGGGGAAGGCAAACTCTTTCTTTTAACCGCAGGTCAATATGGGTTCTTAAATTAATTAACGGGCCTGACCAAGACCAGATGGTGGAGTGTTTAAAGGAACCTTTTTTGATATATCAAATGTACAGTAATGCATCAATCACGCGGGAAATACGTTCCACAAAAAGCAGCACAAGTTAAATTCGCATAAAACAGGATTATATATTGACGTTTTTTTTAAAGGAATACATTCCGTAATATTCTGAAAATGCCACAGTTTCAAGTAAATGAATTAAATTGAATATTTAACCGCATAAAAAACGTTTAAAGACAAAAAAATAATAAGACAGCTTTGTATATTCCTTCGAAATTGTTTTCAAGCATAATTCGGTATATTAAAAAAAAATACGAAATGATGTAAGACAAATCATATCAACAGAAATAGATTAACTTCCTTAGGTGTATGGTAAAAAAATTGTGATCAATTCAGTATTAAATTTTAGGTGTTCATATAACGTTAAAACAAAATTATTAAAATGATGAATTAGCAATGGACTTTGATGGAGGTTCTATCTTACCAAGTGCTTGCCTTTACGTGAGGTTTACCTAAAGGCCAAACTATTTCAAGTCTGGTCTAGCTAGTCAATGTATTCAGCATTTAGATGTGCAAACACTTTAAACATGGTCTGTTTCTTTGCCAACTAAATTGTCAAGCAGTTGATATTCTGATACATTTTGTCTAGAAACGTATAAAATTTCCCGTAATTTGATAGATATCTCAAAAGAATTTAACACGTACACTTGTCTGCACATATATCCCATAATTCTTTCAGATTTTGATTGAATAAACATCAACCGTGCACCAGTCAAGATAAATCATGTGCCCTTTATTTATAGTTTTTTTTTCATGCAAATAAAAACACTCATGTTAAAATTAGCCCTTGTCAAGCCTCGTGGATATTCCTGTCAGTAAGATGAAATCGTGAACAGATTGGAGGGGGGGGTGGAATTTATCTTATATAGGTTATATCTGGGTGCATTGAAAGATATTTTTTAACATTCACTCTTACGTTGATTATTTATTTCTATTTACAGGTAAATTTCGACTCTCTTTTTTCTCCCCTTCTGCTTGTTTGGATTTTATCGGCACGTAAAATTGTGGATTAAAAAAGAAATTTTCGCTCAATGTTTGGATTAAATTTGCCGGGTAAGTTACTCTGAATATAGTTTTACATTAGGGATGTTACGTTTCTGTTAATCTTACATTTCTGGTACGTTTTATTTCTAATTGCCTTCTAACTGTGTTGTATAAACATGTACTGTTATGTTTTTTCGTAACGTGTACCTGTGTGATGTGTTATAAACATGTGTATATTTCTGTAGTATGTTTTGCAGGCTATCACTAATATCTTTTATGTGTACGTATTCTCTGACCACACAGACATTTTAACTTTGCACGACACCAGAGGCGGGCTTAACATTAGGGTTAAATGCTCAGAACCTGAGGTGAGTGTCAAATACGGGCCCTAGAGACGTAGCAGTATGCTATGTATCATATCAAAACGTTTCTATCGCCCCCCCCCCATAGGCGCGTGGCTTGGTACTCTGACCCCCAGTTTCCACCCCCAAGAGCCGCCGCCACTGACTTCACCGATGCGTACTTATAATTGAATCAGCGCCTCTTTCCATTTTGACCTTGCATTGGGGATCGTGACCTAAAAATGTAGGATTAAAGATCATAATGGTAATGCGCTTGTCTCATTCGTTCCGAATTCCACTACTTGGTTCACAACGTTAAAATAAATCAATAAATAAATAAAAAGAAACAATTGACAGACATAAATAAAGTCGATTGTTCAGAGGTTGTATCAATGTCACTAAGAGTTCAACCATTTTATGTATTATATAACGCGCATACACGGGTGCTGTTGGCTCTGATTCTCCCATGACACTGTGTCACGCCTTGACCCACTGAATGAAATCAGTTTCTACACCTGCACGCTGTTGTCATTCCGCTGCAATGTGCTGCTGTTGTACAGCGTGCCTCACACCTAAACATGAGTATACCAGATTGCACCCCTGTACATTATTAACACTCGCTAAAAAGCTCGGTATGTGCTTTATCCAACTCCACCTTGTTGTTATTTTTTTCGTATTCACCTATTACCACGACTCCTTGACTCGTGTCAAAATTTGAAATCAGTTCCTCGGTCTCAACAATCAACAAAAGAAGAAAAAATATGGCGAAGAGAGCGAAAAAGGAGTGGGACTGGAGGAAGGGGGTGGTGAAGAAAGGTGAAAAGCACTTGCGAGGAGGAAGGGGTGGGAGGTTTCAGTTACCCCCCCTCCACCCCCCCATTAAAATCATATGTTTTAACATTGGTTGTGCAGCCAAATAATCTTGACTGACGGTATTTTTTTTTTGTATGTGCCTTAATGTAACACTCCTATCTGGTCGAAACAAAAACAAACCCAAACCGATGTGTTAGGTCACAGTGACACGGTCATGTCGCTACCACGAGTGAGATAAAGTACTCGTCTGTTCCTAAAGCTGAATATTTTGTTTTATTGACTCGATAGTTTGAAAAATAAAAATAAAAAATACGTAGATACGTTAAAAAAATATATGACCTGAAAAAAAAGTTGACCTAGTCTTACTGGGGAAACTTAGGCAGAACATTCTGGTTCATATCTGACATCAAGGTGTTTAATGTACGAGCCATGACCCCAAAGGTCACTAATTGCCTGTTAGCAACACATTTCATATATTGGGTGAACATATTTTAAAATAAATAAATGTCGGTGTGTGGTTTGGTGTCGGCTAGATGGTGAGGACGATCATGAATGGCGCAATTGACCATCTCACCGACACCAGCTGCCGTGTGGCCCCCTGTGGCAGTGGACAGGGGTCATGTGAACTGTCCCCACATATCTGTTACATGTTTGATATGGCCGCCACATTGACCTAGTTGTCTAAAGCAGAGGCGTGTACAAACTAATTTGAGCCCGTCAATGTGGCCCTTCAATGAGCCCCTTCAATGAGCCCCTTCAATGTTGCCCGTCAATGTGGCGCACAATTTGTTTGTGTGTTCAAACAGTGATAGTGTTGTTTGCAGATATTATTTGTTACATATTAACGAATGTTACTATTCGACATTCTGACATATAAAACTTGTATTAATTTCTTTAGAGTCTGTGTGTGTGTCTCTGTCTGTCCGTGCGTTTGGGTATGTGTCTTGAGTGTAATTGCGTTGATGTCAATGTTGTCAACTTTGTTGTGTTTTGTCAGAGAAAGAACAGCCACTTGGTTACTTTTTCTGGACATGAAAATATCAACATTTCGGAGGATAAGGAATAGTTTGTTTTTTTAATTTATTGGTTCTGGTGTGCTCATGGCCGTCATACCCTATAGGCACAGTAGGAAATGTGCCGAGGCCTACTATGCCTAGAGTCCTCGAAACTAAAAGCGCCCATGAGAATCTAAGAATGATTTTCAAAAAGGAATGTCCCGCAATTACCCTCTACCACACGCCCCCCCTTTCCCCTTAGCTTTTTAGGACACAACATTTCTTTGGCTCCACGAGGATTATACGACGCCCCTGGTTGTACAATATATATATATATATATATCTCGTGGCGTGGCATTGTCAAGGATAAATGAAAAGTTTTTTTTGAACGATGAATTGTAGGCTGAGTTTTAGATTAAATTTCATATAAGAAACATTATCGGGACAAACTCTCGATATCTACGTCTTGATCAAACCCTGTCGGTACAACTGACAGATGATCAAACCCCTGTCGGTACAGCTGACAGATGATGAGACTCCCTTGTCGGTACAGCTGACAGATGATGAAACCCCTGTCGGTACAGCTGGCAGATGATGAAACTACGTTCGGTACAGCTGACAGATGATGAAACTCCTGTCGGTACAGCGACAGATGATGAAACTCCTGTCGGTGCAGCTGCCAGATGTATTATTTCACACCTTAGTTCTCGCCTGCAATCAATATAATTTATTATAATTTATATAATGTTAACGAAAAAGATAAAGCGATTAGATAAAGTTATAAACAAATATCTCTGACAAATGGCACACACAAACCCCATAGTACACCTACACATATCCAGAAGGAAATGGATGTATTGGTCATTCACCTAGGAAACCACCAGAAGACATTACTAGAATAGCTCAGCAGTGGAACTGTCAAGGTCAGAGAAAGGTTGTACCAAAAGACAACTTGGTGAAGGTCTTATGAGCCTAAAATGGGGTGAACTGAATAAGCCTCCCCCCCCCAAAAAAAAAAAAAAAAACACAGTGCGTTGTAAAAATGATTGCTGAGGGCCCATTACTCTGCCAAGAGTCCAAGGAATTAAGCAAGTGGGATGCCAAAATTACGCTTGCGGATTTGTGTTCAAATAAAATAATGTTGTAGTAAAATGGTGGTTGTTAAGGTTGTATGTTTATGTTTGCATTGGTACAGAGTTGGAGGCATTATGGTAGCTCAATGAATGAACAAGGCCGATCTTATACTACTTCTTCACATTCGTCTCAATAAGTAAACAAGGCTGATTGCTGATTCATCATTTTTATATATTACAAACAAAACATTAAAATTAAGACACTAATTGTATTTCTTTAGATTACTACTTCAAATGTAAATTAACCTTCTTTGAAGGTGATTAAAAGACTATTAATTAACAATACCACTTCATAGCTCAGAATCCAATTTACAACTAACTAGCACGAGATAAAAATCATGACTGCCTAGTACCAAAACCAAAAATATATCCCTCTCGACAAAGTTTGTCTCTAAGCAACTTAATATGACGTCAACTAGAAAAAACTACGTCACATAGTAATATTACACATAAACATAATTCATAGTGCGGTGCGCAAACTCAAGATTAATAAAAATAGATTTATGAATATCTGCACCAATCCTTCGTACTCTACATCTCCCTCCCCTCAAAAATGTGCAACATTTTAAATATCATCCATCATTATTTAACTATCAACTTCATAAGAATATTCAATAATAATCCATAGAACTCAACAACATTATATAGTATTCAATAATAATCAATGGTTCTCAATACGTAATAATAGTCAATAGTATTCAAAATCATTCAATAATAATAATCAATGGTTTTTTTTTTTTTTAAATACTCAACATAATAATACTCAATGTAATAATATTCAATAGTATTCAAAACTCATTCAATAATAATGTTCAAAGTGAACAAACCAATTCTATCATATGCCAATTATCAATTTAACCAATATAAATAATACATACTCAAAAAATTTTATGTTAGTACCACTAGTATATGTGTCTTATAAATTTTATTTTCATTTACCAGTGCCATAACCCTATCAAACAAGCCATGCAATCAATGTAATATATACTGTGTACCCTATTATATTATTAATTTAATTCAGTAGTTTAACAGAGACTATTTAACTAGTCTAGATAAAATATCCGGTATAAAGTTTTCAGAGCCTTTAATATGTTCTATTTGAAAGTCATAGTCTTGCAGAAGCAAGGACCATCTAGTTAGTTTGGCATTATTTATTTGTTTACTTTTAAAATTGACAAGTGGTTTATGATCTATTAGAACTAAAAATTTTCTTCCCAGTAAATATTTTTGCAATTTGATTATAGACCAAACAATAGCCAGACATTCTCTTTCTATCACTGAGTATCTTTTTTCTGTATCTGTTAGTTTTCTACTAAGATATAATATGGGTTTATTTAGATTATTTTCCCTATGCATTAATGAGGAACCAATAGCAATACTGGAGGCATCTGTGCATAGTACTAATGTCTTATTTGTATCAAAGGCATTTAAGATAGGTGTACTTTTAAAATAATTTTTTATTTCATCAAGTACTATCTGACATTCACCATTCCACACAACTTTCTGCTTCATTTCTTTTTTAGTTAGATTGATAAGTGGATTCATGGTTTTAGTAAAATTATTTATGAACTTCCTGTAATAACTACAGAGACCAATTAAAGATCTGACTTGTTTTTTTGTTTCAGGTGTTTCTATTTTGAGAATTTTACTAACATTGCTGTCTGTTGGTTTTATTAGACCTTGACCTATGTTATATCCTAAAAAATCAATATTACTGTATCCTATTTTTATTTTGTCAGGAGATAATGTCAGATTGTTGTTCCCAAGTATGGTCAATAGTCTGGTCAATGCCTCTATGTGAGTGTCCCAGTCTTTTGTAAATATGCACACATCATCCACATAATGTCTGACATTGGGTAATCCATTTAATATATGTGACATCATTTTTGTAAATGTAGCAGTACTGTTCACTAAGCCAAAAGGCATAACATTCCATTCATAGAAATTATCATGAGTGGCAAAGGCTGTAAATTTTTTTGAATTTTCTTCCATAGGTATTTGCCAAAAACCAAGAGTTAAGTCTAAATGTGAGAAAATCTTTGCATGAGCCATTTCATTTGCTAGGTCATCTACATTTGCTAATGGTTGTCTATCTACTTGTGTAATTGAATTAAGTCCTCTATAATCACAACATAGTCTCATTGTCCCATTTTTCTTTTTACTAGTACAATAGAGGATTTATATGATGAATCAAGAATGTCTTATCAAATTATCTTTAAGTAGACCCTTAATTTCTTTCTCTAACATCTCTCTATATTTGTATGGGATTTCATAATATTTAGCCTTAAATGATTTGTCATTGGTCAACTTGATTTTCATGTTCAAAATTTGTTGCTCTGCCTGGTTTTATTAGAGATTACGAGTTATATCAAGCATTAACTTTGTTATTTTAATTTTGTATCAATAGGTATGTCTGTGCAGTATTTTATTTTTGTCAAATCATCCTGATCATTATTAATGCAAGGAATTTCCTTAAGATCAATATCTTCAATTTCTGTTTCGTGGATATGACATTTAAGAAGTACAAATTATCAATTGGTACTTTTGTGTACTGTATGTAGATCTAACAAGTTTAAAACTAATGTATTTGATTTTGTAGTATCATTAGTTATATTGCTTGCAATTAAATTGTATAGACTTTCTAATTGATGAAAATTTTCATGTTGACAAATATCTATGTTATTATTTCCTTGATTTATATAATTTCTAACTTGCTCTATAACAATCTTGATGTATCATCTTCTGTTTGGTTTTTATTAATAGCCCATTTTCTGTAATTTGAATAGTTTTTTTCCCAATTTTTGCAAATATTGTAATATGAATTTTTATCTGTCCTTAACAATGAGTTTAAATACTTTACACTGGTCTTTCAAAACATTTTTTAAGATCATCAATATGACAGTTACTTTCTTTTCCTTCTATCTAGTATATAAGTAGTTTTTTCCTGTTCTTTTTTTTACTTTATGTGGCCCTCTCCATTTATTTTTACTATCCTATTGGAAATAAAACATATGCATTATCTCCTGCATTTAATGTTCTTAGTGTTCTGTTTCTATTTTCCCTAGTCTATTCTGGTTGTTACTTTTTTTAAGATTATTTTCTGCCAAGTTTGTTGGCATAATTTATGTTATGTTTTATTTGTTCTATCCATACTGAATTTTTTATTCTTTCATCTTCTAAGAAGGTAGAATATTATTTTTAAAAACCTTTGAGGACTTCTTGGGTTTGTTCCAAATACTAATTCAAAAATTGAGAATCCAGTGGATTCATGAGGAATCTCGGTATGCAAATAATATAAGTGGTAAATATCTATCCCAATTACTTTCTTGATCAATAATTAAATTTTATTTAACATTATTTAATAGTTTGATTGGCCCTTTCTACTGTTGGTTTGGTCTATAACGAGGTGCAAATACTTGAAGTGATTTCTAACATTTTAGTAAAAGCATGAGTTATTTGAGATGTGAATTGTGTACCATTGTCAGATAAAATAATCTAGGAAAACCAAATCTAGTGAATATAGTTAATAAGGCACTACAGATATTTTCAGCAGTAATATTTATTAAGGGAATGGCTTCCAACCATCTTGTAGCAAATCTACAACTGTTAAAATAAACTTATGTCCCCTCTGGGATTGTTGAGATACTGGTCTATGGAAGTAATAATGGCTATCTTATAAAATGGTTTTTTATGGTTGGTGTCCATTTCTTGTAGGGGGCTTTATGGTTAGATGGGTTTTTGTTAAATTTAGTGCATATCTGACAGGATTTTATATATATCTTAATGTCTTTTTCTAGGTTTGGCCAAAAACAATGATTTCTAATTCTATTTAGTGTTTTTCTGTAACTCATGTGTCCAGCTAAGGGACTGTCATGTGTTATTTGTAGTAATTTTGTTCTAAGTGATTGAGGTATTAATATTTGTACATAATCTCTCTTACCTGTAACTTTTCTTACCATGATATCATTTATTATTGAGTATGATGCTTTCTTATTATTCTTATTATTTGTGTCAAAATAATCTAGCAGGGATCCATCTTCTTGTTGTAATTTGATAAATTCTTCTTTAGTAATATTCAATATGGTAAATGTATCCTGATTGTTTATGGGTCTTTCTTCTTGTTTATTCATAGATTGAGCTCTAGTGATAGCGTTAATTACTTGTGATAATTTTTTATGTTCTGTTATGTCATGTTGTATTTTACTTGTACTATCCAATTCTACCATAATGTGTTTGTCTAACTGTTCCTTTTTTATCTCTGTCTGATTCTACAATAATGGTTAGTTTAATTGTTCCTTCATTTTTATCCCAATTATTAGAATTTTCTTTTGCAATGTTGTATGCTTTTTTGTGTCTATCAGTAAATCTTTGATTATTTCTGATCTTTCACATTTAATGGAACATCTATTATATGTTTTTCTACAATATTAATATAGTTTAATATGTACTTTGCTCCATTCCATCTAGGAATTTTATTTGATGTTTCTACAGTTTCAATAGATTTAATAGAAGTATTTACCTTATCACTATCAATTAAGTTGTTCTGGACAGACTGAGTGTTTTCTGAACACTTGTTCATACCACTTAACACTGTATAAATAATTCACTTGAATTGTCTGGTTTGATGTTTGGTATGTTTCCTATAATAGTGCAGGGGGCCACAGGTGCTGTCATCGCTATTGCTTCTATTTTTCCACTGATCCAAGGTGTATCAATTTCTATTATTGCCTTTTTACAGTTTAAGTTTGACCATTACTAATTTGACTTTTTCATAAGTATCTGTGTGCAGTCCTCTGAAACAAGTGAGTGATCTACCACACAACTGGCTCCTGTGTCTCTAAGACACATGACAGGTTTGTCATTGAGGAAGCAAGGGTAAAATACTAGACTTCCATTATTGTTCAACAGTGCATTTACAGTATGTGTGTTGTTTGTTCTACCCAATGTTCAACCTCTGTCATTGTATTGTCTTGGTGGGCTGTTGTTGGTGATTGTCTCTGTCTCCTATTGTCTTGTCCTAATTATCTACTAAAGTTTCTATTATTGTTGTTTCTAGCATATTGTCTGATGGGTAAGTATCTATTCTGTATATTATTGTACCCATTCCTGTATTTTAATTTTCTACAATTGGATATTATATGCCTGGTCTAGAACAATAGTGACAAATTATATTACCAGGTACACTACTGTATCTTGACTTATTGTTATTATAGTTGTTTGTGTCTGATGGCACTGAGTATTATCCTTATTTTTGAACATGGGGGTATTCTGATTACTGTCCTTATAATCAGAATAGTGGGAATAAGGTCTTTTTTACAGTTTACTTTTCTTAATTTTATAAATGAAAATAATTTATCAGAACTAAGATTTAGGAATTTGTCCACTAACATTAGTTCTACTTATTTTGTTGAGGATCAGATGAATCTATATTTGCTGCCCTAATAAATTCCTTTAAATATTGTTCTCATTTTGCTCACATAAGCTGTAGGGTGTTCTGATTCAGAGATAACAGAATTATGGAATAAGTTTCTGTAATATTCTTCAGTCTTGTTGTAGTATTTAAGGAGATGGTGTTTTAGTTCATTATATGGTTTATCTTCAGGGTGTTCTAACATATGTAGGACATTGAGGGCCTCATCATGAAATGCTCCTATTAGGTATCTGGTCCATTCACTTTCTGGTATTTTGTTAAGTTTAAACTGACATTCACATTTAGTTAAAAATATGTCAATGTTATTGTCCTTGCTATTGTATTGACCCAACTTTAATTTATCATATGTATGGTCTGTTGTTGTTTTTTCTTGTATTTTGTTCATGTTCTATTTTCTTATTTGTACCTCTGCTTCTAATCTAAGTCTTTCTTTCTCTAATTCTCTATCTTTGTCTAACCTTTCATTCTCTAATTCTATCTAGCTAGTTCCCTATCATGTTCTCTATCTAACCTTTCTTTCTCTAAAATGGCAAGTTCCTTTTCTTTTTCTCTTATTATTTATTCTTTCTTCCCTGTCCAACCTTTCTTTAGTTAATTTCTCTTCTTTTTCAATGTTTTCTTTAATAAATTGTAGGAGTTTCTCTCCTGTTAGACCATATTTTCACCTCTCCTCTCATATGTTTCCCATAAATTTTCTTCTATATTTTTAACCTCCATATTTATGATTTAGAAACCCTTCAATGATCAATTAACAATTTCTAATAGATTCAAATAGATTTCAATAATATTGGAGAAGAAGGAAAAAAAAAAATTTCACTGGCACTGGTATATACAATTGGCACTATTTAAAATATCACATATATCAATCAATGTTTACATAAATAAATGTCCTATATTATATGCATGGGATTGGGATTCAGTGTCAAAAATAATAAACAAATAGAAAATATTTATAAAAATGTATGTATAATTATAAATTTCACACTACAGGACAAACAATAACTGAATCAGCTTCCTATTAGATGATAGTGAACAGTAGAATACAATGTATGTAAACAAAACGCAGACGACACTAGACTGAGTTAAAAATAATTACAACAATATATATACGAACAAATAGGACAATAGATAGACAAACTTCTCAAGAACAACTAAACATTTAAATGATGTCCGTATTCTAAATGGATCCAAGTATCATTAAATTATTGTTAATTATACAATGAAGTATATTAGATCCAGATAAAGTACTACCATCTCCTAGTAGAAATTACCCCAAACTAGCTAATCTAAGTTTGGTTCGCCTCCCAAATCCTCCCTTCAAAATGACGAATAAACAAATATGGACAACAGATAATGCATAATTATATGGGGAAGATAAAATTAAAATTTGTTACTTAACGGTTTTGGAGATGTTATCTGTCTTACAAACTTCCTAGACTGGATGTACATTACACTCGTACTCAGGCGGCCATCTTGGTCCTTGATCTTCGATGTGAACTTGAACTTGTTGACGTCACGAGTTTCTTTATGAATGAGCGCAGCTACTTGTTGATGAAATAGGAACTATACATTCATAGTGTGAACGCATAGGACATCTGACCGGACTGTAGAATGATTTTGTCGCGGTCAGAAATGTCTTCGAGATATGATCTCGAGTAGATGATGATCGTATGCTTTCTGCGTTGACAGAGCTGCAGGCGTACTGGTCTTCGGTCCACTGGATCAGTTCCCTGGTCTGGTCTGCCAAAGGAAGGTTCTGGTCTTCTCTGCCAAGAGTAGTTCTCTGCTGGTAGTTCTCTAGTTCTCACACCACTGCCACCATTCCATTGGGTTGTATGTTTATGTTTGCATTGGTACAGAGTTGGAGGCATTATGGTAGCTCAATGAATGAACAAGGCCGATCTTATACTACTTCTTCACATTCGTCTCAATAAGTAAACAAGGCTGATTGCTGATTCATCATTTTTATATATTACAAACAAAACATTAAAATTAAGACACTAATTGTATTTCTTTAGATTACTACTTCAAATGTAAATTAACCTTCTTTGAAGGTGATTAAAAGACTATTAATTAACAATACCACTTCATAGCTCAGAATCCAATTTACAACTAACTAGCACGAGATAAAAATCATGACTGCCTAGTACCAAAACCAAAAATATATCCCTCTCGACAAAGTTTGTCTCTAAGCAACTTAATATGACGTCAACTAGAAAAAACTACGTCACATAGTAATATTACACATAAACATAATTCATAGTGCGGTGCGCAAGCTACAGTGAGTGATGGTGAATAATATTAATGAGAAAAATAGGGATTTATGAATATCTGACCTTTACATTTTTTTACACCAATCCTTCACTCTACAGGGTAAAGACAATGAGTTGTAAAACGTATGAATGAATGCACGTTTTGCGTCACTCGCATGACTCATTCAACTCGAATGTAAATTTAAAACTCGTTACCTCGTCTAAGGAGACCGCGATCCTGCAGCTCGTACGTCGCCATAACATTATTCTCGCCACTGTCGAACCAAAAAACACAAAGCCTCTTTGTTCAAATGTGAATGGAGAATTCCCCAATAACTTCCATGTCCTGTTTTTTTTTCCCATAACCCCCCCCTCAAACCATCGTACCCCTAAAACTTTCTAGCGAAATCAATGGTTCATTTCAGCTTTAAATCCTGATGGTGAAGGATTAATTTTGTTTTTTAAAAACTCAGAGATTCTCTTGGATTTTTGTTCTCTTGGATGTGGGGTATAAAGTTCGTTTTAATGAGATGAGTTCGTACAGTGTAGAGACGTTCAGCTGATTGTAATGGAGGACCTACACGTTTTATAACGATTGGCTTTTGGCATTACCACTTCTGGTATGTACATTAAATCTCACTACACGGTGCCCTCCATGCAACAGGTGAGTTACTCTGTACACATTTCTAAGGTAATGAGGTTTTCAGGTATAACACCCCCCTCCCTCCACCGCCCCTTTCCCCAAACACGTCCACACTAATGTATTTAGTGTTTTTATTTTTATTTTTTTTTTTTATATTTTTATACTTACCCTTTTTAATGTCACATAAAGCGTTGGGTGTTCATAGTGCACTCTTTGCTAAACGGAACCCCCGCCCTCTCCCTTGCAAGTTCTACATCCCATGTTAATGGCGATGAAGCCGTCTGACTGTACTTTAACCTGGCCCCCTCCCCCCATCCCAATATCGTTTATTGACGTGTATGCTTATCTTTTTAAGTTAAGTACCGTAGCTATAACATTAAATGTTTCTGCTACTTTGAACCATAGTACATTGATAATGCAGACTATGTCATTAGAATAAATTCATGTACTCAATATTTGATTAATCAGGGAGTCATTTTACACAGGCGCGGTGCCTAGGGATTAAAGTACCCACTGGCGCTATCTGTAAGGATCATAGTTGCCTTGTCTGCAGTTGTTTTGGGTTTACAGGAAAACATTCAGTGACTGGTCTGTTGGGAATAGATTTCAAAATCTGTACTTCACCAATTGATCTATTTCGTTATTGTTTTTGCCTGTTGTGCCGTCTGTTCGACTAATATACCCATAACAGTATATCTAGTGGATGACATATTATTCCCATTTAGCTAAAGCTTTATGCAAGTATTGTGATGAGATATGTGCGTGTCGCACTTGTAGTTATGTTAATGAAACATGGGATACAAGACAATAAGAGCAGACACAAATGACGGGCTGTGAGAATCAGTTCAGCCCAAGTGTGTGTAATATAGTACTCGCGCGAATGCTCCAGATGTATGTGTCTTGATTTCCGTGGCCAACTCGTGGCCTGACATGTTTTCTGTGTAAGTTGTCATAAACATGTATTTAGTGGCAGATAAAACAATATAGTTGCGCACGCACGCGCACGCACACACACACACACACACACACATTATATATTTGGTTCATTGGATCCGAACCCTGTTGCTGGCTTAACAGCCTAGTCTGTCGAGCCCCTTAAAAAATAGCCTAGATCTTTACCAGTTTGTCTAGTTCCTTAAGACAACCATTAAATGGATACAGTGGTTTGAAAAGAATCCGCCATCACAAGTTTTTAACTAACTACAATTGTAAACGCTTTATTCTTTTAAACTAGGTCTAAGATTAAACTGCATCCTAAATGTATTGAGAGGAGTACTTCTCCTGATTGTCTCGCCAGGTTTATACCTTGGGAGCTTTGATTGAGCCAAGAAAACATCTCATAGCTTGTCTTACTTATACAGTTTGGTAGCCGGGATTAGTAGTGCTCTTAGTATCATGTCTCTCTCTCACTAGCTTGCACATGTCTGTATGCATTTACTGGGTATGTGTATTGCTGGGTAAGTGTATAGCTAGTATGTGTATTGATGTTTTTGTTGTATGGCTGGAGGTAAGTGTATGGCGGGGGTATGCATATTGCTGGGTATGTGTGCATGGGTGGCTATGTGTATTGCTGGGTATGTGTGTATGTGTATGGCTGACTATTTGTGTACGGCTCGGTATGTGTGTATGGCTGGGTATGTTTGTACTGGGTATGTTTATTGCTGGGTATGTGTCCATGGCTGGCTAAGTGTATAGCTAGGTAATATTGGGTATGTATATTGCTGGGTATGTTTGCATAGAAGGGTCTGTGTGCATGACCTGCTATGTGTGTATGGCTGTGTATGCAAGTGTATATAACGGGCTGAATTTTGTGTAATATGTAAGTGGTACAGTAACTTGTTCCTTGATTAGAGAAGCTCTTAGTTATCTGTCACTTTCCCTCTACTTGTTGAGCAGTGAAAACACGAGTGTGGACGGGAAGTCTTGCTTCGTTTTTAACATCGGCCGATTCGGGTGAGATAACCGATGAGATGGAAACCATCTGAGGTTGTCCGCTCTGGCGTTGGCACCTGATGTGTGGACGGTTGGTGAGTTCTGTTAGCACTCACTTCTCTCCATCTTGAACAAGAGAGCTGTGTGTGGAGGGGGGGGGGGAGAAGGGGGGTGGGTTTAAGCTTCATACATGTGATGTACGACTTTGGTTCACTGGTCATAAAGTTCTGGGAAGGTAAGAAATAACAGACATTACTGGTGGAGGCGGGGGGAAGTTTCATGGCGATTTGTTATAGAGCTCAAAAAAAAAAAGGCAAAAGACGGTTGGTGGAATTATGGGTTACTTTCTATTTGATGTCAACCATGGTACACTGTTTTCGTGTACTACATTGAAGACACTGTGCACTACATTGTTGATGCACAATGTGCATACATTGGCGATACTGTGCACTACATTGGTGATACTGTGCAACACATCGGTGATACTGTGCACTACATTTTGGAACTGTGCTATACAATGATATACTGTATGCACATTTGTGATAAAGATGCACTACATTGGTCAAATGTGCTTTAATATATATATATATATATATATATATATATATATATATATATGTGTGTGTGTGTGTGTGTGTGATAAATGTGCACTGCATTACACAAAGTGAAAGAGTTGGACAACATCTGGTCTCACTATACACAGCAGTGGTACTACTGCTTAGGGCTGCCAACTTTCTCTTTAATAAGTTATCCATAAACAAATGAAAAATATCTAGATTATTCTAGATGTATGTACAAACACATAACGCAGCAAATTGTTATATCTAACTGCCGGGGGTGGGGGAATTTGCATCTATTGTATTTATATCGATTAGATTTAGATCGATAAGATTTAGCATGTTGTTTTATCACGAGGTCTCGAAAAAATTCCTAGTTTGGATATAAATTATACAAGTAAGTCTTACTGTACATGACAAATACTGTGGAACTAACTCTTTGCAAAACCTTTGCATAGAGTTATATTTCCTTTGGTTTGATCAGTAGGTTAGTTATTTTGGTTTCGAACATACCCGATTTTTCATGATTTTATTACAATTTAAAGATGCAATATGTTGTAGAAATAAAAAAAAAGAAATAAACAGATATTTAAATAGAATTATTTCACATTTTGGTTTATGTTTCATGTTTAAAAACCGTAGAAACTATTCAAAACTATAGATTTTTTAAAGTGCTCCCGAATCGAGATGCGGGCAAGACGCCATTTTGAATTGTGGTTTTCCGCTTTCGATTTAAAGCAGAACCCAGACCGCTATTATTATATAAATTATATTAGATACATTTTAAAGTACTGTAAAAGCAGTACACATTTTGATGTCTTGTTCTGCACTGGCTATGCAGTATATACACTATATAATATACTTGTCATGTTATCGGAGAAAACAAACATAATAATTCATTGTTTGATAAAACCACACCTCCAATAAACCATCATGGCTTGTTATTTCATAATAAATCTTCTTTATAAGTGACCAAAGGTTATTTCATTGAAGACAGTGAGGTCAACTGATACAGTAGGTGTCGTCGTATCTAGTTCAGTGTAGAAACGATGTGATTGTAAAGTACGTTAATTGATACAGTTAGCGGTATGACTGAATATATTGACATAAGCATACAAGTGAACTTCTTGTTTTGTAAACATTTATGACTGTGACAAAGTCAACTTGACTTTAGGTAATGAAAGTAAATATACAGTATTTAACTATCTAACTTACAACCGCGACTAAATCGAAGTTAAAACAAAGTAAATATACAGCATTATTTAACTAATAACACAACCGCGACTAAATCAAAATTAAACAAAGTAAATACACATCAGTATTTAACTAATAACACAACCGCGACTAAATCAAAATTAAACAAAGTAAATACACATCAGTATTTAACTAATAACACAACCGCGACTAAATCAAAATTAAACAAAGTAAATACACATCAGTATTTAACTAATAACACAACCGCGACTAAATCAAAGTTAAAACAAAATAAATCATATTAAAACAATACTGAGGGATATAAAGGAAAGACAACAAAAACAACTAATAGAGTTGTGGGAGGCCCCGGGGGGAGAGACAAGTTGGATTAATGTATGTCTTGATTAAATACTACATCATAGTGAGCACCTCACGATGATTATATTAGTAATCTTTATCTCGTGGCACCGAATGGACGTGAATATCTGGCATAGAAGTAAGCCGTGTAAAGAAGTGGAGACGCGAAGGTAGAGCTGCTGTCTGCTGCGTGGTGTCTTAATTGAAAGCTGTTCATCTAATTTACTGGGGATGTCCTTTACCTCAAGGGTCGGGGGAAAGTGAGGCGGGGTGGAAGTTGTTTAAATGAATATATTTAGGCATTGTGGGCCGTGGACCGAATGTTAACAGGGTAAGTGGCGTAAGTCTAATGTTAGCAGGTGGATGGGTGGCAATAGTTAACATTGAACTGAAAGCTAACTAAATAGACAGATGACGTAGTGGACCACAGTACAAATGTTAACAAATAGACTGACGGCATCATCGAACTGAGGCTAAATTATAACGATGACATTAGTGGCGTCATTAGGCGTTGGTTAAATACTAAAATGGAATGTTAACGAATAGATTTTATGGCATTATCTTTATGGACTAAATGTCAACAAAAAGGATGAATGTCATTGACAATTATGGATTAAATGTTGACGAAATATTTGAAAGTGTTGTTTACCGTAGACTAAATGTCGACAAATATGTCAACATCCTCCTGCGGACTCCTCAATCAACGCATTTGTCGATATTGTTATCGAATATATTGATGTTAATTTCGACTCCGGGAATGAATACCATTATTCGTGTGATTAATTGATGATGATCTAGCAGCATCTGTCATAAGTGTGCTAATGAATGTCTTAATTGCATTTGTCGACTTAGTGATGATAAGTGTGCTAATGAATGTCTTAATTGCATTTGTCGACTTAATGATGATGGAACCTACCGGTGGTAATGTAATAATGGACTAATTGGTTGTTATCAACAAAAGCAATGTTTAGTATGCCCAGTATACCCGGGACACAGTACACAAACATTAAGGCAAATAATAATTTCTTTTATTGGGTATACTTTTTTTAAAGTTAACTATGCATCATGTATGAATATTGTTATAATAAATAAAGCTGGGTCATTATTACTTTTTTGGGGTCTCCAGACAAAGTAACATGTGCGGTCCTAAGGAAAGTCACTAACTGCGAAACACTTTATTCTTTTAAACTAGGTCCTAAGAATGGACTTAAACAACAGCCTAAATGTGATGAGTTACTTCTGTCTGTCTCGCCAGGTTATACCGTAGGAGCTTTGATTGAGTTGAGAAAGCATATATTTTTTACTTATACACTTTGTTAGCCTCACAAGCCGGGATTAAGTCGTGCTCTTAAGAATCAAGTCTCTCTCTCTCTCTCTCTCTCTCTCTCTCTCTCTCTCTAGCTGTCTTACTTACATGTAACATGTGATGAGGGTTCTTACGTAAGTCACGTGTAGAGGGTATCCCTGGACAAAGTCACATGTAAGAGCTCTATGCAACATTAAAAGGGAAGGGCACATTGACGGGGCACAGGTAGATTTTAGGGTACACTATTTAGGCCTCCATGGTTAAAACTCTGGGACCGTAGTAATCTTTGCCAACAAGCCCCGCATCGACCCCATCCTCTTAACCTGTTAAATCATTTTAACCAGGGCCTGTCAAGTGTCCTTCCTCTTGGCGAGCCTTACTTTTACTAATGTAAGCCTTTCAGAGCTTGAAACTCGCGCATAGCATATAGTTCAGAACTAGTCCACAATTATAGTCACTCCACAAGACGGCTGAAATTTTTTTACTTTCAAACACTAAAAATAGTTACGACTTTAAACTTTTATCGGAATACGATACTAGTATAAGCCATGACAGGGGCCCCAATATCAGTGTGGGGAGGGCGGGGCTCTCTCTCTTAGCCACCTAGTTTGCATATCCATAATAAGGACTCTGAAATAAAGTGTAAGCCTAACAGGTAAATGAACTAAGTACACACTAAACATTCTCAAGACCGGAACTCAATGTGCAAATAAATGTATATGATTTATGAATCAATCTGCCAGTGAGAGATGTTAATGGAATATCTGTACACCGGAAATGAAATGTAAAAAAAACAACTTATTTCAGCTCTCCTCAATGAGTGACGGGGAGATAGTCGGCTCTGCTCTTCGTGGAACTCGTTCAAACCATCTTCTCGCCGAGACTTGACTGAGTTATGGCCTGCCTTTATCTGCCTCACATCTCTATAGGGAACGTAATTTGAACACACAGATCGCTGAGATGAAAGTCGGCGTCGGATGTGATTTAATTCCAGTACAGTGCTGAAGTCTCGACGAAATTCCCCTGCATAACGTCCTTCATAGTGACCTTTTTTAAAAAAATCTAGAAGTAAGCATTGAGTAACTCGAGACCTATTTGTGTTAAATACCAGTAAATTTAAGGTGTAGGTTGTGTAGGTTTTGTGTGTATGCGTGCGTTTTACTATGCGTTTATTTGTGAATGTGTGTATGTTGCTGTCCCCTCGCGATTCCACTCTTTGGCGGTATCTATCTATCTATCTATCTATCTATCTATCTATCTATCTATCTATCTATCTATCTATCTATCTATCTATCTATCTATCTATCTATCTATCTGTCTGTCTATCTGTCTGTCTATCTGTGTGTCTGTCTGTCTGTCTGGCTGTCTACTTGCATACCTACCTATCTACCTACTTACTAACCTGCCTTCATGTCTGCCTACCTACCTGGCGTCCCGTCTGCCTCACCACCTACCAACTAACTTTATTAAGATGTATTTTAGCAATCCTAACAAGTCCATGCACCTGATTTAACGCTACAATTAATAACGTCTTGAGCATGTCGAGATTGCTTTAGAAATATGAATTAAAATCAGCCTGAAGTCTTTTCAACTTCATTTCCCCATCAACCAGTAGTGACCTATTATCGACAACATAAACAACAACACCTGCTGCACCCTATCAATAATTTATTTTGTTTAACATGTACATTGATGAAACGCTTAATTAATATGGCATTCTCTTTTTGTTTTATTTGCCATTTAATGAAGCTCATAATCTACTGACTTCTCGATGAGATTAGTCCTCAAACAAGTGCTCGTTATTTTTGGTGCAATCATGAGAGAAACACATTAGTACTAAACAAACATAATTTTTTAAAAAATGAAACTTTTTTAATTAAGTCAACATTCTTCGAATTCGCAACATGTAATAGTTCGTTTTGAGTCTGCGCATAGAAAAAGTCATTTGGATGATTTTTTGTATTCTTTACATGAACAAAGATACATATTACGCCAAACAACACATTCTAAAAGCATCCAGTAGATTATTCTAAAATTATTACACAACGTCATTTGTAAGCATCGCTCCAGTAAAACAGCTGAAAAAAGCTCGGAATACAACAAGTTTGATAAATATATTTGTGCGCGCATGCGTGTGTAATTTCTTCCTCATTGTGAAACCCTTAACAGCAGGATATATAATGCTCAGAACCATAGTCAAGGAGAGGGAAAAAAAACGAGAATGGAAGAAAGAGAAAAAAAATGAGCGAAATCCTCCAGAAATTGGTAATTGCTGAAAATAAGCCCACTCGCTATTAGCCTCGTAACATTTTTTTATACGCATAAAGCCCGACTCGTTTCTCCCCATTATTGCTATCTAATTTATATCTGACGAGCTTCTTTTTGAGCTCTCACTAACAAATAGTTTGTACTTTATGTACACAATTTATATTACGATGTTTATATAAATTAGCTTGGAGTCATTCTAGGGTATTTTTTTGTGTAGGTCTTTGACGTCATTACATTGTATTTTTACCTATTTTAATGCATTTAAATATAAATTCTTATACATTTCCACTGCCAGAAAACGATTTTAAATTCTTCTGGTTATAATAAGTGACTGTAAATTGCAACATTCCCTCAAATATTCTCTCAAACACTCTCTCTCAAACCTCTCTGAGACTTTCTCTCTAGCATTCTCTCAAACCTCTCTGAGACTTTCTCTCTGACACTCTCTCTGACATTCTGAGACTTTCTCTGTGACGTTCTCTCATTTATTTGTTTTCATTTCCTGATGTAACATTACTACTCTTTGGTGCCTAATTAGATCATATTTATTAAAAGTTTTTCAATGTAATGTGTGTGTGTGTGCATGTATGTGTGTTATCCCCATAAGGGAAAGTATATATATACTAGTTGAAAAGCCTGCTGAAGCTGGCTGCTACCTGCGATATAAAAAGAAATCCTTGTTGTGTTTAGAATGACGGATGCGAAAATTTCGAGTTTTATGAACAGATATAACAAAGAAATGTATGAAATACTGTAATAGAAAAGAACATTTATATTTTGTTGCCATGAACACAATACTTATCATAGATTTCCTTGTAACCATATTTTAGTGTACGCACCATTACACCCCATTTTCAGTGTACGGATCATTAGCCTGAGGGAGACTGACGGATCGAAAATTTCCAGTTCTGGAATTCCCAGACTATTTTTAGCCGAGCAAGCGAACCAATACATTGAGGGTAGTTTTCATATCGTGCTGTGTATAGGATGTTCATGGGAATAAAGTAAGTAAGTAAGTAAAGTTCTCTTAGCCCTAACGGGCCATCAGGGCAGATGAAATGTAGAATTCTTCTGTTTCTATAAACTCGGCATATGAAGGGATTGTGTGGTTAGCACAACGCCCAGCCGCCTTTACTTCCCCAACTTAAGTCAGGTACCCATTTAAAGCTGGGTGAACTTGTGTGGGACGACTTTGCACCAAATTTAACCTGGAAAAATTCCATGGAGCTCACCGAGGATCGAACCCAGGACTCTCAGGTTGACAGTCGAGTATCAACACCACTCGGCCGCCCGTCCCACTCATGGGAATAAAAGCCAAATGTTATTTTCTATTGCAGTATTTCATACATTTCTTTGTTAATTCTGTTCGTATCGTTTTCTGTTCATGGCAATAAAGGCACATATTTCTTTTATATTGCAGTATTTCGTATATTTCTTTGTTATCCCTTCATCACACACGACCACAATACACTTTTTACAATGCACACCGCACGAAATGAAAACTACCTGAGAGAGACATATATATATATATATATATATATATATATATATATATATATATATAGATAGATAGATAGATAGATATATATAGATATATATATATATATAGATATATATATATTAATGATGATTTAGAAGAAAAGAAAAGAAAAGATTAAAGAGAATGTATTTTGATCAAGTTAAAACACAATATCTCGCAGGTAAAATGCTCCCAGGTATGTTGTTGTGTTCGCTAATATGTACGTGTCTGTGCACATACATGCATCACTTCTCATTTTCTGTGGGTTGTTTTCTTTGCGCGCGAGGGTGTGTGGAGATGTTTGATCGACCTCCCCTAATCTCCGAGCTGCTAGTGGCCAGCCATAATAATACCTGCAAGTGGGAGCTCATAGATAACATCTTCACAACAAAACACTGCTGTAGTACTTTTATCAAACAACAATAATGAGTCAACAATCTTTGTAATGCAGCAAAACTATGACGTGACCCCCTCCCTCACCTCCATCTCCATCTTACCAACTGTAAAAAAGGAACGGCCATGATACTTTGTGTAGCAAGTCTCACCTGTTTGTTACCTGTTGCCACAAAACGGTCACGCCCGGTCAACTTACCCCCGTCACTTGGGGAAACTTGTCAATATGAAATTTCTTCATCTGGACAGAAACCAAGAAATGTTTTCTGACTTTAAGAAAAAAAAATGTGTGCGTCAGAGGTGGATCTGAAAATAGAATCCAGGATGGGTGCATCATTTGATCTCTTCCTAGTAGCGACAGGTTGCTGTTTGCTCTTTGGAGATATCTAGTAATCTATGTTTTAGGTAGACTTTATAATGAAGGTACTTGCATTTTTTTTATAAGTAAACTTAATAACAAAAAAATGTTTTACTTAAGGCAAAAATGAACGTTTACAAAGGGCTCATGGGGGCTGATAAAGTGTAGAATTCATCTGTTTCTGTAATTACGGCATGTACAAGGGATTGTGTGGTTAGCACAACGCATAGCCACCTTTACTTCTGACTTATTGGCATGCACCCATTTAAAGCTGGGTGGACTTGAAAACTTTTACACAGACCTGAAAAAAAATCCCCTATTTTCTCACTGAGGTTCGAACTCGAGATGTCTGGAGTCGACAGTCGAGTACTCTAAACTGTTGGCATATTGTTTTAAATGTTCAGCGTGATCTTATTTATAAGGCCGATGCTTATGCATTTACATATATATTTACATAGAATGGTGTATATAAAAGCTCATTTAACCATTAGAAATAAAGTGCACATTTATAATTGTTTCATTTGGTTAAATTCACGAAATAAACTAATTTCTGTCTAGTTGTTCAAATTAAAAAAAAATCATCAAAGTAATTCAATGTAATTATTTATAACAATCGTCAAAAATGGAAGTAAATGTTTCACATATATCTTCTATGAATCGGTTTTGTTCTTCACATCCTAAATACATGCCAAAAACACATTCAAATACATTAAGTATATAATCTAATACTAAAATAAGCAAAACAACAATGAGAAAATGAATATAAAAGGTTAATGTGAAGATTATGTGAGCGTAATATAATTGTTTCAGTCCTTGGTAAATATATAGGTCAGTGTTGGAGTGCCAATAGACACTCCGGATTATATTGTTTAGTGTGAACTTATTTTATGTTATTTGTGCGAGCTATATAAAAAACGTTTCATTCTTTTTTTCTTCTAACAGTTTATTGTTATTATAGTTTAACATTTTCCAAGCTATAATAAGCTAAATAAAAAAAACATTATTTCATAGAAGTTATATATATATATATATATATATATATATATATATATATATATATATATATATATATATATATATAATGTGTTCCCCTTTACACTAGTACTATCACACAGGATTAACTTCTGTATCACTCAGATGGCTTCCTGTACCAATTCTGTTCTCGGAGATTTGATTACCTCGCGAGTGTTCAGCGAGTCAGTAGAATTTCCTGACTTGGGTTAAGTAAAAGGGAAGCAGATTTATCATTCTGAACCTGACAAGTGGTTCCTTGAGTCATTTGAAGTAGGGCCCTTCTTGAAACAATCAGTTTCTTGCTTCACCTTTAACTATGGTTTTGTCCTTTAGCAGTTTTCTTTACCAACTCATTTAACTAGGGCACTTTAAACTCGTTTTATTTTTAAATATTTAATTCTCATTTTACTTGGATACTTTAGAATCAGATTACTTGCATAATTTAGACTCGGTTTACTCGGATACTTTACATACTTGATGTGAATAGCGCACTTTTTACACACTTTCCTTTGATATTTTATATCTAGTTTACTTTATTACTTTTTAATGTTTTTTTTTTAACTTTACATGGAGCTACTTGTCTAATGATTACTTTTGCACACTTTACTTGGATACTTTGTTTACTGTGTCGGAATTTCATTTTGACTCTATAAGCCCAAAATGATGAACCGTCACTGCGTGGTGTTTCATTTATTTTGTCAACTTTGCAATTAATGTCCCTTCTTCTATTGACCTTTTTTTGTCAATGGAAAGGAAAGAAACAAAACAGTGCAATTCTAAGTATTGCGGCAAACTAGTTTGTTGATAAAGTCTGTTATAAACTAATGGTTCACAAACTTTAGCAGTTCGCGACCAACTAAGTAACCTGTTCGGTATTCGCGACCAACTAAGTAACCTGTTCGGTATTCGCGACCAACTAAGTAACTTGTTCGGTATTTACGACCAACTAAGTAACCTGTTCGGTATTCGCGACCAACTAAGTAACCTGTTCGGTATTCGCGACCAACTAAGTAACTTGTTCGGTATTTACGACCAACTAAGTAACCTGTTCGGTATTCGCGACCAACTAAGTAACCTGTACGGTATTCGCGACCAACTAAGTAACCTGTTCGGTATTTGCGACCAACTAAGTAACCTGTTCGGTATTTACGACCATCATGCAAGAAGATTAAAAAAAAAAGATAAAAAGTAGAATGGCTGAAATTAATTCTTGATTAAGAATTTATTAACATTTTTGGCGACCCAGTTTAAATAATCTGGCTACGAGCTAGTGGGTCATGAGTCACACTTTGAGAGCCACTGCACTGCATTGTTCGCACAATATGGGAATAGCGGAACCACGTAACTTCAACCCACAGTGGTATAAAGACAGTGAAGGTGTAAACAACAACAACAACAACAGACATGTTGTGTACATTAGCCAGGCCAAAAAATCAGGAAGTAAGCTGGCCTGTAGATAAAGTTGCTTGACATGAGACAGTGAAGGATGGCACGGTTAAGTTTGGGTGGTCCGTGGGTTAGCAGGATCACCTGTTGCAAGGTTAGCCTTGATTGACATTACAACACAAAGACATTTAAATCGGTAGCAGTGACTGTACTGGTTTAGAACACTTTAAAAGTTAATTGTGTAACGCAGCCTTGCACATATCTCTTAGCTGAAGCAAGCCCTCGTCACAGCCTCGGTTAGGCAAAATAAAAAATACAACCATGTGCAAATCTTATAAAACTTACAAAAATAGACAAGGGAGAAATTATTTTTTTTAAATAAATAAATAACAGCTCATAAAATACAAACAACAACTGAAGCTTATAATGATGAAAGATTAGGAATTGAATAAACAGTAGTGACGTTAGCATTAGCTGTATAATCGAGACAGTTAGCTGTATGTTACCTGATGTATATCACTGTTGGCATTTGAAATGACATGACGTGTTAATGTATATAGTATTGAGACCTAAGGAATAATTAGCCTATATTATAAACATAAAAATACGCGTACCTATTTGAAATAAGAGTTTTTAACTTCAGTCTTTACCGGCATTCATAACATTGTACACCAGAGGTGGGCAAACTTTCTCTACGGAGGGCCACATTGAAAACGTAGTTGTTATCGACGGCCCCATATATATTTTGTCTACTTCAATTATAATTTACAACGTATGAAAATGTGAACTAATGATAATAGCTATGTATTTTCACTATTTGTCATTTTTTCACATTCACACTTTATTATACAAGCACATTACATTTTAAAAATACCAACTAAATCAGTTCAGTGCTAATTTTTTTAATAAGACTTTACTATTCATATTAATTCTCAACTAAAGTTTATTGTTACCTGTCATAATAATTATGAACATGGAACTTAATTTACATACAAGATGACCACAGAGTACAATTATAATTATTGAGAAGAATGTAACTTTTCACAATTTCGTATAATGTTTGTGAACTGTGGAACCAGTTGGCTGGGTGTGATTCGCATGGCTACATTTAAATTGTAGTCGGTCATATCTGTTCTTAGACTGTTTATTTTCATACAATAAAACCAGCGATCACAAATGTATGTGAACCCAAAGAAGTGACACACGCTGGCAGCAAAGATTTTAGGTGTGTAAATGCCACTGCTGGTAAACATCCTTAAAAATCCAGCAAAAGAACTGACTTGAACTTCTCCTTCAGGTCTGCCCGTAGGTCAAGCAATTCTAATATTCTCGAGCCATAAAACCGATTTAATATCCTTAGGTTCAGATGAAATAGTTGAAAATAAATTTAAAAAAATACAACGAAAAACTAAATAAAGAAAATTATCATTGACAGAGAATCGCAACATGTTTAAGGGCCGCACATTTTACTCTGGCGGGCCGCACATGCACGACCCGCGTGCCGTAGTTTGCCCACCCCTGTTGTACACCATGAACAATTAATATTCTTGCACCACTCGCCCACTCATTCTCCGTAAAACAAACAGTAATATCTCGTGAACATATTAGTGTCTAATCTATGCATTAGGGCTGTTGCGATGGCCGTTGTCTGTGGGTAATCTAGTTCTGAAATGGATACGTGAGGTCAATAATTTATATTTGCGTACAGCCACGTGACGAATAAATACAGAACGACTCAAGTCGGGTGCGACTAACAACACTTAGACTTTATTCAAAACGGGTACATATAAACATATAGTTCACAAAAAGAACTCTTAGCTGGGCCGCTAAGTTACAATATGCAAACCATAGTATAAAAAGAAGTTACAATCAGGAGTCTAAAACAGACTCGTATATAACATGGACCCCGCAAAGGGGGGAATGCGTCCAGTCCCCGCAAGGCTGTACTGCTTCCCGATTACTAAAACTCATCTCCTTTTATATCATTGGGCCCTCAATCTGAATCCACGTCCAACATACATCAACGTCGTGTCAGGTCCAGGTGCGCTGATAGACGGTGCCGTATGTTAGAGCACGGCCGCTCAGTTATCATCTAGCCTGGTCCGAGGAATTGATCTCATGGGAGGGGAAGGTGAAAGATGGATGGCTCCGCCGAGAGCGGGTCGTCACGAGCCATTGGTTTTGTCAAAATACGGGCGCGCCATATCAGACCGGGGAAAGAGGGGGAGTAGAGATAAAAAGGGGGGTGGGGGTTGATATAACACAGGAAGAAAGGGGTGGGGGTTGAACGGGAAGATGTCTTAATACAGTTTGTAACATTACGCCCCTCCTCCAAAAGACATTCTTCCTGTGTAGCACTCTTTGGGTAATTAAAAGGGGTGGGGTTAGCTACAGAGCAATTATCTAAATGATAACATTATAATTATGCGTGCCTCCCTTACAAAAAATCCATTGCATCTAATACACGTATGAATACTGGCGCCTCTCTTAGTGTACTAAGACGGCCCAAAAAAATCAAATACCAAAAAGTAATATATATAAGAACATGAATCAAAATCATAAAATCTCATTAACATATGTTAATTACATAATTTCATTTAAATAGCATTCCTCACTCTTAGTTGGCCGAGTAAGCCTCCTCTTCTCTGACCTGTGAATGTGCCAAATGTAAATTAACTTGAAATCCCTATCTGAATTCCTGAATATATCCGGCCTATCACACAGATACCCGGTTGACGTTAAAGACAATATATACTACAGCGTAATACTACCAATATCGACAATTCGCGACCTGACAAAATAAGACAATCGTTGACACCTTAGGTTGGGACTTACACGGACACTCCTAAGTTCAAACAAAAAGCAATCACTCACCCGCTTAAGGGATGCGTCAAGATGACTACAAGCAAACCCGTCATCCACCTAGTCGTACGATCCGAATGGCCTTAGCGAAGCAGTCTTTTAACTTTTGCCAAGGGATAGAGGTAAACACTCGGGTTTGTGAGAACAATGGGACCAGCAACTCATTACCTAAGAGATGCGTCAAGATGACTAAGCATTAAACCCGTCATCCACCTAATCCTTACGATCCGAATGGCGCTTAGCGAAACGATCTTTAACTTCTCAAGTAATGATTGCGCCGCCTTTAGTGTACAACAAATTGCCTAATAAGACAGAACGAATGGCCACCACCGGAATCGCCTCTAACAAACAATCTATCATATTGTCACGGGCCACCGATCTACGAAAGGTCTAATGTGTTGCCCTGACACAAATAAGGCGCCCGAAGTCCCGCCCTGCTAAAGCGCTATTAGGCGACAATGACTCGGCCCTCACAAAATAAAAAAAAAATGTATACAAAATAGAAAATCCTGTACCCAAAATCAAAATGGCTACAAGCAAGTAAAAATAAAATGCATCCACTTAAAATATAAAATCTTCTACGCTCCATAGTTCTCTTGAACCTAATACGGTCAACAACTCGGCGCCCCAGGGCCCATCTCTGCTGCATGTGCTTGGCAGCGAGATGACCTGCGCCCCAAACTACTACTTGGCCGGTATCTTACCGCATCACTTATATAATTTTAGATTGCCCACCAGACTCCATTATCTATGAATGGTTCTAACGTGGCCCACCGACAACAACTTGGGCCCTCGACCCCTTCTATCCGTGAGCCCATATTCCGTACTTTTTCCCTTTCCTTAAAATTATTTGATCCCTTTGCACGTGCGAAAAAAATATTTTCCCTCGACAACCCTCAGGTTGGTAATTTTCAACAACGAAATACTTTACTCAAAAAAAAAAAGAAAAAGTAATTCAGGCAACTCACCAGGGTCATTAAGAAAAGGCTAAACAAAATAACTGGCCTACCTCGATGCTTCCAGTCCTCCAGAAAACGAATAAAACCACAACACACACAGGCATAAAAAGTCAAATATCGCGAAAGTCTATTTTATAAGTATAAGCAATATTGTTCTGATAATCTTGTGCTTGTTGACTTCAGTGTCGACCGGCTCCGTAGCCTCAGGTAAGCACGTTCTGGCTCCGTTAGGGTAGGCAAGGTCCAAACGATGAAGGTGACGTGACTCAGGCAAGCATAGGCTGTCTTCTCGGCGAGCGAGGATGTCTTTTTAGACGAACAGGATGTCTTTCAACGAGCAAATGATGTCTTTTCAGACGAGCAAATAATGTCTTTTCAGACGAGCAGTGGATGTCTTTTCAGACAAGTAAATGATGTCTTTTCAGACGAGTAAGTGATGTCTTTTCAGACGAGTAAGTGATGTCTTTTCAGGCGAGCAAATGATGTCTTTTTAGACGAGAGTAAATGATGTCTTTTTCAGACGAGCAATGGATGTCGTTTCATACGAGCAATGGATGTCTTTTCAGACGAGCAGTGGATGTCGTTTCAGACAGGCAATGGATGTCTTTTCAGACGAGCTATGAATGTCTTCAGACGAGCTATGGATGTCTTTTCAGACGAGCTATGGATGTCTTTTCCAGTCGAGCAAATAATGAATTGTTATTTTCGTACGTGGCTGGCTCTCGAGCCCCCAGACCTACGCTTCAGTCAGGCCTTGGTCCGTCTGGTCAGTACTACAACAAACTGGCAGATAAAGTTCATTTCCGACGACGTCCCCAGATGTCACAATCTCGCCTTTGGGGCTGTTGCGATGGCCGTTGTCTGTGGGTAATCTAGTTCTGAACTGGATACGTGAGGTCAATAATTTATATTTGCGTACAGCCACGTGACGGATAAATACAGAACGACTCAAGTCAGGTGCGACTAACAACACTTAGAGTTTATTCAAAGCAAGGTACATATAAACATATAGTTCTAAAAGAACTCTTAGCTGGGCCGCTAAGTTACAATACGCAAACCATAAGTATAAAAAAAGAAGTTACAATCAGGAGTCTAAAACAGACTCGTATAACATGGACCCCGCAAAAGGGGGAATGCGTCAGTCAGTCCCCGCAAGGGGCGTACTGCTTCCCGATTACTAAAACTCATCTCCTTTTATATATCGTGGGCCCTCAATCTGAATCCACGTCCAACATACATCAACGTCGTGTCCAGGTCAGGTGCGCTGATGAACGGTGCCGTATGATAAAGCACAGCCGCTCAGTTATCATCTAGCCTGGTCAGGAATTAATCTCATGGGAGGGGAAGGTGAAAGATGGATGGCTCCGCCGAAGACGGGTCGTCACGAGCCATTGGTTTTGGTCATAATACGGGCGCGCCATATCAGACCGGGAAAGAGGGGGGTAGAGATAAAAAGGGGGTGAAGAGTTGATATATAACACGGGAAGAAAGGGGTGGGGTTGAACAGGAGAAGATGTCTTAATACAGTTTGTAACAATTAGTCAACAGAGTACATGTATGATATTGTGCTCGCTTGACACTGTCAACTAATTAGTCAACTATTCATTCTCTTCTCATTCTTTCAACAATTTGTCTCCCATGTCTGTGTGTGAATGTGCAGCTTGTCTGGATTAAAATCAGATAATTAACTATTTGTTTCAAGAAGCTTTTGTTCATTCATGTTTTAATTTAGATTTAAAAAAATAACAATAAAAAAAGTATTAGTGCGGGAAAGAGATTTATAATTTTCCCGAGTTTAAAACATTTAATTAATTTTACAGAATTCAATGATTGAAGAATAGGACATAACAGAGATTGATGGGGGAAACATTGTATTGATTTGTTGCTTTGGTTTTTTTTCTTCTTCTCAGAGCGGTAAAAATTTGTTTCAGATGGTTAGAAAGATATCGTGACGTCTGCTAAGTTTGTAGCCATGACGAGGCTAATCATTTAATCGTTGAGATACAGAGGCCGAGGGGGTTGGGGGGGGTTGTGAGGGCTGAAATTGGCCGTGAGTTTCCAGAATGATAAATTAGTTTTACTGCTAAGACGGTAATGGTTGTGTATGTAGATGTGTTCGAGCAGTGGTTCTAAAAAGTGTGGGCTGCGAACAGAATAGAAGCGGATCTCCAAAGTTTTAAATAAATACTTCGTCTATAATTCATACAATACATTTTAACATTTCTGTGTTTTATCTCTATTTCTATCTATAAAAGTGGGTCGGGTAAACGAAACAGGTCATTTTTCAGTGATCAGCGAGTCTCAAAAGTATGAGAACCGCTGATGTTAGAGTATATGTGTTAAAAAATGTACTGCCTATCCATATTTTGATGTTGGTATATGATAGTGAAAAACATTAGACCAGGGTTGGCTACAATATACATATTAAACAGAATGCACATCTCTAATTTATAAGTCCTATACCATTGGCTAAAATTTTGCCGCCATTTTTGGTGTTTTTAGGTTTCTTGTAGCTCTAGAATTTACATAGTAAAAAACATCAGAGATTTTTGACCAATAAAACAACTTATAAAATTAAGCTAAAAAGTATTCTTTATATATATATATATATATATATATATATATATATATATATATATATATATCCTTAAGTATGTGTGCTTCAAGTTTTTTTTTTTAATTTATATCTTTAGTTGTAGCTAATTTGAAATCCTAATAGTGTAGCACATAAATAATGATATAAAAATATTCGTATTAGAATGAAAAAATTTCATAAATAGAAGTAATGAACAAACTATAAATTCTTCAACAACTGCAATTTTATTATGAAAATTATTAACAACTGAATGATATATTGCTAATACAAATGTCCAGTCCGGCCTCATATTTTGAAAGGAATGCCGGGGACAAATCTCAAATATGCTCATCGTACTGCTTTTGGTGCATGTGACATTAGCTGGCATCCCGGCACTAGACAGACTATCGCAGCCAGCTGCGACTTAAAGGTTACGGCTTTTTGGCTCCATGATTAACATATTCGGAGTTAGTCGTGTTTAGTTTTAGAAAAAATAAATGAGAGTAATTTGTCATATCAAATGATTGTAAATGTTTACCATCTTGGAACTTCCTAAAGTTTCTTACGTTATGCTCAAATTGATGACTTCTAGTCGGCACACCCACCACGACTGTTATCAATGGATGGCTTCTAGTCGGCACACCGAGTTATACCAATGGATGACTTCTAGTCGGCACACCCACCGACTGTTACCAACGGATGACTTTTAATCCTTTTACCGACTATTACCAACGGATGCCTTTTAGTCAGCACCCGCAGCTGTTACCAACAGGTTGTATGTAGTAGTGTCTCAAGGAGTAGCTTGGTACATACGAGGCCCAGCACGTTAGTCCTATTGTCGCTGCTATTGGTGCACGACCTCGAAGTGCCGGGTTCGTGTCGTGGGGTAATTAAATTTGGCGTTTAAAAAAAAAGAAATAATTAGTGGATATTAAACGTCAGGATGATTAGTGTGTGTGGGTGCATGCTTGTGTGTTAGACGAAGATATGATTCCCTCTCTCTCTCCCCTTCACCCCACCCCCTTTCTCCAATCCACTTCGCACGCTCGTTTTTTTTTGGCAGGTGAAAAAAAAAACATGTGCTAGATCTTCCTTTGTCCTGTTCGTTACATTGGTCAGTTTTATTTACAAGATATTTTAAAAATCAGATAAACAGGTTTCCAAAAAAAAAACAAAAAAAAAAAACAACACCTGTCACATTATCTGATAAAGACGCATGTGCTATCTACACAAACAAATATCAACACTGAGACCAGTCTGTCAGAACTTACAACAGCCACGTGCCACTAGACAAAAATAGACACACAATATAAACAATTTAGATTTTAAAAAAAAACAGTAAAAAAAAACGTGCGTCAATTTCTTCTCCTCCTACTCATACATTGTACAATACGTGTAACATGTTATCATAAAATTAACGCAGCTGACCTACTGTGTGCTAAAAATCTATTCTAATTCTAAAGGTCACATATAAAAGAGAATTAGAAAACACAAAATATTGAGTGACTCGTTCTCGTCTCGTGCAGAGTCATCATCTCATTTAGAATTTGTTCAACGAGTTTTGTACCGAACACTGTATACTGCAACAACTTCATTTTATCACATTGTCTTGTATATCCACCCGAGCATAGGCGGCATTACAAGGAAGGAACAGGGCATAAGGACCTTGGCCAGACTATATTATGCGGGTCTACAGTTCAGTGTTTTTTTTTTTGTGTGTTTCTTTTTAATTTTGTTTTCGTTTAAATCTATAATATGACCTCTTAATGTGGGGCCCATCTCATCCGCGAGGCCTAAGGTGGTCGCCCTGGTTATCACTTTAAAGGCCGCTACTGATCCTGACGACCTAGGAAGAGTAGGCATGTGTATTACGGAATCTTGTGGCTGCCACATACCTGCCCCAGTCCAGGAAAAACAAACAAAGACAACCACTTGTTAATCTATAGACAAAAATGTCGATGTATGGTGCTTCGTTCAGGTAATTGATTCTGACGAACGGCCTTGTACGTTGAAAATGTTGACATCTGCTGATGTAAACTTTACCCAAAGCCGTTCTTACGTTTTAATGTGCCCTGGGCAGACGTGTAGCAGATAGGGGCTGCCAATGCCTCCGCGTGTAAATATTGGGACCACAATCATCAATCTCTGACCTCCAACTGTTATGTCATTTAATCTACTGGCAAGTGCTTTGGTTACCCACCCATCTTTCGGACCTGTATTAACAATTTAGGTCAGCCAAAGCTTGTAACTATCCCATTACATTTCTTCTGTAAATAAAAAAAAAAACTTCCTTTGAGAAGAATGACGAACAAATGTGCGATTTTGAAATAATTAACATAATTAACTTCAAAAGTTTATTGAATTATGGCTAAATAAACGTCCGAACATGGGAGCCCAGTAGCCAATGGGGGCAAGGGGGCCTGTCCAGTAGCCTATTGTATCCATGTATCTGTCTGTAACGGATATTTTAAACCAACATTTACGCTGATATATGGATAGAACTTTAACATTTTCTCGTCATCCATTATTAATTCAACGCCGCACAGTTCAGAAAGTACATAATGCACACACACACACACACACACACACACACACATATATATATATATATATTGGTTACGGTTAATCGGCTATTATGTCATTATTACTACTTTAATCAAACTCACGCTTCTTTAATCTCTTTAAACTCAACTCTAATAATCATCGACCCACATATCTTTGTTTAATTATGTTTAAAAAAAAAAGTAAAAATGTGAAATGAAACATTCGCCAGTCTTCGAGTCGATACTGTAATCGCAAGAGAATCGGTACTGCAAACTAAAAAAACTAAAATTGATGTCTCTGAACTAAGATTCCCTTGGGCATGCAGTATGCTCACCATTGATCGATTATTTTGTACTCGAAGATGGGCACGGAACGGTTATTCACTTCCTCGTCACTGACGTTCATCTTGAAACAAGTCGCGTATTAAATATGTACATTTTATATCACACTAGTTGATATACAGCCGAACAGCACGGGTTTGACCCTCGGGTGGTATAGTCCATCCTTGCATTAAATATTCCTTACATAGTTTACTTTCTTTTTACTTTGTGGTCAGCTGAAAGAATCGTCGTTGCGGGCTAAACTCCCGGCGTGTCATCTTTGTTCCCCCGTGGTGACTCTAAATGTCACTGAACTCTCGGCCTTCCTTTCATCCCCACCATAGCCTATAATGCGATGACCATGGAGGCACCACGGGAGACATTGGGGGGAGGGGGGGATATTCATTTGGTTCTCACCGAAGATCGAAACAGGAAATCCTCAATGCCGACGCATATGCTCATGTGCGTACAAGTCATGTATTAGATGTGTACATTCTATAATCTATTTTGCGTACATGGAATAAGTTAATTTAGGCGCCTGGGTGGCTGGATGCAAGTCACTGATTCACGCCACTTGACCAAGTCCCTCATCGGCGACTAATGAAGCATCCGTTACGGGGGGAGTATAAAATGACTCAACATTGTTACTGGTTCAATATTGCATCAAGAGTTACACATGTTAGTCGTAAATCATACAACTAATTCAAATATTCAACGAGTGCATGCATTATTCACAGCTGCATCCTTCCTTTAATATTGCACGTGAAGGTCAAAAAGGTCACCAGTACATCTGCCCAGTGCAGTGGTCATCAAAGCGCTCAGTCTTTTCATATTTTAAAACGCTTTCCAGACTTAAGTCTGATTGGTTCTAAGGATTGACAACGTCTGACAAAGTTATTAAAATATTAATATTGATTTTCGGTACCTTTCTTATAACAACTTTGTTAGAATATCAATTGGAAATATATATGTTCACAGAGGCGGATCTCGCTCGGCGTGGGTGGAGGGCGACTACCCCAGGCCTTGCGCATGACCAGAGACCCGCGCTTGGAGAGTACCTAACTGTAACTTAACTAATCGCTTGTTCCAGGCCCCGCACTTGACACTCGTCATAGGTCCTCCAAATGACTTTCGCACTGAGCCCATCAAAGACCTCGCCAGAGGCCCGCGTATTTCTAAGGCCGCCTCTGTTCATGTGCATAAGAAAATTCTTGGTCCTGTGTAAAATAAAAAAAAAAGAGGCAGATAGAAAATTGAAAAAAAAAAAAAACAACTGAGTAGTTTCAAGGTCTGGGCCCGCCGTTATATCCGCCTCGGTGCAATTACCTGAAATAAAAATATAAGTCACGTAGATATCGATTTTATTTGAGAGCATTTTATGCCGGCACATTCCGTTTATCTCGATAATAGCACATTTTTAAATACACACACAATACAACAAGAAAATAAACTCAAAATTGTAAGTAAACAAACACATGTACAAACGTTTGTGACCTTTTCTTACACCTTTCTGATAATCCAAACAATGAGGCTGGAAGGAAGCAGCCTTGTACAAGATGTAACCTTTGTGTGCAGCGCTGTAAACAGGTCGCGTATGTGATGTTGCGAGTGTTTAGCCTGCTGTTCAACCTATTGCCTCATGTCATGTCTTGGTATTTAGAAGAGTTCACTCGGAATGCACGTTTATTATGTATGCAGGTGCATTTGTTTACAATATATCTAGAAATCTAACTTTTGTAATATATGAAATAAATGTTATATGTATAATGTAAATTTTAATTAGCTTTTAATATTTAATAGGTTTAAGCACGGCATCTCCGAGAACGCAGGCACAAATATACTTACTTTACTGTTTTAAGGCAAGAATAAACAAAAATATACGTAGCATAAACAGCATTTTATCAAAAGTTTTAGTGCAGCGATGCCAATTTTTTTCTACAGAAATTATCCAGAAATAAAAAAAAAATCTAGAATTATCTAACCGCAAAAGTAACATATATTGCTTCTGTTAATATCTTTTTCGTTATTTCTTATCAATCAAGATGGAGTTAAAATACTTGTACTTGCACCTGGGGGTACTTGTACATTTACTTGTACATGCATATTGATACTTGGAACATCTGTAGATAACTATACATTAATGTCCACTCTAGTTAACACATTACGTATCATTTTGTTTTGGGAGTGTACAAATTGGAAAATATACGACCTTTCAAATAATCTAATATAATAATAGCGTTCTGGGTTCTGCGTTAAATGGAAAGCGGAAAACTAGAATTCAAAATGGCGTTTGCCCTCTTCTCGATTTGATAAAGTTTCTTTTTTTTAAAATCTATAGTTTTGAAAAGTTTCTGCGGTTTTTAAACATGGAGCTCAAAGGCCAAAATGTGAAATAATTCCATTTAAATATTTGTTTTGTTTGTTTGTTTGTATCTCTACACTATATTGCATCTTTAAATTGTAATAAAATCATGAAAAAATCGGATCTGTCCATTGCCTGAAATAACCTAGCCACCGATCAAACCTAAGGGAATATAACTCTATGCAAAAGTTTTGCAGGGGTACAGCTAGTTATAATATATAGATTTAAAGAACTGTCATGGTAGCTAAAAATTATGGCAGCTGAATGGCTTTAAACTGATACTGAAAAAACTGATCGGAATAAGTAATTTAATATTCATAGATATATGATTATGTTTAATGCAACTGTAACAATAAAAGAGAACTCAATACAATTGCACAATGTTGAAAGTCTTCTTATCATTCCAATAAAGTAAATATTATATTGTTAGTTTAAAAATTTATTATAGCAAAATGCAATAAGAAAATGAGCAAACTCTGAATTTTATGATAAAATTTAATTTCTTTTGCTTGATCAAATAGGAATAGCTAAGTCTAAGTCCACTGTTATAATTTTTTTTATCTTAGAACATTTTACAAGCTTTAGTTTAATAAATGCTGCTGACATGAATTGTTGGCATAATATGCAGACTAACACACATATTAAAAAAGTTTGCATTTTTTAAGCTATCTAAATGTGATAGATGAACAGCTGGCATCTGACTCATCTACATTACAAGACTGTCACTGATATCAGCATAATCTTGAACTGGCAGTGATTTTTTAAAACTCATCTTAGGAAATAATTAGGCACTTCCAAAGAAGGTTAAGTTTTTTCAGAAAAGCTCACTGCAAAATAGAAACGAGCTGCATGCATCATCGTATAATGCAGAATTTCATAAAATGCTTCTTTATAGTCTTTTCTTAAGTGACAAGTCACCTTTTGGATTATGGAATTTTCTTTTACATTATGCCTCACCTTGTATTCCATATGGCATATGTTTTTTTTTTTATGAGCAAAATGGCAATACAAATGCTTAGCTTCATTCCACAAATGTTTCCCCATCAGTTCAGGAGACTTGTCTACAAACTACATAATCATATACATAGGGCCTAGCCCTAGTAAGAAAACAATGAAGTCTCAATACTGTTTCATTTGGGGCTGTCCACTAATTATGTCAACAAAATAGGGGGGAGGGGGGGTCAGAACATTTTTGACAATTGTTGACAAGGGGGAGGGGGGGAGAACAAGAAAAGTTGACGTCAACAATGTTACTTTTTTTAAAATTTAATATAATTACTTGATAAAGGAAAATTAACCAGCGTTTGTAGTCCTGTGTTACACACTCGACTAACATTCAGTATTTTAATTAAACTAACTATATTCCTACTAATTTTGCCACATAAACATTTGGAAGCCACCTTTTTGGGGGGGGGGGTAATAAAATGTTGACGTAATTTTATGGGGGGGGGGGGGTCTCTGGAAGTTTGACAAGTTGTTGACAGGGGGGGGAGGTGAAAATCGCCAAAAATTTGTTGACATAAATAATGGACAGCCCCTTTGTTGTTTTTTTTATCCTTATCTATTACCACAGCCATTACTACATCTTGAGGGCCTTCAGCAAAGGTACGTTTGGGGGCTTAAGCAATAATAACATTTGAGGGCCCAAGGCAAATGCACATTAGGGGCTTAACAGCTGTCTAGAGAGTAGATCACAACTTTTACATTTTGGACCCATTTGGCATTTCTGCACACATTTTAAATAATTTTAACTGCATCCCTGACTAATGTGCTTCCTTGTGGTGTGCCTGTTAGCTATGTAGACCTGCCAGAATACGAATTTCGACAACAATTCGTACAAAGTAAAAACCGATTTAACTTTTTTTTTTGGTTTAATTTATGGCAAAATAAAAAAAAATCATATAATGCCACCAATCTGCATGGGGGCCCAGGACCTTTGTTGCTGCCAGGTTTGATCTGCTTTAAAATGACTTAACTGTAAGTTAACTTCTTTAGTTGTTTTTTTTTTTTTTGGAGGCGGGCAGCCAACAGACCCAGACATTGTATAGGTTGGAGGGTGGGAAAGAGAAGCCCCCAATTGACAGTTAGTAAGAGTATTGGATATTAGAAGGGTCAAATCTATCAGTAGGGTAAAATCTACTAGTAGTACTAGTCTAGATTCTAGGACCAAAAGTCCTGTGAATGAACTGAATGATTGGATGACATCTCTAAGTCACTACTTACTAGTGGTGACTGTATTCACTAATTCAGACATTACTCATCATTCCTGAGTTACTCACCAAACGTTTGGCTTTTGGCTCAAAATCACTTTCGTATTTTTTACTTAAAATATTTTTAGGTACATCTTCCGACGACAGTTCGCTAATAATTTTATTCCTCGATTTTAAGGCCTTTATAGTGGCCTTAAAAACATTTGTAACATCTGCCATTGCTGAACTACTCTAATGTTGTCGATTCGAAGTCATTTCTGTTTACGTGCACTGTTGCCAAATTTAAAAATTCCAACTTTGAATGAGTCCAGTTCCAATTCATTAAGAAAGAAAGAATATAACTGCTTTAAGGATAATTAACTAATTACCGTATAGAATAAGTTTTTTCTTCTTTCAATACTTTTTTTTACTTTTATTTTAAATATTAATCCATAAATGAAACACAAATTATCATAAATATGATGAAACCTGAAAAAAAAACTATGTAAGATTTTTCTGAGTTTGTCAACACTCACTAAACTATATAATTTACGCAAGCGGTGATGTTTACCTACGGACCTTTTACAACACTATTAGCCTAATCAGAGATTCAAATATCTTTTTTTCTTCTTTGTCAAACCTAGCACACAAGTCTTAAATGGTAAAATCTCTGATTTTAAATCTCTTGATGTAGACATTAAACTTTAGACCAAGACTAACTCTATAATCTAGTCATTTCTACTTCCACCATGACTAGTCTAGACTCTAAGGTCTAGTTAGGTCGGCTAGGCAAGGCCCAAGGCAATAGCTAGAGCAGTTGACTTGAAGTTCTGAAATTAGTAGAAGTGGTCGTGAAAGAATAGATCTAGGGTCACTTAGTGACATGGATTTTTTCAGAACTGCTAGACTATGTCTATCATCTATGAGTATCACGACATGAGTATGAACAAATATTAATTACTTCTTAATTCAAGTACTCCACTTTTTGAGTTTGGCTCTGAACTTTATTAGTGGTGTTTTTTTTTAGAGTGGGTTGCATTCAGAATCTTTTGAATTTAAAGTATAACAGTATATATTCCACTTTTGAATACTCAGAGTGTTGTACACAAGTAAAATTGTAGTTGTTTTATAAAAAGCAACCCTATCGCCATCCCATTGGCATTATAAATAAAAAAAAAATTTAATGAAAGACGTCTATCGTACACCAGCATCCATGAGCAAATACACTGGAAAAACACTGGTTCACTTCATAATTCTGTCATCACATCTTAATACCGTTATCACACTTGCAACATCAGTAGAGATACTATATCTTTTTTTAATGACTATTCAAAAGCAGATGACATGTTTTCCAAAAAATAGTAAAAACCTGTTCTGTCTGGCATACTACCAATCATGTCCAATGACGCCCAATACCTTTTACTAGTCCAAGATTAACGAGTGCATTGGTTTACATGGAACATGAATGTTTATGTTTATAAATCAATGATTTCCCAAACTCGGCTATTCAATCATTTTCAGAGACAGCTTAACAATTTCTTCTTATCAGCATATGCAGTTTCTTAAGCAGAGATGTTTTAACAGTCTCACTTTATCATAAAAATTTAAAATGACCCTAGACTCTCCTACCAGCTTAGGATTCTTACTTTACTACCCTAACTAATCTCAGGTATCTATTTAAAAATTTCACCTAGAAAAATTTCCTTGGTTCTCATTACAGAATATATATCTATATATATATATTATTCATTTCCAGCGTGCGTTAATCGAAATCGGAAAACAAGAATTCAAAATGGCGTTACCCCTGTGTCTCGATTCAATATTTATTTTTGAAAAATCTACAGTTTTCAATAGTTTCTGTGCTTTTAATCATGAAATGTAAAAGTCTCCAATATTGAAAATTAATAGGGGGTGTTATATTAATTAGTGTTAGAGAATTAGTGTTTCTTCACGGAAATTTCAGAATGGAAAAATATTTTATTTTTCATTTTACAATATTTAATATTCATATTTGAACTATTTTTTCAACAGGAAATCTCGTGGGTGATGCATTTTAATTTAATAACAAAGAAGACATCTTTTCCATCTCTCAGAGAAATCTAAATAACTTAAATGTTGAATTTATCAAAAACCATTTCTGTTATTTATTTTGTTATGAAGGTGGCGGGCTGGCGTCCAGGCGCTTGGGCAGTATAGTTGCTTATTATTTCTGTTACAACGTCATTGGTGATTGCGGTTAAGATGATGTCACGAATAATTATTAATCATCCCTGCACTAGCATGTATGGGATTCGGCCGATCGGCCAATATTAACAGTGCTGACCCTAGCCTCTGGTATGTTCAAAACATTAAACAAGCTCAACGCTTGAAACAATCGATTAATGTATCGTGATCGTGTGGAATTTGGGAAAGAGAATTACTTTTATTTCAGATTATGATCCGGTGAGTCACAAAATCTGGCAAATTCCGAAATCCGGTATATTTCGGATTCATGTAAATCCGGCGGAACCAGATTTCACCGGATAGTGCAAAATCCGGCAGAAGCGGATTCCGGACCAGATTCTGGCACACCCCTAAAAATTAATAATTAGCATATAATATCATTCAAATTATTGTATTTTTTTATTACAACAGAACATTTCAACATTGTCAAACATAAACAATAGTAATAATCGAAAATCTCTGACGTCGGCGACGATAAGACTAGTGACCGTGTTTTCGTATCTAATTTCGTAAATAAAGTTATTTTTTAAAAGTCTATATAATATTAAAAAAAAGAAATTCTGCAAATTTCTGTACAAATTAAGTTCTCAGCTTTTATAATATTTATTTTTTTTTAAATAAATACGGCTTTGAATTATTTTAAATTACAAAATAAGAATATAGGACTAAAACTAGGTCAAAGGAAGTGAAAACATAACCGAGCAATGTTTTTCTAATAGTACATTAAAATTGTAGCTTAGTTTGAGTGACGTGGTGGCAGAATGGTTAAAGCAGCTTGGGGTTGACTTATTTTTATGCCGACTATCCAGGTTCGATTCCTCCCAGAGACATACTTTTTTTTTTTTCAGAATGTATCCTTTTAGTTGTTTTAATGAAAAGTAACTAACTAGATATCTTTGACATTTTTTAATTGAAATAATGTATCCTTTAGGATGTTGTAAGAAAAAGAAACAACAACCAATTAGAAAAAGAAACAACAACTAATTAGGCTTTTAACTATTTCATAACTTAAAAAAAAAAATAATTTTAAAAATATGTATCAAGTCTGAACACAGAGGCGTAACTAGGGTGGGGGGGGGGGTAAAAATCGAAAGTCACACCGGGCTCCAGCTTGAGGGGAGCCCCCAAAATTATTTTTTACATTAAATATTAAGTACATAATCTCATGTCAAGGTATCGAATGTCAAAATGCAGGGCCCCCAAATCCTAGGTTCGGCAATGGCTATGCAATAGTCTATCTTCCTGCGAAGGCTTTGCAGGGTACAGCTAGTATATATATATTATACATAAAGCGCACTACTATTTACAAAGTCGCCATAAGTTTACTAGTGTAGCACCTACATATTGATACAGAATATCGAGGTATTTGGGAGCTTTCAGAAAAACCAATTTAAACTGACGATGCACATTCTGTATAATTTATATCATAGGTCGACATTCAAGTGCTCTATTCTTGGCCATCCGACCACTTTAGAAATGATATAAGAAAGACATATCATATCATAGGAACATTACCCTCTTGGATCATTAACAAAATGTTGGAATTCAGAATAGAATTATATATGTTTATATTAGAAAGTTGTTTTTTTTAAAATAAGGTAACTGCTTTTATCTGTAGGGATCTTTAATAAATGCCATTTATGCCATGGATTAAATAAAAATGTTATATGTTATGGAAATTATTTAAATTCTAGTGGACAAATCAATTTAAGAGTAAATTAGGAAAAAAATTATAAAAATGTATTCATTGTTATACAAAGAGTATTTCTCTGTAATTAATCATCTGAGTTTCTTATGGTGTGACGTCCGCTTTGATATACAAGTGTTTTGGATTACGAGCAACTCTCTGGAATAAATTGTGCTTGTAAACCAATATTTAACTGTAATTTTATTTTGTTTTTTTTTTAGTGTTACGATTACTGTTGCTTACGTTGGTAACATGAACATAAATATATTTTGTAACATCCAAATTGTAAATGTATTGCTATAAATCTAACTTAAAATCCGAATTTTTGTTTTTCAGTGATTGAATCTCCCTATTGATGGAATGAAAGCCATATATTTCTTTACAAAGCTTACAAAAAATGAGTTTTCATGGTTTGACAGAGGAGCAAAAACGGAGGATAGAAGAAAACAAAAAGAGAGCTTTATCCAAATTAGCAGAAAAACACAGCCCTGTAAAGCAAAGTGTTACTCATCCTTTGCCGAAAATTGACAATGTAGTGAGTTTTAAAGTTGTATCCACCAAACCCTCAGGGATCAAGGTAGCAGCTCCTGCCAGCAGCGATTTACCTGGTTTAAATACAAAGGTTTCAAATTATAGTGATTTGCAAAATATTCAAAGCCATTTTTCTAATGGTGATAGCTTTAAAAAATGCACACCAGCACCTCAAAATTTTAAGACTGTAACAGTCAATTCTGGAGTTTGGACTAGTAAGTCAACTGCTATTGCAGAAAAAAATTCAATTGTGAGTAAAGAAACCATTGTTGGTTTACATAAAACACAAATTAAAGGTAAATGTGTTCTCATTGATTGTGCTAGTTTCTCGGTTGAAATCGGCTATAATGCAGCTATCATAGAATATTTTAAGCATTTTAAGACAAGAAGATATGGTAAGTAAATTAGTTGTTTTTTTACTTTATATAACTTTTACAAAGCTTTTCTCATTTCTTTTAATTGAGTATTTTTAGTCCTTTAAATCTCTTTTACAAAACCTTTTACTTTATTCATCTGTTTTATTTCAGATTCAGTAAATAAAATATGGTCTTTCCAACTAGAGGACTATGATCAATTTAGTAAGTCAATTAATTTTAATGTTTAATCAATGTACATATGTAGCTGTAATATATTTCACAAAATGAAAGTGCTATTAGAGTATTTTTCCAAAGTACTTTATTTTTTATTTTATTTTATGTTACATTTGTTTTGTTTCTGTTACATTTTAGTTTAGTCAAATTCGATACAAATTATCAAAATGAAGATCTACATTTTTTATTCCAAAAAGGGCATTAGATTATTTTTTAAATAAAAAAAATACACATCATTGTTAAATACAATGAACCCAAGTTATAACAGTTGTATGACTAGTATGAGTACTTATCAGAAATGAATCTTAATGAATTAAACATAATTCTTCTTCTTCCTTTGGCTCTACAGCTTATTTAGGACCCTGGCCTGCCGTACTACTCTTTTCCACTTTTCCCGATCTATGATCTTCTTCCTCCACTCTCTCACTCCTATGGCTTGAAGGTCTTTCTCCACTTCCTCCAACCATCTGCTTCTTGGTTTGCCTTTGGGCCTTTTCTCATTGGGTGTTATATATTGCTTTTGGACCTCTGTAGTTTTCCATTCTTTCTATGTGCCCTAACCACCTCAATTTATTCATTTTGATTTCTGCTGTTATATTTGGTTCATCCTATAGTTTGAACAGTTCTGAATTGGTTCTACTGAATTAAACATAATAATGATGGTTAATTACCTACAAAGTATGGAGAAAGCACAAAGTTTCTAAGATACAAGTTAATTACCAACCCAATAGCTTGTCATCATATCTTATAGCAGAGGTTTTCAACCTTTTTTACCCTGCGGACCCCACAGACATACCAAGTTCGGGTGACGGACCCCCAGAGCCCAAGGCACCTTGGCTTCGACTTTTCGTACCTCAGGTTGGCCCCTTATAAAAGGCGTATATCTTATTAAGTTCACGGATGTAATCTACTTAAATTCTGATAAACGGTAGGCGCTCACATCATGTAAAAGTCATTTTACATACGGGAATAGCTATCTATCCAAATAATGAAACACTCACCGAGTATTTATTCCACTGGTATATCCGTTACACAGTTTTCAGTTCAGTGGTAAGGCTGTGCCTGTTTTGCACTACAGAGTTTGTCAAAACATGGTGGTATGCATGATAAACATATGCGTATTTCATGTTCAATGTCCAGTCTGGACATGTACTTGGTCTTCATCGCAGTAAACAGCAGATAATGCAGTTTCGCACAAGTACATCGTAGAAAATGGTAGCAGGACATAGATGGCTTTGTCTGACAGCATATAGTACTCCTGGAAACATGTTAGCCAGAACGACAACAGTGGCAGTCTGCTGAACTGCAAGCGCAGTGTCCTGTCGGACTACAATTTGACCAATTGTTCTTATTCGCAGCCAGTTAAATAGGTTATATTCTGGATTATACTTGCGTCGCTTTCTTTTTTCTTTCATCTTTGGCTGCTTAATCATCAGAATCTTCCAGGTTCTGGTCAATTTTCCTCTTCACAAATTTATTTATGCTACTAGGTGTCATAAATATTCATATTATTAGTTATACATTGTGCGTTACTGTGATGTTAAGTGTCTGTCTTCACTTCTCTGGTAGCGATTGACACTTTTTCTAAGCTTGTACTTATTCACAGACATCACAAATAAATGATTTTAACTGCCTAGTCTATTCATGTACTTTATGTGACGATTACACAAAATATAATTTCAAAATATAAGTAGCATGAAACTATACAATCCAAGAAACATATTCACTGAAACATCGCTAGTCTATCCTGTGGGCTGCCTATTTTTTCCGAACTGTACGTCTGTACCACTCTGTTCTCCTCCTCCCCTCTCTTTCTCTCTTCCCATCTCTATTCCTATCAATAGATCTGCTAACTTCTCTTATAAGACCCTAATTACTGCGTCTTCTCACCTATGTTGTTGTCTCTGATTGGTCCGTCCCTCATTGAGGATATTCTGTTATTTCAGTCAAAAACAGCAGTAACCCTGAACCTTTGTAATTTAGTGACAAACTAATTAATTAGCTCACATCCCTGACCCAAGGCCAATGATCCATATCCATGAAAATACAACGTTTTACCTATATTCTTGTAAATACAATGCTCAACCTAGAAACTTTGGGACATTGATTCTTTGTCATATTAATCAAACCCATGTGGAAGTTCAGCGCCATACATACGATACCAGACAGTAGATAATTAGCTCATCACAACATTTATCTCTTGAAAACAATAGGGCGCTAAGCCTTGCTTTTAATTCCAGCCTAACCAGGTCATCTTTTTCCCAGGTATGTGTCACCTATTAATACAAACTCTCTCTAAACATGACCGACATTGTAATCTCATAGTACCTATGGCACATTTTCGCCCTTCCAAAGTATGTTATAAAAACATTACAGCACGATCAACCAGACTATTTATCAACAATAAACACGCTGTCGCACTTGCGGATGTTTTAACAGTGAAGCCAGAGCTGAGCAAGTAAGAATTATTGCCAAGATGACATGACTCAAAAACTCACTACACATTACACAAGTACATGTAGTATGCACTCATATTTCAGACGTAGCATAAGAAAATACTAACGAAATTTTCATTTCTGCACATTTTTGCCTGTACCTGAAACATTGGCATAGCTTGTATTTTTTTTTTTTTTGTTTAGCTAAAAGCTAACTAATCAACCAAACCAAGCAATATTTTATACAAGAAAAATCACTTGTTTCCTTGACTTGCCCACGGACCCCTTTGAAGCTCCCCGCGGACCCCTGGGGTTGAAAACCTCTGTCTTATAGCATCAATGTAAACACTAGTACCTATTAAGAAATGTATACTTTTTGTAGGCTGAACTTATGCTATAGATCAGTGGTCACCAAGCTAGGAACCAGATCCGGCTTGCCAAGTCATTAGGCCTGCTTGATAAAACATATGGAAAGAGACACTCTGATACAATTGAAATTTTAATGATTATGCAGCCTGCGATAATTAATTATTCCTTCAATAATCCAGCCCGCTGTGTACAAGTTTGGTGACTCCCTAATATAGATTATTATTTACTGTTTTCTAAATAATTATCTAATCATGAGATTTTCAAAGGATAGGATATATTTCAAAAGGTGATCACATCTGTACAAAGATATATAATGAAAAGTGATTTACAAGATTGTTAAATTTTGTGTTGTGTCTTTTATGGATGGTCTATTTCCACATATTGAATTAATTTATAATGTTTTCCACAATTAATATTGGTAAAAATTATGCAGTAAAGAGATGTGTTATTTTTACTTAATTCACTGACAGTGAGGCAGTACTAAATATTAGCAGATTGTCCTGAAATTTTGCTGTTATTGAATTTCCATCAAATGGAGCAAAAAAAAAAATCCCTGTAAAAAAAAAAATAAATTTTATTATTGTTTTTTTTTTCTATGTACGGTATATTTTTTTCATATTTAGTAAAAGGTCTTAATAGTCTAAAGCCTGACATTGAAATAGATGCTTTGCCTTCTTGGATACTGAAGACTTTTAAGCCTGGAGGAAATAAAACTGATACTGAAGTTGTAGCTGATCTGAAGAATGTAGATAAAGAATTAGTAGAAACATTAATGCCTTTTCAGCGACTAAGTGTGAAGTAAGTTAGCATTTAAAATTTTTAATACCAAATATTTGTGGCTATAGTCTTTTGATTTACACTCTTACATTCTTAAGCTTTTAGCAGTGTCTGTAATACAAACATTTTAGAAGTTAAGATTATGTTAATGTTGTATTGTTCAAGTTGTCCAAAATTGTTATAATAATAATGATATGATAATGTGTACCAACATTACATAATAAATAGCTAACCCACTGGTAATTATGCAAGGTATTCTCAATTGATGTCATGGATGGATGGTAACCATTAACTGAAATCAGTAGTTAAGAATTTTGACATTGAACTTCAATTTTGTGGGGCATGGGCAATCCATACTGGTATGAGAATCAATATTGTCATAAAAATAAACTAGATAAGACTTGCTAGCTTAATGAAATATCTGTCCCTTCAGACTGAGACACATCCACCAAACACGCAGAAAAAGCTTTTTAAATACGAAGGCTAAAGATCGAAATCAAGAAATTGTGATGAATGAGAACCACCACTGTGCCTGTTGTGCATAATTCAAAACATGTCAAATTGTTATAAATTACTTGATTTAAGTAAGATGTTTCGCAGATTGTACACAACTCCCTAATTTTATTTTAAGTGAGTTTTTCAACAATTTTTCCTTTATGGGCGTATTGTCACAGTATACTATTTGTAACAATAGCTTTAGATAGGTCTATACAATTTTAGAACCACTGTCAAACTCATGGGTCCATGATACAGTCATATGTTTTGATAACTAGAATTCCAGCGGTTGATCTTTGTTTAGGGTAAAATTGGTTGTCATCACAGGTCTATGACCCCAGAGATAGGTGACGATAGATGTAATTAGGCAGACAAAGGAATACTAGCCCATAGTGAATTTTTAGCCGCACCAATCCCTAGGCTGGAATAAGATTCATTAATATGTAGATGAGTTAGAAAGGGTATTAGGGAGCCAATCAGAAGTTCTGGGTGTTTGGGGCACGTGATAATTCACCAACACATAAATAAGAGATGTAACTGAAATTTCGTCAGACTGACGAGAGGCATCGAGACCTACCGATCGACAGACTGATGATAGAGATAGAAACATCAAGACACCATATTAGATATACGTACTCTTGCCTGTAGGACAGTATACATATTAGATATACGTACTCTTACCGCAAGACAGTATACATACTAGATATACGTACTCTTGCCTGTAAGACAGTATACATGTTAGATATACGTACTCTTACCGCAAGACAGTATACATATATTGACAAGTTATTAAGTATACGTACTCTTATAAGATAAGACAGTATACAGGTGTTCAGAGAGAAATCAAGTCATTAAATATACGTACTCTTACTCATACGAGAAGACAGTATACATTCAGAGATAAGTTGAAGTACACAGTCAACGTTTATTCTGCTAAAGCATATTTGTGAATATTTCGGCACATGAGTGCATTTATATGTGTTTTACTATTATTCAAATAAATGTTATTGAATCGTGGAACTTGGCTTTATTAATGGTGTGTTGTGTGTGAGTGCCAAGAGACTGAACGCTACCATCTTTGAAGTAAAACCAGAGAGAACATCGGCTACTACATAACCTAACATCAACAAACTACATAACATTTTAACTACGTAGCGTTATACAAAAATCAATAACGTTACACTATTACAGTTACATTATATTTAGTAAACAAATATAGGAACATAAAGATATAGACCATACAAGTGAAGCACTCTAAGTGAGATCAAGCATGTGAGAGAAGAACATTTGTCTCTGTAATGATCACATAAAGCTCATTAAAAAAAAGTTCGTCTTGTAAATAGTCATATGTGTTTTGACAAAATTTTTCACTATAAATAAAAAAAAATGTGGTTTCTTTGTGAATTACTGTTTTTAGACAGTTATCACCAGAATTATTCATTTAACTCATTCACCCATCAATATAATAAATATTTTACAAAAAAATGTGAAAAATAATTTGCAGTTTTTAATATTTAAAATTGTTTTGTTTGTATTTTTAGTTTTGCTATTCATCAGAATGGTAGGATATTGATAGCTGATGATATGGGTCTAGGAAAAACTCTGCAAGCTCTGTGTATAGCAGCATATTACAAATCAGAATGGCCTCTGTTAGTTGTCTCACCGTCTTCTGTTCGCTTTGATTGGTCTCAGGTACTTGTGAAATTAATTTTTTTCTGGCCAAAAAAAAATATTTTTTAAACAGGATTTGGATAAGATTACAATTAGCTTAAAGGTAATTCAAACAGTCATCAAGTGTTAAGTGAAAAGATAATTAAAGAAAGTAAACATTATTTGAAAATATGAAATATAAGGAGGAAAAATACCAGCTTGTTGTACTTTTTATTATACTTTTATTTCATTGTCTTTTATAAAAACAGACCACTTTGTTCATTCTTAAGTATGCTTGTTAACATTTTTCTTTTGTTATTATCTTGTTCTGCTTAAAATTTATTTTGAACAGCAAATTAAAAAATGGTTGCCTAGTGTAGTTGATATCAATGTTGTGGAAACAGGTAAAGACAGTGCAGTGTCAGGTTTGGTCAATATAATCAGCTATGATTTATTATCAAAGAAAGACAAGGAATTAAAAAAACAAAGTTTTAAAGTTATCATTATGGTAAGGCCCCAATATCTTGATTTATTTTCTACTTAATATATGTGATCATAATTCACTGTGGTGGTTTTTGTGGAAAATTTTATTGAAATTAATTTTTGTTTATATTAGTAAATAAATAGTAGTCTATGCCTATAACAAAGAACAATGAATGTTTTATAGTCTTCTTCTTTCCTGACTTGAACATATTTCATGTTAGTTATATTTTAAGTTTTCTAATTGTTGAAAAATATAATATTCTATAAACATTATAAACTTGGTAAAAAAATTTTCCTAAAAATTAATAATTTCTAACAAAGTAAAAAGAGTCCCTAAGTAAAAAAGGTATTTACATATTTTTATTATTTAATAAAAAATGTTTTATTCATTCTTCACTTGATTTTTTTGTTTTTCAAGCTGTCATGATAAATGAAGTCTAAATTTTTATCAGTATATACATTTTTCTTACTAATGATGAAAATACTTTTTAAAACTAATTGTAAATGTCTATCTACCATGATTAACTTATAGCATGATACACAAAACACTAAAAATTCTATGTGAAAGGTTGTTTGCTGCATTTATTGGTGCATCTATTTCCAGGATGAATCACATTTTTTGAAAAGTCCTAAAGCTGTAAGGACTAAATCTGCTCTTCCTTTGTTAAAAGTAAGCTAACTGTAAAGATACTTTAAAACCTGTATTTTATCAAACTCAGATGCTTACAGAATTTTTTTAATCAACTGTTTATCAATCTATCTTAAATATTGAACATATTTTTATTTCAACATTTTAGACTGCTAACAGAGTTATTCTTCTCTCTGGCACCCCAGCTTTATCTCGGCCTAGTGAACTGTTTAGTCAGATCATTGCTGTATGTCCTAATGTCTTTAACTTTCATGACTATGGAGTCAGATACTGTAACGCAAAGCAAGTAGGCTATTTTGTATGTTTAACTATATATTTTTCTTTTTAATATTAATTTCTTTCATTTTAATAAACTTGTACAAATTTTTTTTTAATATTACAAGATGCCATGGGGCTGGGATTATTCTGGCTCCAGTAACATGCAAGAATTGCAACTTTTTTTGGAAAAGAAAATAATGATTAGGTAAATATAAATTGTCAGTAAGCTAACCTAGTTATTTCACTTTTATTGGCAAACATGCATAATGAAGTTAATTGTTTTATTTTTATTTTTTAATCTTTTCCTTGGTTGTTTATAGAATACATGTTTTCTATTTTTCAGGCGTATGAAAAAAGATGTTTTATCACAGCTGCCATCCAAAACAAGACATCTTGTGTTCCTGAATATTAAAAAATGCAAAAGCCTCAGCAATGTATCAAAAATCATGAGCAACAATCACTTAAAAGTTAGCATAACACACATTTTTTGTGAATAAGTAATTTTATTAGTTTTATAAGCAAAGAAAAAAAATTAGTAGTATTTATCTCTATTATTCTTAGAATAAAGAAAAGAAGCTGTCAAATAATATAATGAACCATTGTTTTTTTTTTTTATAGCCTTTAGGAATGTGGTTATACAATTATTCAAACATGACAGCAATACATGTACTTTGAATTGAATGGAATGATATAGACTTTTACTTCATTTTTTTTTAATGCCAAGCCACTTTATATAGCCTAAGTATTTAATTTTTGTTTGTTTTTTAATCAAAGAGTCAAGACAGAAGAGAAATGTTACTCCAGTATTTTCATGAAACATGCAGAGTTAAATTAGATTCTGTCAGGTTAGTTTGATTTTTTTAAAAAGTAGAATAAGTAGACTATGTATTCGTAGATAATAAACAATCCTAAGTTTTCAATGTTTGAGAACCGAATAAATTAGTAAATAAATCCAATATGAGTTTTTTAATTTTTTAAATGAATTTAAAAAAAAAAAAAACTGGATCTTCAAAGAGTGTATATTCTTTCTACATATCTTCAGTTTTTGCTTAAGATAAGTCAGAAAATGATAGAAGAATTTAGTATGAATGTACTTAAAGTTTGTCTCTAATCGTTAATTATTTTTTAAATTTACTATTACTTAAGGCAATACATACTGGATTTAATTGAATCAGATAAAAAGTTTCTTATATATGCTCACCACACTGAAATGATGGACAGTATTGAAGAATGTATCTCAAAAAAGGTAACATTATTCAGGCATTTAGCATTTCATAATTTTACTTTTTCTTAAGATAAACAAAACTACAAATGATCTGAATCATTTTTATTGTTTTTCACAGACACCAGGACTGAAATACATTAGAATAGATGGAAGGACACCTTCAGAACAGCGTAATTATTTCTGCAAAAAATTTCAGACTGATTCGTCATACAGAGTGGCTGTTTTGTCAATCACTGCTGCAAATGCAGGGCTCAATCTCTGTGCTGCGAGTCTTGTCGTTTTTGCAGAACTCTTTTGGAATCCTGGGGTACATCTACATTTTCATTAAAAAAATTGTATTCAATTCTTTTGTGATTTTATATAAATATTATTTCAAACTTATTTTTACTTTTTATAAAAACTTTTTAAAAGAAAAAATATGACTTTTTTTTACATTTTTGTGAAAGAAAGTATAAATAATTTTTTTTAAGGTTTTAGTTCAAGCAGAAGACAGAGTTCACCGAATCGGTCAGGAAGATTCAGTTTGTGTTCAATATTTAGTGGCTAAAGGAACTGCTGATGACTATATATGGTAAAAAAAAACTGCTGATATAAAATTAGACAATATTTGAACTACTTTAAAAAGTACATGTTTGACAGTTCTAATATTGAATATGACCTTGTAGGCCTTTGGTCCAAGATAAGCTGAATATACTTAGTAAAGTTGGTCTTGCGAAGGATGACTTTTCTCATGCTGACAAATCCTTTGTAACAGTAAGTACCTGAAGTTAATTTTTGATAATTTCATTGACATAGTTTTAAAAAATTAGTATAATTGATCACAGCATATATAACACATTTCACCTTTAAAAAGTCAATTAATTTAGGTTAAAACACTGTCTTTTATATTTATATATATATATTATGATTTTTTTCCATCTATTTTTTTTAACCCTTTAATTTATATAAAAAATATATCCAACAATCTGAAATGAAAGAACCAATGACTAATGAAAAACCAAAAGATTGGCCTTCTTTTTGACGTGTGACTAATAACACATGACAAATCTGCATTGTTGGAATGTGAATCCTTTATTACAATCAGAATGTTCTTATCTAATTAGTTTTCTTTTCAATAGTTAGGATTTAGCTATTTTGTTTTTGAAAAGCTAAATCAACAGCCATTTAACATTTGTTTGAGAGATGATATTTTAGCTGTGTATACATGATTGATATAACTTTTAATTTTATGTAATAAACAATATGCATGAACTATTTATTGATAACTAGTGACATTATTTAAAGGGGTAAAAATGTGAGATTAGAATAAATTTTTAAATGTGAAAGTGTATATTTTTATCAGAAGTATGAATCTATTTTAAAATTTTAAAACCTTGTTCTCTAAGACACTTATTAATAAATGTATAGGAAAGTGTATCATAATATGTAGGGTTATAATTATAATTGTAAAATCCTTTATATATTTAACATGCTCTTTATTGTTTGTCTATCTGTGCTTTTCCTAAAGCTAAAAGAAGAAGGGGTGTAAAGTTGAGTGGTATTAAGCACTTGACTGTCAACATGAGGGTCCCAGGTTAGACCCACATGGTTTTTCAGGTCCTCGGACCACATTGTTTTTCAGGTCCTCATGAATGTACCCTCCAATTGTTGCCACCATGGCCATTGCACATCATCTGTGGTGGGGGATGAATGAAGAGCACTTCACAACAAATAGGGAGGCAAATATTGAAAATTATTTTAACTTAAAAATTGATATGAATTATATAAACATTGTTACATAATGGCGGAAGGGCAAACAGGATACTTTACCTTCTTTCATCTTTGGGGATGTCTTTTAAACCCTAGATCAAATATATTATCAATACAAATTATATATTCTTGAGTGTATTTAGTAAAAAAATACTTTTGAAAATAAAGATATTGATCATAAAAAGTAAAGGTTATGTTAATATTCTTTACACTAGAAAGAATTTTCGAATGTATATTTCATGCTGACGTATGACTTTATAAAATTTATCAAACTATCTCTGATGCACTGTTAAATATGTTTATAAGATGCATCGTAATCAATTAATTTAATAAGTGTTCTCTTGTCTCTGCGGCTATTGTTGAATTGGTTCAGTTAACCATAAAGTTAAAAGTGTAAACTAGGAAAAGATTATAGAAAACAAGATAGTGATACTTAACTTGTATATAGTAAAAATGAAAAACACATAACACATTTCCAAGCCCTTTACCTTTTCCTAAACTAGTTCACAACATCCTTTATATTTTAATTTATATATTCCAGAATGACAGTCAGATGACAATCCTCAACATGTTCAAGTCAGATTTTATAAATGAATCATCTGAAGAAATATCTAATAGTGAAACATTACCTGTAGAAGAAATGACAGGTTGGTCTAAAACTTTTAAGATAATTTCAAATAAAATTAAAAAATACCAGTAATTCTCTTCTTAATGTTTGAAATATGTTTTTAAGATACTGTAAATATTTTCAAAATCATTAATTTAAATTCTCCTTAGCATCGCCCAAGATAAATATAAAACAGAGCGAAGGCCCTTCACATAGTCAAAAAAAGTCCCCTTTCAAAAGTCAGGTAAAAGAAGTAACACCTGTCAAACGTCAGGCAAGTCTGTTTAGTTTCTTTGAGCGAACACCACCTAAGAAAATTGCACGTTTGGAATTAACAGAAGGTCAAACAGAGAAAGATGTTGATACCTCCAGCCAGAAGAGTGATTCCTCCAGCCAAAAGAGTTCAGTGGAAGTAAACAATGATGACATTGATAGCACAGAGTACTGTAATGAACTCTCTCTCCTTGAAACAGTTGACTGGGAGGAAGAATTTTAAAAGAAAATGTATTATATTCCATCTTTGTACTATAAATAAAATAACATATAAATAACCTGTTGAGTATAATCATCATGTTGAAATAAATGAATTCAATCAAATGTAAGTTGACTTGATGTTGTTGTTTAGTTTGTACATCTATACCCCTAAGTGTTACACGTCAGGGGAGCCCTGAAAAGATATTTCAGATCCTCCAATTTTTGTACAAACCAATAAAGTTGAATGTGGTAATTATGAACGGCAGTGTAACCAAATATTCAGTACTTAAAAAGCTTCGTTTTAATGAACCGTTACTTTCAGTATTGCGAAAAAATGCCCTTTTGTAGATATTTAATTTATCCCCTGATAAAAAAAAATTGAATTTCGGCCATTTTCTAAATCTCATGTCAACTTGAGATCAACAACTTTCACATTTGCTAGATAATGGAAGGGGGATAGGAGAGGAGTTAAGACCTTTAACCTCTACTGATGAGGAGAGATCACGCTGGGTAAAAAAATTCCTTCCATCAGGTGTGGTATGGGAGGGATGAGAATTTTATCTAGGTGGGGAGGAGGAAGAGAGCTAAGGCGGTATGGGACAACCACGTATGCCCCTTTTCGATGATCCCATTTTATTCGATTTCTCCAGTATTTTTTCAATGCTAAAGTTTTTTTTTTATAAAAACTTGGGTCGTTTACCCTTCAAAAAAGGGTTGGTTTAAAAAGTTCACTCCAAAAGAGGCCTTAGTGAGTGGCAACTGGGGCGAATGCACCTGAATGTTCGTCTCAGACCCTGCATATGATCCTCGCCATAGACCTGCAAATAATCTTGCCCCAGGCTGCTACTTACTTTATGTAACTTTAACGATTTAGAATTAGAACTATTTCCAGAAACGATATTCGTATTCTGAACGTAAGATGCTAAGATTCCGACATATATCTCCGGAATACCTCAAATACGACTCAGCTTGCCGTGTGACTGCGCTATACCCATAATTACCATAAGACTCATAAGTCTGAAAAGGACTACACTACAACCATACCAAGAAATGTAGATTTGCTTGCACTGTCTTCATCTAACGATAGACCGAATCTATTTGGTTGCACTGAGTGTCTTTTGCTAACGATATACCGAATCTATTTGGTTGCCCTGATTGTCTTCATCTAACGATATACCGAATCTATTTGGTTGCCCTGATTGTCTTCATCTAACGATAGACCGAATCTATTTGGTTGCACTGTCTTTTGCTAACGATATACCGAATCTATTTGGTTGCCCTGATTGTCTTCATCTAACGATAGACCGAATCTATTTGGTTGCACTGAGTGTCTAACAAAAGTCTTAATCATGTGACCCAGGCTACGATATTCTCCTCTATGCAAACGACACCATTTTGGACCATACGAGCCTTTAAATTTATAGTTTTACTCCCTCGGACCACATATGTGTGTGTGTCAGTGACTTGAAATATATCTCTCAAAGAGTTCCTAGCGCACCAGCTAACCATCATGAGACTTTACAAGAGAGCCGTTTCTGGGATTGTAGTTTTAAGTATATTGTACAAGACTGTTGGTTAGGGTGATAACAAAAAAAAAATTATGAAACCACTTGCAATCGAGGAATCTTTATGTGCAATTTAAGAACATAAATTGCATTTTTGATTTTTTTTTTTTAAGTTCCCCTACCTCCCCCTTTTTTGGAAGAAAAAAAGTGAATTTTTTTTTTTTTTAAAGGTCATGTTTTTTTTAGCTTAATTCAAAAAGTAATAATAATAACAAATCAACTTTTATTAACAAATAAGATACAGAACAGTTAGTAATCTGTAATGTACAAGAAATGTTTAAAACATATTTTTTCCTATGAACTTCAGATTCAAAAATTCCAATTTTCTCGATTTTGCATGAAATTCCTCCATCAGTTTCACAGCACGTTCAGCAATTTGGATAGATCTGGGAATGTCAATTAATGACTTCTCGACTGACCAATGGGTCTTTAAACACTTAATTGCCTTCTTGCATTTTACCCTGATGGGTGAGGTAAACAGTTCATTGAAGGACGCCTCATTGTAGTGTTGCGAATGGAACCAAGCATTTGCCCATTCGTAGCAGATGAAGTTGCAGGCAGGAGTGAGGATGATGCGCCACTCTGGTATCAGAAATAATGCTATAATAGTATTTATCGCACGTGAGTTCCATATTGCCTGGTGTAAATTTGGTAGTTTCTTCCAGCTGATGCGAGGCCAACGTGAAGTTGTTTTGTAATGACGATATGCCTGACATAATTCATAAATAGAACTTGAAATCATCTCGCCATCCAGGGTTCTCGCCTGTGCTAACATCATCTGTCGCAACGAGACGGTAATCAGCCTGAAGAGTGACATAGTTTTGCGTTAATTTGTCAATGAAGGAATAATTGAGTTCTGGTTAGCTCGTTGGCTCTTGAATAAGAAAATTCATGACATGTTTCAGATGGAGGTCGAGTACATGGTGCTGACAGCCAATTTATTGCGGCTTCTGAAAGCCCTTGCTCAAGACATCATCCTGTATGAGCTTTACAATCCCGCGCAATCGACCAGTATTTACTGCGGTTGTGTCGCAGATTATCATACAAATATTTTCCCAAGCATCATAATCATCAATTAGCTGATGTAGTTCCTTGTGAATGGCCGCGGTAGAACCACTCTCACATTTAAGAATATCGAGTTTGATTTCAGTTGTCATATTTTTCAGCAGAACTACTTGACACTCTTCCCTTTGCACTCTTTTACCATCAAACTGTAGAAAATAGGGATCTTTGCTTTGAAGTTTTTGAACAATTTTGGTTTTCATTTTCCATCCTTCAGAGATTACTCGTTTCCAAACATCAGCCTGACTTGGTACTGGCACATCATGACCCTGTTCAGCAATGGTTGCAAGAACGTCATATGCTTTATGTGTAGAAATGTTGTTTTTCAGTGCTAGCAAACCCGCTGTTGTAGTGCTTGCTCTTTGGTATTTCGGTTTGCATTCAGGAGAAGATGACGTGGAAGAATAGGTTGGCGAAATGGGTAAGAAGCAGAGGTTTCAGAATCCGTGTTTGTGTGCGTTGCGATTGAGAAGAGCTGGCTTGAGATTGAGTTTTTGATAGTCAGATTCGTTTTCTTGGGTGGATTGATTCCAAAGGGGCTTGCTTGACCATTGAATAACCAATCTTTCCTCCACTTGCATCTTTATCATCCGTGCTTTTCCATTCTCCATTAACGTTGGTGACATCAAATAACTGAGAAAGTGTTGTAGTAAATTTATTAGACGGTTTCTTTTTGTTTTTGTCATATAAATCAATAAGACAATTGAGTTTCTTTCTGATTAGTGCGCTGGATAATAGTAGAAAGTCTAGAATTTCCCTCCAGAGCAATTCTATATACGTAATTATAACTTTGAAAGTCTAGAAAGTCATATAAAAATTCAGTGTGAAATTGAAACTAATAAGTCAAACTGCGCGATATGTGAAAACAAAAATTTAAAGGTGGGGGAACTTTTTTCAATTAAAAAAAAATAATGTTGCTACTGTCATCTACATACAATTATTCCTTGAATATAAGTGGTTTCAGTTTCGTTACGAAAAATAATGAAAATAGTTATCACCCTACTGTTGGTGCATATGAATAAGATCATTTAACAACCCATACAATAGGCCTTCAAAGCATCGCTCCTTTTTTGCACACACACACACACACAATCGTTAAATCATCTTGATTTTTTCGTTTAAGCATAGTGAATTTACTGGGAAAATAAAAAAAAATCTTCACAAAAAATGGTCTACATTTCCTATTGATTTTGGCGTTCTGAGAATCCCTCACTAGTCGGAACCCGAGGCTTGCACCCGCCGTTAAATCCGCCTATTAACAACATGGGAGCCCTGAATAAAAATAATTCGTCTTTTCGCACCCTCCCAGTGCAGGGAAGATTGTAGTTTTCATTCTGAAAGTTTAAAAAAAATATGGCCTCGCCCACCTCATTTCATTATACTTATAGGACACAGGAATGGGGCGGCAATTTCATAGTCCGCCATGAGCGTCTGCAAGTCTAGTTACACCCATAGATATATAAGATTACACCACTGCGTCAAACATAAAACAAGAAAACGACTTTTGCATTGGCCTGTGGATCTGTTGAAAGTGATATATTGTGCTCGCCGGTGGATCTGTTGAATGTGATATATTGTGCTAGCCCAGAGGTTTTCAACCTTTTTTACCCTGCGGACCCCACAGACATACCAAGCTCGGGTGGCGGACCCCCAGAGCCTAAGGCACCCTGGCCTCGACTTTTCGTACCTCAGGTTGGGCCCTAATAAGTCTTATTAAGTTTGCAGATGTAATCTACTCAGCCCCGTAGCGTGAAAATTATACAGGAGGGGTCAGGCATTCTACAGCAGGGGCCAGGCAATAGCAGGGGGGCAGGTAATACATTATACTAAGTAGAACAAATAAGCAGGGAGGCGGCCCCCCTGGCCCCGCCGCACGCTACGGGCCTGAATCTACTTAAATTCTGCTAAAAGGTAGGTCTGGCCTAAGTTACGCGTACATCATGTAAAAGTCATTTTTCATACGAAAATAGCTATCTATCCAAATAATGAAACACTAACCGAATATTTATTCCACTGGTATGTCCGTTACATAATTTTCTGTTCAGTGGTAAGGCTGTGCCTGTTTTGTCCAAACAGGTTGGTATGTGTGATAAATATATACGCATTTCATGTTCAATGTTCAGTCTGGACCTGTACTTGGTCTTTATCGCAGTAACAGCAGATAATGCAGTGTCACACAAGTACTTCGTAGAAAATGGTAGCAGGACATTGATGGCTTTGTCAGACAGCAGCGAGTACTCCTGGAAACATGCTAGCGACGACAGTGGCAGTCTGCTGAACTGCAAGCGCAGTGTCCTGTCGGACGACAATTCGACCAATTGTTCTTGTTCAAGACAAGTTAAATCGGTTAGCCTGCATTCAAAGGGATTTCGAATCCAATGAAATGCGCTGACATCGTTGTCACCAAAAATACTGATGAAAGTAATATGACAACTGCTGTAGCCGTTTTCTTTCTCGTTCGTCTTCGGCTGCTTGATCATCAGAATCTTCCAGTTTCTGGTCAGTTTTCCTCTTCAGAAATTTATCCTTGCTACTAGGTATCACAACTTCATGTTTTATTAGTTAAACATTGTGCGTTACTGTGATGATAAGTGTCTGTCTTCACTTCTCTGGTAGCAATCGACACTTTATCTATTCATGGACATCACTGATTGATTTAAACTGCCAAGTCCTATTCATGTAGGCCTACTTTATGTGACGATTACACAAAATATTATTTCAAAATATAAGTACCATGAAACAATACACTCCAAGATACATATTCACTGAAACATCACTACTCTATCCCGTGGGCTGCCTATTTTTGTCGAACTGTATGTCTGTAACACTCTGTTCTCCTCCTCCCCTCTCTTTCTCTCTTCAATCTCTATACCTATCAAAAGATCTGTTAACTTCTTTTATAAGACCCTAATTACTGCGTCTTCTCACCTATATTGTTGTCTCTGATTGGTCCGTCCCTCATTGGGGATATTCTGTTATTTCAGTCAAAACAGCAGTAACCCTGAACCTTTGTAATTTAGTGACAAACTATTTAATTAACTCTCATCCCTGACCCAATGATCCATATTCTTGAAAATACAATGATCAACCTAGAAACTTTGGGACACTGATTCTTTGTAACATTTATCAAGCCCATGTGGAAGTTCGTCGCCATACATACGATACCAAACAGTAGATAATTAGCTTATCACAACATTTATCTCTTGAAAACACAAGGGCGATGTGCCTTGCTTTTAATTCCAGCCTAACCAGGTCATCTTTTTCCCAGGTATGTGTCACCTAAAAATACAAACTCTCTCTAAACATGACCGACATTGTAATCTCATAGTATCTATGGCGAATTTCCGCCCTTCCAAAGTATGTTATAAAAACATTACAGCATGATCAACCAGACTATTTATCAACAATACACACACTGTCGCACTGGCGGATGTTTTAACATTGACGCCGGAGCTCAGCAAGTAAGAAATATTGCCAAGATGAGATGACTCAAAAACTCACTACACAAGTACGTGGTGTACGCACTCTAGTTCATATTTCAGACGTAGCATTAGGAAATACTAGCGGAGTTTTCAATTCTGCACATTGTTGTCTGTACCTGAAACATTGGCATAGCTTGTATTTTTTTGTTTAGCTAAAAGCTAAACAATCAACAAAACCAAGAAATATTTTATACGAGAAAATCCCTAATTTCATTGATTTGCCCACGGACCCCTTTGAAGTTCCCTTTGAAGGTTGAAAACCTCTGTGCTAGCCGGTGTATCTGTTGAATGTGATATATTGTGCTCGCCGGTGGATCTGTTGAATGTGGTATATTGTGCTAGCAGGTTCATCTGTTAAATGTGATATATTGTCATAAAACAGCAAATATTAAAGTAAAATAAGTAGGCTACACAATTTAACTACAGGTTATCAGGTTAGCGTCATCGCCAATCCACTAAAAGGAAATACCCCAATCCATTTATTGCAATTTTGGCTGCAATGTTTGTTTTTTAAGGCAACTTTTTTTTTTACATCTTCAAGTGACGTCCCTAAATAATTGCCGTCTAGTTCGCCTAGTGGTTAAACCGGTCCAGAGTGTAACTCAAATGTCAATTAGATATAATAAACTAATGCTATGTAATTGATGAACTGCGAATACCGTAATTACGTTTTATTTTTTTTATTTGAATTGTTAAAGAAAAAAATATGTTTGTGAAAAATTTTGACAGCAGAATCCAATCATTTTCTTGGTCACTGTGACAATACGAAACTTTTTTTATATATGAAAAACAGATGTTCTGACTTTGTATACATCATGTAATAAATAATTCATAGTGGCGCTCACACTTTTCTCTATAAATATTAGCCTACACATTTGAATAACAGACTTTTTTAAAGTTTATATAGGGGTGGCCGCTTGACTGTCGACCTGAGAGTCCCGGGTTCGATCATCGGTTAGAACCAATGAAATTTGGTGGAAAGTCCACCCAGCTTTAAACGGGTTCCTGACATAAGTTAGGGAAGTATAGGCGGCTGGGCGCTATGGTAACCACACAATCCTCTATATGCAGTGATTACAGGAACATGGATTCGACACCTGCATCCGCCCTGATGGTCTATTAGGTTAAAGGAACTTTACTTTTTGATATATTTAGGGTGGGTCAAAAAAATCTTTTTTGGAGTTGGGAATTTGAAACATATTCAAAAAGTTGCCTATGGTCCTACTGATTGTAAAAATGTAAAATTTGTAAAAATCAGATAATGTCTTCCACTCCCAACTTTTACTTCAGGGGGGTACGTGGCGAAAAAAATGCACTATGTCTAAAAAAAAAAAATTTATTTTTTTTTTTTTACATTTTTAGATACTACAACATGTAGTATAACTATGAATTAATTATATTGCAGAAAATTTTGTTTAGATCAATTAAAATGTATTTTCAGAATGTTACTCATTCAGAAACTTCAATAATTTAAAAACTTAAAAGTCATTTTTCTCTGAAAAAATATATTTGACATTTTGCTTCACTGTGGCAAGAAAATCTCAAAAACCACATGTCAGATTTTGATAAAACTTCTAATTTTTATGTAGAAGAGGTGCATTTATAGAATGTCAGAGGCTTTTCAAGAAATTTTAAGTCCTTTCTTTTTTTTTTAATTTTCAAAATTAGCATTTTTTGCTTATTTTTACCATACAAAATTTTAAAAATTCATAAAAAATTTATTTATTACATTATCAAAAAAGTACTTTGACATTCCCTAAAGTAAGATTTTCTGATTATAAAATTGTACATTTTATGTGAAACAGTCTATAAATATTTCAGAAATATTTGCCATAAAAAGGTCATAAATTTCAAGATGGCGGCATGCCGCACCCACAAATATCAGTATGTTAATATTTTTTTTAACAAAATTATTTTTAAATCTACCACATCATTACTAAGATATTAAAATGTCTTAAACTTTAATAATAAAAAAGATTTTGCTTTGACCCAGGTACCCCCCCCCCCCCCAATGTATGACATTTTACAACATTTAGAATGTTTGGTATAAGTAATATGAAATTGTACAAATCTATAAATCGTTCATGCAAAATATACAATGTACATATGAATAATACTGTTTATGGATTGTCACAGGAAACTTGCTTTGCTTTCAATTTTCGGAAGAATATCCCTTGATTTCTTTGTTTGCAAAACCATCCCATGTCGAGAGCTATGTCCGTACACTTTCAAACTAACAGCTGTTACTTCTTTAATTGCTCTTTCAACAGCTTGAGAGTGACAGGGAATTTGATCCAGTATGATTGGGTTGTTGCGTTTAAGTTCATCATCACAAATATGTTCCAGCAGAGGAGGGGATGTCACTGCACAAAGATCCCAGTTAATCATCTGATCATATGATTTAGCTGCAATATTCAGGATTATGTCATTTTTGTTGAAAAATTCTAACTCTGCATGGAGCTGGTTTATGTCGTGCTGTTATCATTTTATTTACTGCATACCTTCCAATTTCTTCATCATTGTCCTAACTGCAGCCAATAGAATGTTTTCTGGATGTGCAAAGTAGCAGTTATTTTCCAATAGAGGCAATATAATAGATTGATCAGCAGTATCAAGGTTCTGAAGCAGTTGTATCATATAGAATATAGATGGATCGCAAAAATCCTGTTCACTTTTGCTAACCATCTTTGCGCTCATCAGTATGTTCCTTGGCTGCCCTATCTATGTCGACGCATCTTTGCTGGATCCAGAGCTGTAGATGGTGTTAACATGTTTAAGTCCTTCAACACAGCTTTAACGATAAGACATGTATCCCTATTGCTTGGTTTACATCGATCCACTGGTTCATATTGAATATATGTTTTGTTATTTGGAACATTCCTCGTCGCTGGAGAAGTCTGCATCAAGTAGTTCATCATCTTCAGCATCCTGATCTGGAATATCATTATCTTTCTCATCATTGACGTTATCATTTGTAGTTCCTATCTGATCGCCACACTGCATCAATGAATGTTTTCTTTTCTGTCGATTTTGTAATATTTTTGTTGTTTGTTTGTCAACATTGTCTATGAACATATTTCTTGCCATCTTTTGATCCACCGAAAATGCCCACTCAAGAAGCACAAAAATTATTACTGATTGTGGACATTTACATTCTCCTCTATCCCTAACACCTGCATCTTTTTACTCGAACAATTATACTGGTAATGTCATTTGTAGGGATACTAGCCTGGTCATATAATTGTTTAACTTCATGCGCTAATGCGTGCGCTCTTGAATGAAGGCTATGTTTGTATTGTTCCATTTTAAGCATACACCAATAGCCTTGAAAACATCTTCACTGGTTGGAAGTTGTCTTTTAGGCAATTCAGCTGCTGACCCAAACAAAGAATGTACAGTTGCACTTCTTGTAGAAGAACTCATATTCATAGAACTTAATAAAATAATTGAAAAATTAATCAAAAATGAAATAAAACAACCATGCGTGATCCGATAATGAAAACACGGTACACCAGTTATATTGAGAGAAAAATGGATGCAATGCTTATCCCAGTTGTCTGAACTAATTAGTTTTTTCATAAAAAAGGTTATAAAGATAAAACAAAAATTTTATATGCATATCATTTCTTTTTTGAATAACCTAGGTCACAAATTTAACACGTTCAGTCACAAAAAACTCACAGTAAATATAGTTAAAATTTCGAACAAAAGTTGGGAGTAGTAAAACTATGTAGTTTTCAAATATTTGTACATATTCCATGTACTACCATGATGTAACGAACTAGGCTGGGGCGCCGAAAGAATGCTTTAACGTTTTTGCACTTTTCAAAAGGCAGGATGACTAAAAAATGTAACTCGCACAGGGTGCCTCCATAGCTAGCTAAGGATCTCTCTCTCTCTCTCTCTCTCTCTCTCTCTCTCTGTCTCTCTCGGTGTTAATAGAATAACAAAAGTATGCACTCCCTCACTCTATTTTAGTGAGTGCGAATAAGACAGACCAGCAGACAATAGGTTTTGATCCCATACTATGCGAGGGTTTACCGTAAAATTGAAGCCTTCAGTTTGATCTAATTTATTGTGTGTCCAACTCAGTATGGGCTGACAGCATTTTTACCTGTGACAGATTAACGCAGTCGTTGCACTGTTTGTTAGCCTCTAGTGCTGTGGTTGACCTGTGTACACAAACACACGACATGACTAGCAGTCAGTCACACTCAACTGTGAGTTAGTAAACTATGTGGGATATATAGTGGATGCACGTTTTTCTATGTAAAGGCAAGTTTATCTCGGGGTAAGAAATGTACCCTTACAGTATTAAACACTTAGTTAATCATTTTGTTGAAACGCCTTTGGGACATACAATGGTTTCTTAAAGCTTTTCTATTTAACGGAAAATATTTTGATGTTTCTAACATTTCAATGATTTATGCCTTGTAAATTATCCGTTAAGTTGGCGTTAAGTAACTTACTAACTATTAGCTTCTTAGATGAAGGGACTGATGGAAGGTAGCTCGATATATGTTTACAATTGACAGCAACATGATGGCATTGACAACAACGTGTTTCCTATGTAGATGAGCAATAGCAACTAATGTGAAATGCAGTTAAATTTGTGGTTGTGTATTCATTCCTCAAGGCATGTCAAACTAAGATTCCACTGAGGGTCGCATGGGTCACATTTTGTTTTAGCGAGGCCCGCATACAACAAATAATGGAACTCATTTAGTGTTTTGCGGAATATGTTTAGTATTTTCACTCAGAAATCTAAAATGTTAATACAAGTGGTATAGCAGCTATCCACATTCGTTTATGCAAAGTAAAATAGTTTACAAAAATAAGCGACATTTACAAGATCAACGAAGAATTGTATGCAGAACTTTAATTGGAAAGCACCAAATGAACGTACTTTTTCAATGTCCATTTGATCAAACTTGTCAAATTTTGTACTTCTTCCCTATCCCTTCCCCATATAGGCTAAACACATATTGCCAATTATTAAATCTTAAGATTGGTTAGAGAAAGTTAGAGAAAACTATTTATTCCCTTGTTACAATTTAGAGCCGGAAATAAAATGCGAATCGCCAATGAAATAGAGAGCTGCACGGGAGTCAAAATCACACCCAATCCCACCCACTCCCGCGTTTTCAAAACCAGTCCCACCCGCTCCCAAAAGAAATTCCCCCCAGTCCCACCCGCTCCCGCGAAAATTTTTCCCAACCCCACCCGCTCCCATCAAAAAAAATATTCTATAACTTGCTCTTACCACCTTTATTTACGTAAAACTGAATACGCTCGCTTTTTGCGTAAACTAATTTTTGAATGTTTGCTTTATTATCCATTATTTGAAAATTAAAATAGAGAATTAGAGAGGTATGTCTGTCTGTTTCACTCTTATTTGCTCGCACCTTTGTCACAACTCAAAAACCAATCAAACTCGAGGCGTTGTTAGTACAACGACTTATTTACATAAATATACATCAGAAATTCATCAGAATACTAAAGTCCATAAATAAATACACTTCAATAATTCACTCTGCCTCAACTCTGACTAACTAGAGATCTCTAAAACTCCTCATGACTACGAACTTCTCCTAACTTCTCTTAATTAACCAATGTCCAAATCCAGCCCTATTTATACTCCAACGTCCGTGCCCTAATTACCCTAAGTACGTCACAATCCCCTCAGTATTTTCCTATCTAATCTTTCTAGGAGCGTCACCTGGTCGTCATTGTTAACCCTACTAGCCTGTCCGACGTCGCCTCTCGGTCTTCACACCTTTGCTGTCTACTATTCTATTGTTTCCCCACCTTGTCCTAAGTCGTCTGTCACCTTGTCACCTTTATTGGTATTACTCCTAACTCTTAGATATCTATTATATTAAAACGTCGAAGGGGATAGTCTCTGTCTCTAAATCTACTCTAGCGTTTTGACCTAAATACCAAGAATGTCAAGGAAAGGCCCTGAACTAGGTGTGTATCATACATCACACATCATCCCAAGATCATCCGTGCGATTTGATTCATCAGAAGTCTGCGAGAGTCCCACTCAAACAAAACCCAAACCCACGGGACTCCCACAAAAACCCAAACCCACGGGACTCCCGCAAAAACTAAACCAATCCCATGGAACTCCCGATAAATTTATTTCCAATCCCGCGGGAGTCCCGCGGATTCCGCGGGAGTCCCGCGAATCCCAATCCCGTGCAGCTCTATACAATGAAAGCTAGTAAATTGGTGTTTAGAAGTTCGAAAAACAGATAACATTTAGCATCTGAGGGAAAAAAACAATAACAAGTATTAGCTTATTATAAGCCGCATATGTATCTTTAGTTCTTGCCGATCTTGTGGCCGCCAGTTTGATGTGTCTGCATAAGGTTAATGGGCAACACCCCTAGCAAGTGAACAGACGTATTGCATGCCTGTTATTTAATTACGTTCGTCTATCGATCTAAACATGTATATTTAGGGATTATTTTGGTAGAATCCGAGTGCATATTCATAAATACACCACACTAAATAGTATGCACCTACTCCCCTCCCCCAATTATTCAACATATTTCCTTTCTAATCCTTTATCTAAATGTAATTTTCTGCACGTCACCATTCTCTTGTCACCGACTTTGTAAATACCATACAAGTCTAATACCTTCAGTAAAAAAAAAATTAAGACAATATTTTATCTCGTCAGTCACCATAATTTAAACATACTCATCTAAAGTTGAACATGAATTTCTAAATAGCATGTATGCTAAATAGAAACTTTGTAATATTTTTTCTTACCATTTCATTTCCAGAACCAGGTTTAATGATTGTTAATTAATGTTACTATTATTTATGTTAATTTTCGAATCTTTAAACATGACCTTTTTGCGGTAACGCTTAAAAGCATTTTATTTCTTTTCTTCTTCTTCTTCTTTGTTCTCGATATATGATTATGTGTGTGTATGTCATTGTGTATGTACGTCAGTGTGTTTGTGCGTCAGTGTGTGTGCGTCATTGTGTATGTGTACGTCATTGTGTGTGTACGTCAGTGTTTGTGTGGTGTGTGCACGTCAGTGTGTACGTCAATGTAGTGTGTGCGTAAGCCGTGCGTACGTCAATGTGTGCGTACGTCAAGTGTGTCGATTACGCGGTTGTGTGTGCACGTCAGTGTGTGTGTATGCGTCCATGTGTGCAATAACGTATGTCATTGTGTATGTTACGTCAATGTGTTTGTGCGTCAGTGTGTGTGCGTCATTGTGTATGTGTACGTCATTGTGTGTGTACGTCAGTGTGTGTACGTCATTGTGCTTGTGTACGTAAGTGTGTGTGTACGTCATTGTGTGTGTACGTCAGTGTGTGTGTGCGTCATTGTGTGTGTACGTCATGTGTGTACGCTGTGTAGTGTACATTACTGTGTGTGTACATCATTGTGTGCGCTCGTCTGTGTGTGTACGTCATATTGTGTGTGTCAGTAAGTGTGCACGTCATGTGTGTAAATCAGTGCGTGCATTGTCAGTGTGTGTACTGTCATTGTGCGTGTTACGTCAGTGTGTGTAAATCAGTGTGTGTACGTCAGTGTGTGTGTACATCATTGTGTGTGTACGTCAGTGTGTGTGTACGTAAGTGTGTGTTTACGCCAGTGTGTGTACGTCATTGTGTATGTGTACGTCAGTGTGTGTGTACGACATTGTGTGTTGACGTCAGTGTGTGTGTGTTTACGTCAGTGTGTGTACATCAGTGTGTACGTCAGTGTGTGTGTGTGTACATAAGTGTGTGTTTACGTCATTGTGTGTGTGCATCATTGTGTGTGTTTACGTCAGTGTGTGCATACGTAGGTGTGTGTTTACGTCAGTGTGTATGTGTGTAGTCAGTGTGTACTTCAGTGTGTATGTGTGTAGTCAGTGTGTACTTCAGTGTGTGTGTGTACGTCAGTGTGTGTGTGTTTTCATATATCAATTGTTCAGAAGAACTGAATCTAACTTCAGAAACTGACAGCTCACAACGATCATGTACAAAAAAAGTGATGGTGTAATGAACTAACCATGGTCCGCAGGCAAGATGCGGCCTCATAAAAGTTTTCAACTGTCCCGCGGCAATATTTTGATTTTGCTCCGTTAAAAAAAAAGTCAATGCTGTAGATCAGTGGTTCTCAAAGTGTGAGCCAGTGGGTTGCGAGATTATTTGAAGTGGGTCACTCACACAAAATCGAACAATTATTTTTAATAGAGAATGAATCAAAATTAATTTTAGCATTTCTGTCTTTTTATCGTGCGGGTCGCGAAAACCGATCAGGTTTCTTTGTAGGTTGCGAATTGCAAAAGCCTCAGAACCACAGATGTAGATTTTTTGGAAGTTCAGATTTCTCAAGGGGTGGGGGGAACTAATAACCTACTAGTTTTTTTTTTTAAGAACAATGTTGGGTGCTTTTTTATTTTTTTTTTTCGAAATTGGGTTGGGAGGGGGGTTAGGTTTCAAAGGTTGCTGATCTAATTATATTTATATTTGTCTCACCATTTTAAGAAAGTTATCCATATTGTTCACATAATAGGCTAAAATAACGTATATACATTTATTTCTTTCATTTTCTGAGTCAAGTAAACATTGTTGTTTCCCGTTCTATTTTTAGCTATCTGGCTATCTCTCAACATAATGCTTGGCCTATCACTCAGCCGAAAGCCAGTATCTGAGATGATGTGATAAAATAGTATCTAGAGTTTTGAAAATGTAAACCACGGTTTTGTCTATTGACGTTGTTAGTTAGCAACAAGGTATGTTCGTATTCCCGTATCTTTCAACAAGCCCTATGTTTGTTATCATGTGAAATATGCTGTATCTATCAACTAGTATTAATGCACAGTAAAGAAACGATAATGCACAGAAACATTTTAGAGCCGTCTTACAGTAAATTACCCGGTGGATGAAACAAATGAAATATTGTCATTCAGACATTTTGATATTGTCATTTTCACCTGAAATACGCAAGCTATCATGCCAATTCCGCTTCTAACAGAACGATTTATTTGCGTCATCAATAGTAATAGATCGATGCATAGATAGGCATGTCATTCGAATGACTGATCATTTCATTTATTGTTAAGTTGACTAGTTTGCTAAAGGCCATTTGCGCTGGAGGGTGACATATACGATAGCTCTAGTTGAACGGAGGCCATTTAATAGGCTTCATAGGGACCGTTCACTTATTACTTAACGCCTCTGTTGCATAAGAGGCCGGGGTGGGGGGGGGGGGGTATATCAAGAAAAAATTCGTTACGAAGTAAGTCATTGGCCCTCTTAAGAAAAGGCATATTGGGAGATAATAAAAATGTGCTTGCTGCCATGTGCAGGTATTTTGGAAGTTGTTACAATAAAACTGAACCAAATTTCCTGAAAGTTTATTACATTGAAGACAATGCACATATATCAAACATAAAAAAAGAATTATATCTGCAAGTATAACTGATTACATTTTTGTAATTTTTAAAATAATGGTTTCAGTGTTGAACAGTTACTATACTAATAAAGTAGAGTATAAAATTATAAATAATACTGATACAGCAATAATATTGTAATTTTAAACTGTTTATTCTGGAACAAAAATTGTAAACGTCTTGGTATTAGTCGAAATCGATTGATAACATTTTCTTTAAATTTTTGATACCCATCATACAAAGACCAGATAAACGATCATCACCAGTTGTTGAGCTTAGCCACGTTTTTACTCGTCTTACAGTGTTAAATGATCTTCTCGATTGTGCATGTTTTGACAATGCTGTCAAAAAAGCCATTTTAATCATTGGAAAAAATTGATTTCATCTAAAACCTCACATAGAATCATTGTTTCTGTTTTTTCCCCTTTACTAGTTTTACATTTCCAAATATCATACCAGGTTTCAATCTCCTCGATTAAATTGTCAGGTGCGTACTATTAACCAATAGCCATGCTTTATTCTTAAATGCGAGTCTTTCTAGTTTTGTCATCAAAAAGAGATGCAAAACTAAAAGGAAAAATACTGGTTTATTTTCTACACAAAAACGAGTTTCCAGCGATGATATAATAGAATCAAGATATGGTATAAAAACAGCTATTCTAAAATAATCCTCAGGCAAATCAACTTTTGGACTTTCCCTGTTCATTTGTCTTCCAGGTTGTCGTAGAGGTTGAATGTCGACACAATATCTACTTCAACACCTTTTGTAACTCTAAAAATTTCCTTACACCTCTCATCACAATTGTATCGATCAACAGCCAATGTAGTCAACAATTCTTCAATGTATTTTTGTACAGCCAGTAAATCTAAATGCACTGACTGCTATTTTCGGGTCACATTTTCTAGCTTTGATGAATATTTGTGTATGATAACTAAACAAACAACAAACAATGTCGGAGTTCTTACAGCACAAAGTACGGTAACCTAACTGATGTGCAGCTTGCTTGCTTTTTCCAGATTGTTTACCGATTTTTCTCACATTTTCAGTAAAAATCCATCTAGTTTCACATAGCAAAGGAACATTTGGAATTAGTTTTCTTCGCTGATTACTTTCTCTGAAAGACACTATTGTGTTTCGTACAGCATTCACATTATTCAAATCGTTCACGACAAGATTTAGTTTATGTGAACTGCAATGTACAAATGCTGCTTTTGGGTATTTTTTTTTCGATTTATTACTCCTCCTTCTTTTCTACCATTGTAGGACATCCGTCGTATCCTTGAAAAACAAGCTTTGTCATATCTAATCCAAATTCTAATGAATTTGTAATGATGGTGTTGGCTAAACCATCAGCTGTTCTATCTGCAATTGGAATATATCCCAGGAATTCTTCTGTGACCATCATTTTCCCATTTTGTTCTTTGACAAATCTAACACCAAGTGACATATGCTCAATGCCTGAAATTTAGTTGTCTCGTCGGCAAGTGTAGAAAATGCAACTGAATTATTTGCTTCACGAGCAATGTCTTCACGCAAGAGAGACCCACGCAATTCGATTATAGTATTATGGTGTTTTGCGTAGTTGCCGAGATATAGGCATACTTAGAACTACAGGTGGACGGGTGGTCGTGTGGCAAAACATTACTATCAACCTGAGGGTCCCTGGTTCAATCCCTGGTGGATATTTTAGGTCATGGCTAAAGTCCTCGCTATATCTCCCGTGGTGCCTCCATGGATATTGCACTATCGGCTGTGGTGGGGATGAAACCACCCCATTACTGGTTTATAGGATCTAAGAGATTTCATCTCATTCTTACAGGACTTAACACTAAAAGAACAAGAACTTCCAACAATCACGAATCAGCTGCAATTTCAACTCATTTGAAAGGTCGTGTGTCAAGACATACCTTCCAATATCCAATTTAGGAAATGAAGAAGTGACAGCGACAATCAAATTAGAAACAGTTGCTTCAGTTGTCTCTGGCTGTTGAACTTGTTATGTTGTCCTCAATGCCAATGAGAAGTCAGATGCTGCAGACGACATAAAATCTTCTATTAACGGCATTTCGGAATCCCGCGATTGCTCTACTTTTCGTTTTCTTGAACCTATTAAAAAATTTCTGATATCCATCTTTTTATATTAATTTTATTTGTCAATGTCTGAATTAATTTAGGATAAATTTAAAATTCACTCAGTGGCAGACGATTAAACAAGAGTTGCCAGATCAAAATAAAAAACTGAATACCAAAAACATTTTCGACGGCCTAATCAAGCTATAGAAGGCCAAATTACTTAACTTGAATTTAATTGAAAAATGAACATGTATGGCATTGTCAGTTAAATTAAAAAACGTGTATTTGTGCCCCCCCCCCTGAAAAATTTCTAGCGACGCCCATGTTTGTTGCCGATCTTATTTCTCTAAAACAAGGCTCGTCTGTTATGCCACAAGACACTCACGGACTCAGTATTTTATGTGTAGTAATTTACACTCAGTTTTACTATTTCGGGTTTAGCACATGGACCAAACAATGAACTCTGAAAGTTTTTTCACGTTTTTTTCTTGGTGCATCCTCCTAAGTAGTCCATAGCATCTTTGGACATGTTCATGTCACATATGATCTATTCATGACATGAAATGTTATAAAACACTAATGGACTAATATCTTCAGTGAGCTTGCTGAGTACATGTAACTTTAGTTGGTGCTTAGGACATCAAGGAAAATCAATCCAGCACTGGACATACATGTACTACATTGGTCAGCAAATGGTGGGGATGAAAGAAGGGCACTGCAAAAAACCGTCCCATTAGTGGTTTATATGATCTAAGAGATTTCATCTGATCGTTACAAGGACTTCACACACGTACTCCTGCATAAGCTTTCCCGTACCACTTAGTGTACGCGTACCACCGGTTGAGAACAGCGGGACTAGATCGATCAATTCAGTTTAATTTGCGTTAGATTCCGTCCTTTAAATCTTGGAATTTCTTTTTTTTTTCTTTTGTACAAATTCCTGTGAGAATGAGTTTTATATCTCTTAGATACTGGTGCGGTTTTTAGTTTTATATCTCTTAGATACTGGTACGGTTTTTAGTTTTATATCTCTTAGATACTGGTACGGTTTTTAGTTTTATATCTCTCAGATACTGGTACGGTTTTTAGTTTTATATCTCTCAGATACTGGTACGGTTTTTAGTTTTATATCTATCAGATACTGGTACGGTTTTTAGTTTTATATCTCATAGATACTGGTACGGTTTTTAGTTTTATATCTCATAGATACTGGTACGGTTTTAGCGGCACCCTTTTTTCATCCCCACCATAGCCGAGAATGCAATGATCATTGCGGCCTCACTAAATACACAAGTTTCGTGCCTTGTTTTGTTGCGCCCTAGTAATATTTTTGAGTAATTGATACGCTTATCCGCAATTCCACATCAATACTGGTGAATGCTTTTCCAGTCGGTTCTCTTGTGCTTGCTTCATTTTATTTTTAATGTGCGTATTTATCTGCCTGTAGCTGTCCGCTGACTCTGGTTTTAATTATTTTTTTCTTTTTCATTTCCTTCTTTTTTTTCAAACAACTCTAGATTTTATTCTCTTACCTGCCATTGTTTCTTTTCCCCAAAGTATTCCGTTTACCTTCTCCTCTGTAGTTGTCAATATGACTTCTTTCTTCTTTTATATTCACTGCAGTGTTGTACATGTCGTATTCTAGTAAGTTAAAAGCGGTAAACTTTCCGCCTACTGTTGTTTGAAAGGCATATGTAGTGTTTGGATCATTAAGTTTTCGAGGTCAAAGTGGATACGACGGCTCGTAGTGTCCCATTTATTTTTTAAGTTTTATTTTAAAACAAGCACCCGGGGCCTCAACCTGACCCCGCCTCTGCATACAGGCATATAATGTATTAAACCAAAGGTGGCGACCACCATGGGCTCGGATTTCAGAAGGGTCCTACGACACAACTACTGTACATTTTTTCACTGCCATCTTTTTTTTTAAAAGCTCCACCTTTTTTTATTTGCCCACCCCCCCGAGGCGATTTCCCACCCCACTGCAAAATCATATTACCCTGGGGACCATGTTAATGTTTCCTTTTAAAACAAGAAAACATTTTTTTTTAAATTCAAATTAGGCTACAGCACAATAAAAGCTAGGGCTGAGCCTGAGTTGATAGCCATATTGTCAATGGATACTGTAGATGGAAGCCTACTTTACCTAACCCAAAAAAACAGATCTGATCAGTGGCGTACCTAGGAGGGGGCGGTGGTGCGGTCCGCACCGGGCGGCACTTTTTATTACTTTTTGGGGGGGGGCGGCAAAAATGTATAGATTAAATTGAAATACCTAAATGAGAGGGCGGCAAAATCGTCTTCCGCCCTGGGCGGCCGATACCCACGCTACGCCGCTGGATCTGATTCAATGTATTATGTTTATTGTAGTGAAAGAATACAAATAGGTCCCTTTTATTTAACTCTGTTTTTATGTCTGAAATTTCTGCAGAAAAAAATTCAACACACGATTTCATGTCAATCCAATTTATATCTTAAAGTAAACAGAAAAATGGGCTCTCTGTGAGAGGACAGAACTTATTAAAAGACTGTCAGTTCACCCTAGCATAAAACTAACTTAGTAGCTTTGAATTTTTTAGCATGCACTTGAAATCATAATATGACTACATCAATATGTTTATTAGATATTCTAGCCTGTCAGATTGAATTAAGCGCAACCATAGATAAAGATCGCAACATTATGTAGCGATTTATTAATAACTAGCAGTGAACCCGGCGTTGCATAGAAAGTGAATATGTCACTTGAAACTTGAAACATTTCTAATGCCGGTACACGACACCATTAGGTGAAGAAATTGGTGCCGATTCACGCCACCTTCCTAACTGAAAAAAAAAACAACTAAATTTTACCATCACAAAATATATTTTACCAGGTAACGCTTATAACCTTTACGGGGTAAAATGTTATAACCGTCATCGTTTTTCTCCTGTTTAAAAGTCAAAATAATCATTTATACAGATTTTTAAATAAAAAAATTGTTTGTGTGTGTTTTAGTGTGATATAGTGCGGGCTTAATTCTAGTGACAAATAAAAAAAAAAAAAACGCAAGACCCCCTCCCCCATCCCGTCCTAATGTATCACACTGTAATGCTATTTGTATAACTTGTGTAATTATTATCTGTTCTCCAGGGTGTGAGGTAGTAGTCGTGTTGTCAGGACAGGATATTTACTATGTTGTGGGTTATGGTTTTTTTCCCCTTCCCTTTGTTTACTGCTAATCACAATTTTGGTTTATTTAGAGATAAATATAATTTGTGTTTGTGTGTGTAACGTAGACATACAGGCCTATGCATCCAAACCTACATTTACGTTCATATAAAGGGATGTACAGAGATATTTTTGAATATTTTTATTTTATGTATTACAATAATAAAATAAAGTTTTCCACTGCCCCCATGGGCGTATTCATGGGGGGGGGGGCATGTCCCCCCTACATTTTGAAAAAATGTCATATAAGAGGGGGGCATTTCCCCCCCCCCTTACATTTAAAAAAAATGTCATAAAGTTGTTATTTGCCCCCCCCCCCTGGTAAATTTTGCCCCCCCCCCTAGCGACGCCCATGACTGCCCCCTTTCCACTGAGAAGAATATAACAAAAACTCTCTCTTCCACCACCCCCTCCACTCAAAACGTTAGATACTATGTGAACGGCCCTTACATGAACAAATATAAACAGTTATATGCCTATGTTCACAACATATAAGAAAACACCCTAACACAGCGCCAACACACTCACTGACTCAATAGCCTGGCTCAAAAGTATTTCCATAAAATATTTTTTAAAGCACTCTGTTGAGTTTTGACAATAAAAATAACAATGACTTTTATAACAATGTATCCCGAATAAGTTTTAACCGTAAAAAAACTGTAGATTTTTTTCACCTACCAACAATTTCTTTACCCTAGCAAGCCCCATCCGTAAAATGGTTGTCGGGTGGCCTAAAAGCTTTAGAAATGTTTCAAGTGTCACGTGTCCCAAAGCCGAGTACATTGCTTTGCTATATGAGTGTGTATAATATATATATATATATATATATATATATATATATATATATATATATATATATAGACACACACACACGTGTATATACTTATATTTAAATACATAAGCTTTCTTTTTTTTAAAAAAAGGTTTCTAATTATCAAGTAAAATTCTAATACAGTTCACTTGATTATAGCCAATATGCGCAACAGAACGCTTCATCTTTCACTAATTGGCTGTTTCGCCCAAGCACAGGCCTTCAATGATTCGATCAAAGAGTCGGAATGAAATGTTTTGATTCAACTCCGTAATGCAGACCTCAAGACAAACGCAAGACAAGAAGTTCGGTCTTGCTTACAAACATCACATAAAATATCATGCTTTCACAACTATCTAACAACAAGCTGTTATTCTTCTAGTTAACTGGTGTTATTGAGTGCGCGCAAGTACACACCTAGAGTAGCAAGAGCACACTAATAACAAAAAAGAGCGCAACACATATGTCTTATGGTGCTCCTGTGTACCGTCATACTGCGCACAGAATGTATGATTTCTTTCCAAAGTTTTGCACAGATATTACATGAACTTTATTTTCTTCACCAACTACGTGAATAAAATGGAACCTAGTCTGGATCAACACAGCTGTGGGCTTAACTTAATGGTATTAGTGGTGCCCTAATCACAGCTGTGGGCTTAACTTAGCGGTATTAGTGGTGCCTCATCACAGTGTGGGCTTAACTTAAGCGGTATTAGTGGTGCCCTCATCACAGCTGTAAGCTGTACTGGGGCCCAATCCGACAACTGAGATTCAACCTGTGGCTTGCAAATTCTATCTCCAGCTCACCACCACGTCGCCACCCTATCACTTATATTGACACCCTAACTGACCGCCCCATGACACCCTAACTGACCGCCCCCTGACACCCTTATTGACCACTTCGACAACCTAACTGACCGCCCCCACACCTAACTGACCGCCCCTGAAAACCAAACCGTTACGTACGTATCTCGTAAACTGAATATTTAAAAACAAGCAATTAAGCCTGTTCCATTCTGGACACAGGACGTGTTAGCGCATTTTCGTGTTATGTATCAGTACGTTTGTTAGCTTTTCAGTCAAATATTTGTAAATTTTGGAAATGTTTATAAATTCAATTGTGTAATGCATATATCTGTAAAAAATATTATAAAGACGTTTCTTTATATTTGAAAAAAAAATTATTTTCCCTTAAATCTAACTACAAGTGGTTTGTGGTTACTGAAATAGGACTCATAATTGAAAACATTCGAAATTGTAGTCATTTAATCGTCCGAAAACTCCGTCAATTGTTGCATAGCTCTGATATTTTCAATTAAACTCAAACACAAGCTTACTATTTCATTTGATGAGTTTTTATCTAAATCTTAGTGAAACTACTGCAGTATTTCGCACCAAATGGAATGGGTTATTGAACGCAAGGTGTAGAATAAATGCCATATATAATATATAAGCCCTTAGAGCCCTGGGAAGCCCGGCCCTCAGAGGTCCTATCGCGAAATGAACTTTTGATGTACACATGGCAGGCCAAGACCTACAAAATGATATATACATCATGGGTCTAGGACTTATAGTTGCTGAGATATAGCGCTCCTTTATTAATATAGCTATATAGTAAAAACGGTACTTTAGGCTATGTTCCCTTTACGGCCCTGAGAGGTCAGATCGCGAAATGAAAAAGTCATTTTTGGCATGGCTATGCCAAGACCTACAAAATGATATATACATCATGGGTCTAGGACTTATGGTTGTTGAGATCTAGGGTGATGACGGACGGACGGACAGACAAGACGGGGACAAAGACAACATGGAAAAGGACAACTCTCTCAGTTTTTATTAGTTTAATAAACACTGCTGACATGAATTGTTGGCATAATATGCAGACTAACACACATATTAAAAAAGTTTACATTTTTTAAGCTATCTAAATGTGATAGATGAACAGCTGGCATCTGACTCCTCTACATTACAAGATTGTCACTGATATCAGCATAATCTTGAACTGGCAGTGAACTTTTAAAACTCATCTTAGGAAATAATTAGGCACTTCCAAAGAAGGTTAAGTTTTTTTCAGAAAAGCTCACTGCAAAATAGAAACGAGCTGCATGCATCATCGTAGAATGCAGAATTTCATAAAATGCTTCTTTATAGCCTTTTCTTAAGTGAGAAGTCACCTTTTGGATTATGGAACTTTCTTTTACATTATGCCTCACCTTGTATTCCATATGGAATATGTTTTTTTTCATGAGCAAAATGGCAATACAAATGCTTAGCTTCATTCCACAAATGTTTCCCCATCAGTTCAGGAGACTTGTCTACAAACTACATAATCATATACATAGGGCCTAGCCCTAGTAAGAAAAAAATGAAGTCTCAATACTGTTTCATTTGGGGCTGTCCACTAATTATGTCAACTAGAGGTGTACCGATTAATCGGTTGGCCGATTAATCGGCCGATTATCGGCCGATTTGCAGATTATCGGTATCGGCCGATTACCTAGCGGCACAATCGGTATCGGCCGATAATCGGCCGGCACCGATTATCGGCCGATACCGATTGTTATTTGTTTATTTTGTCTGAGTCATCAAGCTTAGTCTAACAAGTAACAATAAAAATAAAAAGGTTTGCTTTATTCAATATAAAACGAGAGAATAAAGATTGTTATGAAAGCCTTGGCTTTGTGTTCAGTTCAACTTCAGTGTTCAACTTCAGTCACTCTCACTCGTATGCTGCCATGTTAGTGCAAATAAACATGAGCTTTTCAGCTTTGTCAGGATGGAGACGTGAACGACGATCAGAATATATTAGCCCAGCCCCACTGAAGAGACGTTCACTGGGCACACTGGTTGGTGGCGGGCACAAGAACTGTCTAGCAAAGGGAGCCAATTTGCTGTTGACACCATTTTCAGACCACCACTTCAGAGGATCACTCATACGATGAAGCGTGGACTCAGCTATATACACACGTATCATCTGCATAACTGCGGCTTGGCTTGCACTTGCACTTGCATCCGCTGGATTAACAGGAATATCATGTTCAGCCTCTGCTTGTATATGAGGGTGAGACCCCTGTATCACTTGACCAAAGGCATCCCACACCACTGATTGAGAATCAACCAGTTGACAAGTTTCAATCACAGCACGTTTTGGCGGGATTTCGTTTGCCATATTGGCATCTCTCATCAGCAACTCATCAGCAAGCCAATCGTAGGCGCGTTGTCGTACTTCGGCGGGCATGAAGCGATCTTTAAATCTAGGGTCAAGCAGTGTGACCACCATCAGCTGATTCTCAGCGAAGACAAACTGGAAGCGTCGATCGAGAGAAGTGAGTAGTTCTGTAATCATGGTCTTGACGCCACGGCTGTCTGGATGTTTCAGAAGCGCCATACGAATCACTGCAACCATTGGTTTTATACAGCTGCACGATGCGGAATCAGAGCTGACTACCTAGAAATTTGCATAAAACAAACCAAAAAATCAATTTATTATTATAATAAATTACTAAATGAAAATTTCATTCTCTCAGTCTCACTCTCATTCATGTGATTTGTCGACTCATTAGTGTAACTGTGTAAGTAGGCCTAACAAATAACAATAACTTAACTTTATTATTATTGACTCAATTACTCAACAATGCAAATTCAATTTACAATACATTATTAAATTTAATGTAATTAATAAATTAAGTTTCAGTTTCAATTTTGATTATTTCATTTTCATTTAATTATAATTAATATATGTTGCAAACTTACTATCATGGCTATAAAAATAAATTCATTTACCTGAGTAACATCCTCAATGGGCTGAAGAGCGACAATTGTTTTATCAATCTATTCCCACTGAGATACTGTGGGCAGATTGACGTCATACTGGCCGCCGTATGACGTCAATGCCAGTCGTTGCTCTCACAGACGAACCAGCATGTAGAAAGTGCTGTTCCAACTTGTTGGTTCGTCCTGGATAAGACGATGTTCAGGCAACTTATGCACCTTCTGGAATTCCACCAACCGGTTGTATGCCAAGGTTGAATGCTTGAAATGTCCAACAATGTGTCGACCAAGCGCTATTACGTTCTCTACTCCTTTGTGTGATTCCAAAGCATCTTTTACTGCAAGTTGGAGTGTATGGGCCATACAACCAGTATGTGGCAAGTCTGCAACTCTCATTGCCTTGATCATGGCAGCAGCATTGTCACGCAAGACGTATTGAACACGATCTTTACGCAGATTCCAACCATCGAGCATATCAGTCACAACTTTCGCCAAGTAGTCCCCTGTGTGTCCTTCCTCCAGATTTTGGGCATGCAGCATGGCGTGGCATCGGTTGAATTTCTCATCAATCCAGTGAGCTGTCAAGGTAAGCAAAGCAACGCCCGGCGCACTGTCAGCAGACCACTCGTCGGTTGTTAATGCGATGAACTCACATGATGGGGGGACGAGGGCTTTACCAACATTCACACGGAGATGGTCGTACATTTCAGTGAGCAAAGTTGAACTAAAGTACTTGCGGCTGGGCAAAGCATACTTCGGCGCAACAAGCTTCATCAACAGTTTAAATCCTTCATCCTCAACGATACTGAAAGGTTGACAATCCAGTGCCATCATCGCGCCAATTGCAGTTGAGATCGACTTAGCCCTCGGATGGTCCATTGGCCAGGCCTCAGCCATGCCATAACACTGGGCCAAAGTAGGCTGAACAACACACTCACCAACAGTTGAACTTGAAGTGGATCCCTTAATAGAAATAGAATTCGGCATCGCAACTGCTGATTCTTTAGATTTGTTCAGTTCAAACTCATGGTACAGCACAGTGTGTTGCGATCGTAGGTGACTAATCATATTTGTCGTAGTAAAATTTTTTGCGGTTGTACCGCCTCTTGATATTTTCGCATTACACTCATTGCACACTACTTTAGTTGCATCAACATTATCAATTTTGAAATATTTCCACACTTTACTTTTATTTGTAGCCATTTCTAAAGTTCAAACAAATTTTTATTCCAAATTATAGAGCAGACGGTCACTCATTAACTCAGGATACACACATGGAGTATAGTGATGCTATGATTATCAAATTTTCGATTCGATTTCGATTATCGAAATCGAATCGATTTGATTTTTGAATTCGATTTTGATTTCAATTAAAAATTATTTGCTAAAGTATAGAATTTGAGAAAGATAATCATCGTTTTTCACTTTGAAATACCGCTGAGCGAGTGAGCGAAAGTACCTTTGTTTGTTTATCATACTTTATCTGATGCGCAGAATATTGAACACCACTAATGGAGTATTTTCGACTTCCGCTGAAGAACTGTGGGTGTTACCACTCAGCAAATAATTGAAAACCCATTAATCGGTATCGGCCGATAATCGGCCGATTGTTCGGTGCCGATAATCGGCCAAAACGATATCGGTACACCTCTAATGTCAACAAAATAGGGGGAGGAGGAGGGGGGTCAGAACATTTTTGACAATTGTTGACAAGGGGTGGGGGGGGGGAGGTCAAGAAAAGTTGATGTCAGCAATGTTACTTTTTTTTTTAATTTAATATAATTACTTGATAAAGGAAAATTAACCAGCGTTTGTAGTCCTGTGTTACACACTCGACTAACATTCAGTATTTTAATTAAACTAACTATATTCCTACTAATTTTGCCACATAAACATTTTGGAAGCCACCTTTTTTTTGGGGGGGGTGGGGGGTGGTAATCAAATGTTGACGTAATTTTATAGGGGGGAGGGGGGGAGGTAAAAATCGCCAAAAATTTGTTGACATAAATAATGGACAGCCCCTTTGTTTTTTTTTTTTGTCATTATCTATTAGCACAGCCATTACTACATCTTGAGGGCCCTCAGCAAAGGTACGTTTGGGGGCGTAAGCAATAATAACATTTGAGGGCCCAAGGCAAATGCACATTAGGGGCTTAACAGCTGTCTAGAGAGTAGATCACCACTTTTACATTTTGGGCCCATTTGGCATTTCTGCACACATTTTAAATAATTTTAACTGCATCCCTAACTAATGTGCTTCCTTGTGGTGTGCCTGTTAGCTATGTAGACCTGCCAGAATAAGAATTTCGACAACAATTTGTAAAAAGTAAAAACCGATTTAACTTATTTTTTTGGTTTAGTTTATGGCAAAATAAAAAAAAAAATCATATAATGCCACCAATCTGCATGGGGACCCGGGACCTTTGTTGCTGCCAGGTTTGATCTGCTTTAAAATGACTTAACTGTAAGTTAACTTCTTTAGTTTTTTTTTTTTTTTTGGAGTTGGGCAGTATCCAGAAGTTGTATAGGGTGGAGGGTGGGAAAGAGAAGCCCCCAATTGACAGTTCCCTCTAGATTTTCAGTCCAATCCTCTACACTGTTAGTAAGAGAATTGGATATTAGCAGGGTCAAATCTATCAGTAGGGTAAAATCTACTAGTAGTACTAGTCTAGATTCTAGGACCAAAAGTCCTGTGAATGAACTGAATGATTGTATGACATCTCTAAGTCACTACTTACTAGTGGTGACTGTATTCACTAATTCAGACATTACTCATCCATATCATTCCTGAGCTACTCACCAAACGTTTGGCTTTTGGCTCAAAATCATTTTCGTATTTTTTACTTAAAATATTTTTAGGTAAATCTTCCGACGACAGTTCGCTAATAATTTTATTCCTCGATTTTAAGGCCTTTATAGTGGCCTTAAAAACATTTGTAACATCTGCCATTGCTGAACTACTCTAATGTTGTCAATTCGAAGTCATTTCTGTTTACGTGCACTGTTGCCAAATTTAAAAATTCCAACTTTGAATGAGTCCAGTTCCAATTCATTAAGAAAGAAAGAATATAACTGCTTTTAGGATAATTAACTAATTACCGTATAGACTAATTTTTTTCTTCTTTCAATACTTTTTTTTACTTTTATTTTAAATATTAATCCACAAATGAAACACAAATTATCATAAATATGATGAAACCTGAAAAAAAAAACTATGTAAGATTTTTCTGAGTTTGTCAACACTCACTAAACTATATAATTTACGCAAGTGGTGATGTTTACCAACGGACCTTTACCAACACTATTAGACTATTCAGAGAATCAAATATCTTTTTTTCTTCTTTGTCAAACCTTGCACACAAGTCTTAAATGGTAAAATCTCTGATTTTAAATCTCTTGATTTAATAGACATTAAACTTTAGACCAAGACTACCTCTAGAATCTAGTCATTTCTACTTCTACTATGACTAGTTAGATCGGCTAGGCAAGGCCCAAGGCAATAGCTAGAGCAGTTGACTTGAAGTTCTGAAGTTAGTAGAAGTGGTCGTGAAAGAATAGATCTAGAGTCTACTTAGTGACATGGATTTTTTTCAGAACTGCTAGACTATTTCTATCATCTGTGAGTATTACGACATGGGTATGAACAAATATTAATTACTTCATAATCCAAGTACTCCACCTTTTGAGTTTGGCTCTAAACTTTATTAGTGGTGGTTTTTTTTAGAGTGGGTTGCATTCAGAATTTTTTTAATTTAAAGTATAACAGTATATATTCCACTTTTGAATACCCAGAGTGTTGTAGACAAGTAAAATTGTAGTTGTTTTATAAAAAGCAACCCTATCGCCATTGGCATTATTAATAAAAAAAATTTAATGAAAGACGTCTATTGTACACCAGCATGAGCAAAGACACTTTAATCACTTTTGCTGGAAAAACACTGGTTCACTTCATAATTCTGTCATCACATCTTAATACCGTTATCACACTTGCAACATCAGTAGAGATACTATATCTTTTTTTAATGACTATTCAAAAGCAGATGACATGTTTTCCAAAAAATAGTAAAAACCTGTTCTGTCTGGCATACCACCAATCATGTCCAATGAGGCCCAATACCTTTTTCTAGTCCAAGATTGACGAATGCATTGGTTTACATGGAATATGAATGTTTATGTTTATAAATCAATGATTTCCCAAACTCTGCTATTCAATCATTTTCAGAGACAGCTTAACAATTTCTTCTTATCAGCATATGCAGTTTCTTAAGCAGAGATGTTTTAACAGTCTCACTTTATCATAAAAATTTAAAATGACCCTAGTCTCTCCTACCAGCTTAGGATCCCTACTTTACTTCCCTAACTAATCTCAGGTATCTATTTAAAAATTTCACCTAGAAAAATTTCCTTGGTTCTCATTACAGAATATATATCTATATATATATATTATTCATTTCCAGCGTGCGTTAAATCGAAAGCGGAAAACAAGAATTCGAAATGGCGTCACCCCAGTGTCTCGATTCAATATTTATTTTTGAAAAATCTACAGTTTTCAATAGTTTCTGTGCTTTTAATTATGAAATGTAAAAGTCTCCAATATTGAAAATTAATAGGGGTGTGCCGGATCCGTTTTTTCCAACCGGATCCGGATTTTCTTATGCGAAATCCGCCGGTACCGGTACTTTGGTACTTTGCAGATACCGGTAAATCTGAGGGTTTGGATGCCTTCTGAACAGTTGGCCTAAATGGCTAAATGACATTGGCTGATTGGAAGTTGGAAGTGAAGAACTTTGAAATAAATTAGAAAATAGAAATTATTCAGAAATCACTGAAATCAGAATATAACGCAGATTGATAATAAGTTATTATCCATATGTAACTAGACTCGCTGTTTAGTTCTAACTCGCTGCAATGTCAAAGGAAAACAACTTTACTATTAGTCTATTACTTTCATTACTTTGGCACTTGCCACTTGGCAGTGTAATTTTTAACTATTGTAGTGCACTAATTGTTTTGAATCTGACGAGAAAGTCAGACTCATCATCTGAGTTCATCTCGTCTTGTCATTGGCTCATTGGATGATGGATGCTTATTGTTATTGTTCAAATGTTCATAGTTTATGATGTGTATTGAAATGGATAATTAATTGGAAAAAACAAATAACAAGATTGAATTGAATTGCGATTTGAGAACAATAATTTTGTATTTCTTTACTTTACAAGTTTGAAAATTGAAATACAAATTTTAATGAATTCAATTGGCATTTGACATAGCCATTATTCAAGCCTAAAGAAGTAAGAATAAGATGTTGATAACTAACTAATGACTATTAGTTTGTTAACAGTGTTAAGTTACTCCAAGTCTACAGCCAAATAATGTACACATTCCAGTGATGCCATACAATCACAGATGAGCGCCGTGGGTACATCATACCGTCGTTTAAACCAAAGAGCACAGATCATAGTGCAAGCGAGAATCGCCGAAGATGGCTTGGTCACCAAAGACCTTTAAATTTATAGTAGACCGCTTACGTAATGTTAATTTTTGCTCAAAAATGATACGCATTTTTAACAATTGAGTGAACGCTAATATAAATCAAAATATGTATTAAAATTACGGTAAATTTTTTTAACACATATTTGACTTTTAATTCCTTGTTTAAATAGAATTATAATAATCTTTATTATAAAATAGAATTAAAAAATTGGGAAGGAATTGCTTTTAATGGAAGACGTTACGTTAGGGTTAAATTACCAACTTAGTGACTTGTTATATTAATTGGTGTTAGAGAATTAGTGTTTCTTCACAGAAATTTCAGAATGGAAAAATATTCTATTTTTCATTTTACAATATTTAATATTCATATTTGAACTTTTTTTTCAACAGGAAATCTCGTGGGTGATGCATTTTAATTTAATAACAAAGAAGACATCTTTTCCATCTCTCAGAGAAATCTAAATAACTTAAATGTTGAATTTATCAAAAACCATTCATTTCTGTTATTTATTTTGTTATGAAGGTGGCGGGCTGGCGGCCAGGCGCTTGGGCAGTATAGTTGCTTATTATTTCTGTTACAACGTCATTGGCGATTGCGGTTAAGATGACGTCACGAATAATAATTACTCATCCCTGCACTAGCATGTATGGGATTGGGCTGATTGGCCACTATTAGCGGTGCTGACTCTAGCCTCTGGTATGTTCAAAACATTAAACAAGCTCAACGCTCAAAACAATCGATTAATGTATCGTGATCGTGTGGGATTCGGGAAAGAGAATTACTTTTATTTCAGAATATGAAAAAAAAAATTAATAATTAGCATATAATATCATTCAAATTATTGTATTTTTTTATTACAACAGAGCATTTCAACATCGTCAAACATAAACAATAGTAATAATCGAAAATCTCTGACGTCGGCGACGATAAGACTAGTGACCGCGTTTTCATATCTAATTTCGTAAAGTTATTTTTTAAAAGTCGATATAATATTAAAAAAAAGAAATTCTGCAAATTAAGTTCTCAGCTTTTATAATATTATTTTTTTTTAATAAATACGGCTTTGAATTATTTTAAATTACAAAATAAGAATATAGGCCTAAAACTAGGTCAAAGGAAGTGAAAACATAACCGAGGAATGTTTTTCTAATAGTACATTAAAATTGTAGCTTAGTTTGAGTGACGTGGTGGCAGAATGGTTAAAGCAGCTTGGGGTTGACTTATTTTTATGCCGACGATCCAGGTTCGATTCCTCCCAGAGACATTTTTTTTTTTCAGAATGTATCCTTTTAGTTGTTTTAATGAAAAGTAACTAACTAGATATCTTTGACATTTTTTAATTGAAATAATGTATCCTTTAGGATGTTGTAAGAAAAAGAAGCAACAACCAATTAGAAAAAGAAACGACAACTAATTAGGTTTTTAACTATTTCATAACTTAAAAAAAAAAAAAAATTTGAAAATATGTATCAAATGTGAACACAGAGGCGTAACTAGGGGGAGGGGGGGGTTGAAAATCGAAAGTCCCACCGGGCTCCAGCTTGAGGGGAGCCCCCAAAATTATTTTTTACATTAAATATTAAGTACATAATCTCATGTCATGGAATGTCAAAATGCAGGGCCCCCAAATCCTAGGTTCGGCAATGGCTTTACAATAGTCTATCTTCCTGTCAAGGCTTTGCAGGGTACAGCTAGTATATATATATTATACATAAAGCGCACTACTATTTACAAAGTTGCCATAAGTTTAATAGTGTAGCACCTACCTATTGATACAGAATATCGAGGTATTTGGGAGCTTTCAGAAAAACCAATTTAAATTGACGATGCACATTCTGTATAATTTATATCATAGGTCGACATTCAAGCGCTCTATGCTTGGCCATCCGACCACTTTAGAAATGATATAAGAAAGACATATCATATCATAGGAACATTACCCTCTTGGATCATTAACAAAATGTTGGAATTCAGAATAGAATTATATATGTTTATATTAGAAAGTTGTTTTTTTTTAAATAAGGTAACTTTTTTTATCTGTAGGGATCTTTAATAAATGCCATTTATGCCATGGATTAAATAAAAATGTTATATGTTATGGAAAGTATTTAAATTCTAGTGGACAAATCAACTTAAGAGTAAATTAAGAAAAAAAATTATAAAAATGTATTCATTGTTATACAAAGAGTATTTTTCTGTAATTAATCATCTGAGTTTCTTATGGTGTGACGTCTGCTTTGATATACAAGTGTTTTGGATTACGAGCAACTCTCTGGAATAAATTGTGCTTGTAAACCAATGTTTAACTGTAATTTTATTTTGTTTTTTTTTAGTGTTACGATTACTGTTGCTTACATTGGTAACATGAACATAAATATATTTTGTAACATCCAAATTGTAAATGTATTGCTATAAATCTTACTTAAAATCCGAATTTTTGTTTTTCAGTGATTGAATCTCCCTATTGATGGAATGAAAGCCATATATTTCTTTACAAAGCTTACAAAAAATGAGTTTTCATGGTTTGACAGAGGAGCAAAAACGGAGGATAGAAGAAAACAAAAAGAGAGCTTTATCCAAATTAGCAGAAAAACACAGCCCTGTAAAGCAAAGTGTTACTCATCCTTTGCCGAAAATTGACAATGTAGTGAGTTTTAAAGTTGTATCCACCAAACCCTCAGGGATCAAGGTAGCAGCTCCTGCCAGCAGCGATTTACCTGGTTTAAATACAAAGGTTTCAAGTTATAGTGATTTGCAAAATATTCAAAGCCATTTTTCTAATGGTGATAGCTTTAAAAAATGCACACCAGCACCTCAAAATTTTAAGACTGTAACAGTCAATTCTGGAGTTTGGACTAGTAAGTCAACTGCTATTGCAGAAAAAAATTCAATTGTGAATAAAGAAACCATTGTTGGTTTACATAAAACACAAATTAAAGGTAAATGTGTTCTCATTGATTGTGCTAGTTTCTCAGTTGAAATCGGCTATAATGCAGCTATTATAGAATATTTTAAGCATTTCAAGACAAGAAGATATGGTAAGTAAATTAGTTGTTTTTTTACTTTATATAACTTTTACAAAGCTTTTCTCATTTCTTTTAATTGAGTATTTTTAGTCCTTTAAATCTCTTTTACAAAACCTTTTACTTTATTCATCTGTTTTATTTCAGATTCAGTAAATAAAATATGGTCTTTCCAACTAGAGGACTATGATCAATTTAGTAAGTCATTTAATTTTAATGTTTAATCAATGTACATATGTAGCTGTAATATATTTCACAAAATGAAAGTGCTATTAGAGTATTTTTCCAGAGTACTTTATTATTGGTTTGCTTTTATGTTACATTTGTTTTGTTTCTGTTACATTTTAGTTTAGTCAAATTCGATACTAATTATCAAAATGAAGATCTACATTTTTTATTCCAAAAAAAGGGCACTAGATTATTTTTTAAATAAAAAAAATACACATCATTGTTAAATACAATGAACCCAAGTTATAACAGTTGTATGACTAGTATGAGTATTAATCAGAAATGAATCTTAATGAATTAAACATAATTCTTCTTCTTCCTTTGGCTCTACAGCTTATTTAGGACCCTGGCCTGCCGTACTACTCTTTTCCACTTTTCCCGATCTATGATCTTCTTCCTCCACTCTCTCACTCTTATGGCTTTAAGGTTTTTCTCCACTTCCTCCAACCATCTGCTTCTTGGTCTGCCTTTGGGCCTTTTCTCATTGGGTGTTATATATTGCTTTTGGACCTCTGTAGTTTTCCATTCTTTCTATGTGCCCTGCCCACCTCAATCTATTCATTTTGATTTTAGCTGTTATATTTGGTTCTTCCTATAGTTTGAGCAGTTCTGAATTGGTTCTACTGAATTAAACATAATAATGATGATTAATTACCTACAAAGTATGGAGGAAGCACAAAGTTTCTAAGATATAAGTTAATTACCAGCCCAATAGCTTGTCATCATATCTTATAGCATCACTGTAAACACTAGTACCTATTAAGAAATGTATACTTTTTGTAGGCTGAACTTATGCTATAGATCAGTGGTCACCAATCTAGGAACCAGATACGGCTTACCAAGTCATTAGGCCTGACGGCAGTACTTGTTTTTGCTTGATAAAACATATGGAAAGAGACACTCTGATACAATTGAAATTTTAATGATTATGCAGCCTGCGATAATTAATTATTCCTTCAATAATCCAGCCCGCTGTGTACAAGTTTGGTGACTCCCTAATATAGATTATTATTTACTGTTTTCTAAATAATTATCTAATCATGAGATTTTCAAAGGATAGGATATATTTCAAAAGGTGATCACATCTGTACAAAGATATATAATGAAAAGTGATTTACAAGATTGTTAAATTTTGTGTTATGTCTTTTATGGATGGTCTATTTCCACATATTGAATTAATTTTTAATGTTTTCCACAATTAATATTTAAAAATTATGCAGTAAACGGATGTGTTATTTTTACTTAATTCACTGACTGTGAGGCAGTACTAAATATTAGCAGATTGGCCTGAAATTTTGCTGTTATTTAATTTCCATAAAACGGAGCAAAAAAAAAATCCCAGTAAAATAAAAAAAAATGTTTATTATTGTTTTTTTTCTATGTACGGTATATTTTTTTCATATTTAGTAAAAGGTCTTAATAGCCTAAAGCCTGACATTGAAATAGATGCTTTGCCTTCTTGGATACTGAAGACTTTTAAGCCTGGAGGAAATAAAACTGATACTGGAGTTGTAGCTGATCTGAAGAATGTAGATAAAGAATTAGTAGAAACATTAATGCCTTTTCAGCGACTAAGTGTGAAGTAAGTTAGCATTTAAAATTTTTAATACCAAATATTTGTGGCTATAGTCTTGTGATTTACACTTACATTCTTAAGCTTTTAGCAGTGTCTGTAATACAAACATTTTAGAAGTGAAGATTATGTTAATGTTGTATTATTGTTCAAGTTGTCCAAAATTGTTATAATAATAATGATATGATAATGTGTACCAACATTACATAATAAATAGCTGACTCACTGGTAATTATGCAAGGTATTCTCAATTGATGTCATGGATGGATGGTAACCATTAACTGAAATCAGTAGTTAAGAATTTTGATGTTGAACTTCAATTTTTGTGGGGCATGGGCAATCCATACTGATATGAGAATCAATATTGTCATAAAAATAAACTAGATAAGACTTGCTAGCTTAATGAAATATCTGTCCCTTCAGACTGAGACACATCCACCAAACACGCAGAAAAAGCTTTCTAAATACGAAGGCTAAAGATCGAAATCAAGAAATTGTGATGAATGAGAACCACCACTGTGCCTGTTGTGCATAATTCAAAACATGTCAAATTGTTATAAATTACTTGATTTAAGTAAGATGTTTCGCAGATTGTACACAACTCCCTAATTTTATTTTAAGTGAGTTTTTCAACAATTTTTCCTTTATGGGCGTATTGTCACAGTATACTATTACAGTTACATTATATTTAGTAAACAAATATAGGAACATAAAGATATAGACCATACAAGTGAAGCACTCTAAGTGAGATCAAGCATGTGAGAGAAGAACATTTGTCTCTGTAATGATCACATAAAGCTCATTAAAAAAAAGTTCGTCTTGTAAATAGTCATATGTGTTTTGACAAAATTTTTCACTACAAATAAAAAAAAAATGTTGTTTCTTTGTGAATTACTGTTTTTAGACAGTTATCACCAGAATTATTCATTTAACTCATTCACCCATCATTATAATAAATATTTTACAAAAAAATGTGAAAAATAATTTGCAGTTTTTAATATTTAAAATTGTTTTGTTTGTATTTTTAGTTTCGCTATTCATCAGAATGGTAGGATATTGATAGCTGATGATATGGGTCTAGGAAAAACTCTGCAAGCTCTGTGTATAGCAGCATATTACAAATCAGAATGGCCTCTGTTAGTTGTCTCACCGTCTTCTGTTCGCTTTGATTGGTCTCAGGTACTTGTGAAATTAATTTTTTTCTGGCCAAAAAAAAATATTTTTTAAACAGGATTTGGATAAGATTACAATTAGCTTAAAGGTAATTCAAACAGTCATCAAGTGTTAAGTGAAAAGATAATTAAAGAAAGTAAACATTATTTAAAAATATGAAATATAAGGAGGAAAAATACCAGCTTGTTGTACTTTATATTATACTTTTATTTCATTGTCTTTTATAAAAACAGACCACTTAGTTCATTCTTAAGTATGCTTGTTAACATTTTTCTTTTGTTATTATCTTGTTCTGCTTAAAATTTATTTTGAACAGCAAATTACAAAATGGTTGCCTAGTGTAGTTGATATCAATGTTGTGGAAACAGGTAAAGACAGTGCAGTGTCAGGTTTGGTCAATATAATCAGCTATGATTTATTATCAAAGAAAGACAAGGAATTAAAAAAACAAAGTTTTAAAGTTATCATTATGGTAAGGCCCCAATATCTTGATTTATTTTCTACTTAGTATATGTGATCATAATTCACTGTGGTGGTTTTTGTGGAAAATTTTATTGAAATTAATTTTTGTTTATATTAGTAAATAAATAGTAGTCTATGCCTATAACAAAGAACAATGAATGTTTTATAGTCTTCTTCTTTCCTGACTTGAACATATTTCATGTTAGTTATATTTTAAGTTTTCTAATTGTTGAAAAATATAATATTCTATAAACATTATAAACTTGGTAAAAAAAATTTCCTAAAAATTAATAATTTCTAACAAAGTAAAAAGAGTCCCTAAGTAAACAAGGTATTTACATATTCTTATTATTTAATAAAAAATGTTTTATTCATTCTTCACTTGATTTTTAGAGCATTTTCGAAAAAAAAATGCTCTATTGTCCCCGTTTTGTCTGTCTGTCTGTCATCACCCTAGATCTCAACAACCATAAGTCCTAGACCCATGATGTATATATCATTTTGTAGGTCTTGGCCTGCCATGTGTGCAGCAAAAGTTCATTTCGTGATCTGACCTCTGAGGGCCGTAAAAGGGGGCTTATAAAGTACCGTTTTTTACTGTATAAGCTATATCAACAAAGTAGCGCCCTAGATCTCATCAACCATAGATCCTAGACCCATGATGTATATATCATTTTGTAGGTCTTGGCCTGCCAAGTGTACATCAAAAGTTCATTTCGCGATAGGACCTCTGAGGGCCGGGCTTCAGGGCTCCTAAGGGGCTTATATATTATATATATGGCCCCATTCTACACCTTGTACGTTCAATAACCCATTCATTTGGTGCGAAATACTGCAGCACGTAGTTTCACCAAGATTTTATTAAGAAACTCATCAAATGAAATAGTAAGCTTGTGTTCTGAGTTTAATTGAAAGTATCAGAGCTATGCAACAATTGACGTAGTTTTCGGACGATTAAATGACTACAATTTCGAATGTTTTCAATTATGAGTCCTATTTCAGTAACCACAAACCACTTGTAGTTAGATTTAAGAGAAAATAATTTTTTTTCAAATATAAAGAAACGTCTTTATAATATTTTTTTTTTACAGATATATGCATTACACAATTGAATTTATAAACATTTCCAAAATTTACAAATATTTACTGAAAGCTAACAAACGTACTGATACATAACAAGAAAATGCGCTAACACGTCCTGTGTCCAGAATGGAACAGGCTTAATTGCTTGTTTTGTTTGTTTTTCAAGCTGTCATGATAAATGAAGTCTAAATTTTTATCAGTATATACATTTTTCTTACTAATGATGAAAATACTTTTTAAAACTAATTGTAAATGTCTATCTACCATGATTAACTTATAGCATGATACACAAAACACTAAAAACTTTATGTGAAAGGTTGTTTGCTGCATTTATTGGTGCATCTATTTCCAGGATGAATCACATTTTTTGAAAAGTCCTAAAGCTGTAAGGACTAAATCTGCTCTTCCTTTGTTAAAAGTAAGCTAACTGTAAAGATACTTTAAAACCTGTATTTTATCAAACTCAGATGCTTACAGAATTTTTTTAATCAATCTATCTTAAATATTGAACATATTTTTATTTCCACATTTTAGACTGCTAACAGAGTTATTCTTCTCTCTGGCACCCCAGCTTTATCTCGGCCTAGTGAACTGTTTAGTCAGATCATTGCTGTATGTCCTAATGTCTTTAACTTTCATGACTATGGAGTCAGATACTGTAACGCAAAGCAAGTAGGCTATTTTGTATGTTTAACTATATATTTTTCTTTTTAATATTAATTTCTTTCATTTTGATAAACTTGTACAAATTTTTTTTTAATATTACAAGATGCCATGGGGCTGGGATTATTCTGGCTCCAGTAACATGCAAGAATTGCAACTTTTTTTGGAAAAGAAAATAATGATTAGGTAAATATAAATTGTCAGTAAGCTAACCTAGTTATTTCACTTTTATTGGCAAACATGCATAATGAAGTTAATTGTTTTCTTTTTATTTTTTAATCTTTTCTTTGGTTGTTTATAGAATACATGTTTTCTATTTTTCAGGCGTATGAAAAAAGATGTTTTATCACAGCTGCCATCCAAAACAAGACATCTTGTGTTCCTGAATATTAAAAAATGCAAAAGCCTCAGCAATGTATCAAAAATCATGAGCAACAATCACTTAAAAGTTAGCATAACACACATTTTTTGTGAATAAGTAATTTTATTAGTTTTATAAGCAAAGAAAAAAAATTAGTAGTATTTATCTCTATTATTCTAAGAATAAAGAAAAGAAGCTGTCAAATAATATAATGAACCATTGTTTTTTTTTTTAATAGCCTTTAGGAACGTGGTTATACAATTATTCAAACATAACAGCAATACATGTACTTTGAATTGAATGGAATGATATAGACTTTTACTTCATTTTTTTTTAATGCCAAACCACTTTATATAGCCTAAGTATTTAATTTTTGTTTGTTTTTTAATCAAAGAGTCAAGACAGAAGAGAAATGTTACTCCAGTATTTTCATGAAACATGCAGAGTTAAATTAGATTCTGTCAGGTTAGTTTGATTTTTTTAAAAAGTAGAATAAGTAGACTATGAATACGTAGATAATAAACAATCCTAAGTTTTCAATGTTTGAGAACCAAATAAATTAGTAAAAATAAATCCAATATGAGTTTTTTAATTTTTTTAAATGAATTTAAAAAATAAAAATAACTGGATCTTCAAAGAGTGTATATTCTTTCTACATATCTTCAGTTTTTGCTTAAGATAAGTCAGAAAATGATAGAAGAATTTAGTATGAATGTACTTAAAGTTTGTCTTTAATCGTTAATTATTTTTTAAATTTACTTTTACTTAAGGCAATACATACTGGATTTAATTGAATCAGATAAAAAGTTTCTTATATATGCTCACCACACTGAAATGATGGACAGTATTGAAGAATGTATCTCAAAAAAGGTAACATTATTCAGGCATTTAGCATTTCATAATTTTACTTTTTCTTAAGATAAACAAAACTACAAATGATCTGAATCATTTTTATTGTTTTTCACAGACACCAGAACTGAAATACATTAGAATAGATGGAAGGACACCTTCAGAACAGCGTAATTATTTCTGCAAAAAATTTCAGACTGATTCGTCATACAGAGTGGCTGTTTTGTCAATCACTGCTGCAAATGCAGGGCTCAATCTCTGTGCTGCGAGTCTTGTCGTTTTTGCAGAACTCTTTTGGAATCCTGGGGTACATCTACATTTTCATTAAAAAAATTGTATTCAATTCTTTTGTGATTTTATATAAATATTATTTCAAACTTATTTTTACTTTTTATAAAAACTTTTTAAAAGAAAGAATATGACTTTTTTTTACATTTTTGTGAAAGAAAGTATAAATAATTTTTTTTAAGGTTTTAGTTCAAGCAGAAGACAGAGTTCACCGAATCGGTCAGGAAGATTCAGTTTGTGTTCAATATTTAGTGGCTAAAGGAACTGCTGATGACTATATATGGTAAAAAAAAACTGCTGATATAAAATTAGACAATATTTGAACTACTTTAAAAAGTACATGTTTGACTGTTCTAATATTGAATATGACCTTGTAGGCCTTTGGTCCAAGATAAGCTGAATATACTTAGTAAAGTTGGTCTTGCGAAGGATGACTTTTCTCATGCTGACAAATCCTTTGTAACAGTAAGTACCTGAAGTTAATTTTTGATAATTTCATGACATAGTTTAAAAAAATTAGTATAATTGATTACAGCATATATAACACATTTCACCTTTAAAAAGTCAATTAATTTAGGTTAAAACACTGTCTTTTATATATATATATATTATGATTTTTTTCCATCTATTTTTTTTAACCCTTTAATTTATATAAAAAATATATCCAACAATCTGAAATGAAAGAACCAATAACTAATGAAAAACCAAAAGATTGGCCTTCTTTTTGACATGTGACTAATAACACATGACAAATCTGCATTGTTGGAATGTGACTCCTTTATTACAATCAGAATGTTCTTATCTAATTAGTTTTCTTTTCAATTGTTAGGATTTAGCTATTTTGTTTTTGAAAAGCTAAATCAACAGCCACTTAACATTTGTTTGAGAGTTGATATTTTAGCTGTGTATACATGATTGATATAACTTTTAATTTTATGTAATAAACAATATGCATGAACTATTTAATGATAACTAGTGACATTATTTAAAGGGGTAAAAATATGAGATTAGAATAAATTTTTAAATGTGAAAGTGTATATTTTTATCAGAAGTATGAATCTATTTTAAAATTTTAAAACCTTGTTCTCTAAGACACTTATTAATAAATGTATAGGAAAGTGTATCATAATATGTAGGGTTATAATTATAATTGTAAAATCCTTTATATATTTAACATGCTCTTTATTGTTTGTCTATCTGTGCTTTTCCTAAAGCTAAAAGAAGAAGGGGTGTAAAGTTGAGTGGTATTAAGCACTTGACTGTCGACATGAGGGTCCAAGGTTAGACCCACATGGTTTTTCAGGTCCTCGGACCACATTGTTTTTCAGGTCCTCATGAATGTTCCCTCTATTTGTTGCCACCATGGCCATTGCACATCATCTGTGGTGGGGGATGAATGAAGAGCACTTCACAACAAATAGGGAGGCAAATATTGAAAATTATTTTAACTTAAAAATTGATATGAATTTTATAAACATTGTTACATAATGGCGGAAGGGCAAACAGGATACTTTACCTTCTTGCATCTTTGGGGATTTCTTTTAAACCCTAGATCAAATATATTATCAATACAAATTATATATTCTTGAGTGTATTTAGTAAAAAAATATTTTGAAAATAAAGATATTGATCATAAAAAGTAAAGGTTATGTTAATATTCTTTACACTAGAAAGAATTTTCGAATGTATATTTCATGCTGACGTATGACTATAAAATTTAGCAAACTATCTCTGATGCACTGTTAAATATGTTTATAAGATGCATCGTAATCAATTAATTTAATAAGTGTTCTCTTTTCTCTGCGGCTATTGTTGAATTGGTTCAGTTTACCACAAAGTAAAAAGTGTAAACTAGGAAAAGATTATAGAAAACAAGATAGTGATACTTAACTTGTATATAGTAAAAATGAAAAACACATAACACATTTCCAAGCCCTTTACTTTTTCCTAAACTAGTTCACAACATCCTTTATATTTTAATTTATATATTCCAGAATGACAGTCAGATGACAATCCTCAACATGTTCAAGTCAGATTTTATAAATGAATCATCTGAAGAAATATCTAATAGTGAAACATTACCTGTAGAAGAAATGACAGGTTGGTCTAAAACTTTTAAGACAATTTCAAATAAAATTAAAAAATACCAGTAATTCTCTTCTTAATGTTTGAAATATGTTTTTAAGATACTGTAAATATTTTCAAAATCATTAAATAATCGGTTAATAATTTAAATTCTCCTTAGCATCGCCCAAGATAAATATAAAACAGAGCGAAGGACCTTCACATAGTCAAAAAAAGTCCCCTTTCAAAAGTCAGGTAAAAGAAGTAACACCTGTCAAACGTCAGGCAAGTCTGTTTAGTTTCTTTGAGCGAACACCACCTAAGAAAATTGCACATTTGGAATTAACAGAAGGTCAAACAGAGAAAGATGTTGATACCTCCAGCCAGAAGAGTGATTCCTCCAGCCAAAAGAGTTCAGTGGAAGTAAACAATGATGACATTGATAGCACAGAGTACTGTAATGAACTCTCTCTCCTTGAAACAGTTGACTGGGAGGAAGAATTTTAAAAGAAAATGTATTATATTCCATCTTTGTACTATAAATAAAATAACATATAAATAACCTGTTGAGTATAATCATCATGTTGAAATAAATGAATTCAATCAAATGTAATTTGACTTGATATTGTTGTTTAGTTTGTACATGTATACCCCTAAGTGTTACACGTCAGAGGAGCCCTGAAAAGATATTTCAGATCCTCCAATTTTTCTATAAACCAATAAAGTTGAATGTGGTAATTATGAACGGCAGTGTAACCAAATATTCAGTACTTAAAAAGCTTCGTTTTAATGAACCCTTACTTTCAGTATTGCGAAAAAATGCCCTTTTGTAGATATTTAATTTATCCCCTGATAAAAAAAAATTGAATTTCGGCCAATTTCTAAATTTCATGTCAACTTGAGATCAACAACTTTCCCATTTGCTAGATAATGGGAGGGGGGTGGGAGAGGAGTTAAGACCTTTAACCTCTACTGATGAGGAGAGATCACGCTGGGTAAAAAAAATTCCTTCCATCAGGTGCGGTATGGGAGGGATGAGAATTTTATCAAGGTGGGGAGGAGGAAGAGAGCTAAGGCGGTATGGGACAACCACGTATGCCCCTTTTCGATGATACCATTTTTATTCGATTTCTCCAGTATTTTTTCAATGCTAAAGTTTTTTGTTTTTTTTATATATAAAAACTTAGGTCGTTTACCCTTCAAAAAAGGGGTTGGTTTAAAAAGTTCACTCCAAACGAGGCCTTAGTGTGGGGCAAATGCACCTGAATGTTCGTCTCAGACCCTGCATAGGTTCCTCGCCATAGACCTGCAAATAATCTTGCCCCAGGCTGCTACTTACTTTATGTAACTTTAACGAAATAGAACTATTTCCAGAAACGATATTCGTGTTCTAAACGTAAGATGCTAAGATTCCGACATATATCTCCGGAATACCTCAAATGCGGCTCAGCTTGCCGTGTGACTGCGCTATACCCATAATTACCATAAGACTCATAAGTCTGAAAAGGACTACACTACAACCATACCAAGAAATGTAGATTTGCTTGCACTGTCTTCATCTAACGATAGACCGAATCTATTTGGTTGCACTGAGTGTCTTTTGCTAACGATATACCGAATCTATTTGGTTGCCCTGATTGTCTTCATCTAACGATAGACCGAATCTATTTGGTTGCATTGAGTGTCTAACAAAAGTCTTAATCATGTGACCCAGACTAGGATATTCTCCTCTATGCAACCGACACCATTTTGGACCATACGAGCCTTTAAATTTATAGTTTTACTCCCTCGGACCACTTACATATATATGTGTGTGTCAGTGACTTGAAATATATCTCTCAAAGAGTTCCTAGCGCACCAGCTAACCATCATGAGACTTTACAAGAGAGCCGTTTCTGGGATTGTAGTTTTAAGTATATTATACAAGACAGTTGGTTAGGGTGATAACAAAAAAAAAATTATGAAACCACTTGCAATCGAGGAATCTTTATGTGCAATTTAAGAACATAAATTGCATTTTTGATTTTTTTTTTTTTTTAAGTTCCCCGACATCCCCCTTTTTTGGAAGAAGAAAGTGATTTTTTTTTTGTTTTTTTTTTTAAAAAAAGGTCATGTTTTTTTTAGCTTAATTCAAAAAAGTAATAATAATAACTAATCAACTTTTATTAACAAATAAGATACAGAACAGTTAGTAATCTGTAATGTACAAGAAATGTTTAAAAATATTTTTTCCTATGAACTTCAGATTCAAAAATTCTAATTTTCTCGATTTTGCATGAAATTCCTCCATCAGTTTCACAGCACGTTCAGCAATTTGTTTAGATCTGGGAATGTCAATTAATGACTTCTCGACTGACCAATGGGTCTTTAAACACTTAATTGCCTTCTTGCATTTTACCCTGAGGGGTGAGGTAAACAGTTCATTGAAGGACGCCTCATTGTAGTGTTGCGAATGGAACCAAGCATTTGCCCATTCGTAACAGATGAAGTTGCAGGCAGGAGTGAGGATGCTGCGCCACTCTGGTATCAGAAATAATGCTATAATAGTATTTATCGCACGTGAGTTCCATCTTGCCTGGTGTAAATTTGGTAGTTTCTTCCAGCTGATGCGAGGCCAACGTGAAGTTGTTTTGTAATGACGATATGCCTGACATAATTCATAAATAGAACTTGAAATCATCTCGCCATCCAGGGTTCTCGCCTGTGCTAACATCATCTGTCACAACGAAGCGGTAATCAGCCTGAAGAGTGACATAGTTTTGCGTTAATTTCTGGTTAGCTCGTTGGCACTTGAATAAGAAAATTCATGTCATGTTTCAGATGGAGGTCGAGTACATGGTGCTGACAGCCAATTTATTGTGGCTTCTGAAAGCCCTTGCTCAAGATATCATCCTGTATGAGCTTTACAATCCCGTGCAATCGACCAGTATTTACTGCGGTTGTGTCGCATATTATCATGCAAATATTTTCCCAAGCATCATAATCATCAATTAGCTAATGTAGTTCCTTGTGAATGGCCGCGGTAGAACCACTCTCACATTTAAGAATACCGAGTTTGATTTCAGTTGTCATATTTTTCAGCAGAACTACTTGACACTCTTCCCTTTGCACTCTTTTACCATCAAACTGTAGAAAATAGGGATCTTTGCTTTGAAGTTTTTGAACAATTTTGGTTTTCATTTTCCATCCTTCAGAGATTACTCTTTTCCAAACATCAGCCTGACTTGGTACTGGCACATCATGACCCTGTTCAGCAATGGTTGCAAGAACGTCATATGCTTTATGTGTAGAAATGTTGTTTTTCAGTACTAGCAAACCCGCTGTTGTAGTGCTTGCTCTTTGGTATTTCGGTTTGCATTCAGGAGAAGATGACGTCGAAGAATAGGTTGGCGAGTTGGGTAAGAAGCAGAGGTTTCAGAATCCGAAGATTCTGAGACAGTTGTATGTGTTTGTGTGCGTTGCGATTGAGAAGAGCTGGCTTGAGATTGAGTTTTTGATAGTCGGATTCGTTTTCTTGGGTGGATTGATTCCAAAGGGGCTTGCTTGACCATTGAATAATGAATAACAAATCTTTCCTCCACTTGCATCTGGTAGAGCTCTTTATCATCCGTGCTTTTCCATTTTCCATTAACGTTGGTGACATCAAATAACTGAGAAAGTGTTGTAGTAAATTTATTAGACGGTTTCTTTTTGTTTTTCTCATATAAATCAATAAGACAATTGAGTTTCTTTCTGATTAGTGCGCTGGATAATAGTAGAAAGTCTAGAATTTTCCTCCAGAGCAATTCTATATACGTAATTATAACTTTGAAAGTCTAGAAAGTCATATAAAAATTCAGTGTGAAATTGAAACTAATAAGTCAAACTGCGCGATATGTGAAAACAAAAATTTAAAGGTGGCGGAACTTTTTTCAATTAAAAAAAAATAATGTTGCTACTGTCATCTACATACAATTGTTCCTCGAATATAAGGGGTTTCAGTTTCGTTACGAAAAATAATGAAAATAGTTATCACCCTACTGTTGGTGCATATGAATTAGATCATTTAACAACCCATACAATAGGCCTTCAAAGCATCGCTCCTTTTTTGCACACACACACACACACACACACAATCGTTAAATCATCTTGATTTTTTCGTATAAGCATAGTGAATTTACTGGAAAAATAAAAAAAAATCTTCACAAAAAATGGTCTACATTTCCTATAGATTTTGGCGTTCTGAGAATCCCTCACTAGTCGGAACCCGCCGTTAAATCCGCCTATTAACAACATGGGAGCCCTGAATAAAAATAATTCGTCTTTTCGCACCCTCCCAGTGCAGGGAAGATTGTAGTTTTCATTCTGAAAGTTTAAAAAAAATATGGCCTCGCCCACCTGATTTCATTATACATGTACTTATAGGACACAGGAATGGGGCGGCAATTTCATAGTCCGCCCTGAGCGTCTGCAAGTCTAGCTACACCCATAGATATATAAGATTACACCACTGCGTCAAACATAAACAAGAAAACGACTTTTGCATTGGCCTGTGGATCTGTTGAATGTGATATATTGTGCTCGCCGGTGGATCTGTTGAATGTGATATATTGTGCTCGCCGGTGGATCTGTTGAATGTGATATATTGTGCTAGCCGGTGTATCTGTTGAATGTGATATATTGTGCTCGCCGGTGGATCTGTTGAATGTGATATATTGTGCTCGCCGGTGGATCTGTTGAATGTGGTATATTGTGCTAGCCGGTTCATCTGTTAAATGTGATATATTGTCATAAAACAGCAAATATTAAAGTAAAATAAGTAGGCTACACAATTTAACTACAGGTTATCAGGTTAGCCTCATCGCCAATCCACTAGAAGAAAATACTCCAATACATTTATTGCAATTTTGGCTGCAATGTTTGTTTTTTTAAGGCCCTATGGCAACTTTTTTTTTTACATCTTCAAGTGACGTCCCTAAATAATTGCCGTCTAGTTCGCCTAGTGGTTAAACCGGTCTAGAGTGTAACTCTAATATTAATGTCAATTAGATATAATAAACTAATGCTTATGTAATTGATGAACTGTGAATACCGTAATTACGTTTTATTTTTTTTTATTTGAATTGTTAAAGAAAAAAATATGTTCGTCAAAAATTTTGACAGCAGAATCCAATCATTTTCTTGGTCACTGCGACAATATGAGACTCTTTTTTTTTATATATGAAAAACAGATGATCTGACTTTGTATACATCATGTAATAAATAATCCATAGTGGCGCTCACACTTTGCTCTTTAAATATTAGCCTACACATTTGAATAACAGACTTTTTTTGAAGTTTATATAGGGGTGGCCGGGAAGTGTAGAGCGCTTGACTGTCGACCTGAAAGTCCCGGGTTCGATCATCGGTTAGAACCAATGAAATTTGGTGGAAAGTCCCCCAAGTCCACCCAGCTTTAAATGGGTTCCTGACATAAGTTAGGGAAGTATAGGCGGCTGGGCGTTATGCTAACCACACAATCCTCTATATGCAGTGATTACAGGAACATGGATTCTACACCTGCATCCGCCCTGATGGTCTATTAGGCTAAAGGAACTTTACTTTTTGAAATATATATATATATATATATATATAATATATATATTTATATATATATATATATATATATATAGCGGTTGTTATTGTGGGTTGTACGGCCGCACACGGAGCCGAACTAGGCTGGGGCACCGAAAGAGCGCTTTAACGTTTTTGCACTTTTCAAATAGGCAGGAGGACATTAAAAAATGTAACTCGCACAGGGCGCTTCCATACCTAGCTAAGGATCTCTCTCTCTCTCTGTCTCGGTGTTAATAGAATAACAAAATTATCCACTCCCCCCCCCCCCAACTCTGTTTTAGTGAGTGCGAATAAGACAGACCAGCAGACAATAGGTTTTGATTCCATACTATGCGAGGGTTTACCGTAAAATTTAAGCCCTCAGTTTGATCTAATTTATTGTGTGTCCAACTCAGTATGGGCTGACAGCATTTTTACCTGTGACAGATTAACGCAGTCGTTGCACTGTTTGTTGGCCTCTAGTGCTGTGGTTGACCTGTGTACACAAACACACATGACTAGCAGTCGGTCACACTCTACTGTGAGTTAGTAAACTATGTGGGAAATAGATTCAGGGTGGATATAGTGGATGCACATTTTTCTATGTAAAGGCGAGTTTCTCTCGGGGTAAGAAATGTACCCGTACAGTGTTAAACACTTTGTTAATCATTTTGTTGTAACGCCTTTGGGACATAAAATGGTTTCTTAAAGATTTTTTATTTAACGGAAAATATTTTGATGTTTCTAACATTTCAATGATTTATGACTTGTAAATTATCCGTTAAGTTGGCGTTAAGTAACTATTAGCTTCTTAGATGAAGGGACTGATGGAAGGTAGCTCGATATATGTTTACAATTGACAGCAACATGATGGCATTGACAGCAACGTGTTTCCTATGTAGATGAGCAATAGCAACTAATGTGAAATGGATGCAGTTAAATTTGGGGTTGTGTATTCATTCCGCCAGGCATGTCAAACTAAGATTCCACTGATGGTCGCATTGGTCACATTTTGTTTTAGCGAGGCCCGCATACAATAAATAAATTAACTCATTTAGTGTTTTGCGGAATATGTTTAGTATTTTCACTCAGAAATCTAAAATGTTAATACAAGTGGTATAGCAGCTATCCACATTCGTTTATGCAAATTAAAATAGTTCACAAAAATAAGTGACATTTTTAAGATCAACGAAGAATTGTATGCAGAACTTTAATTGGAAAGCACCAAATGAACGTACTTTTTCAATGTCCATTTGATCAAACTTGTCAAAACTTTGTACTTCTTCCATATCCCTTCCCCATATAGGCTAAACACATATTGCCAATTAATAAGTCTTAAGATTGGTTAGAGAAAGTTAGAGAAAACTTTTTATCCCCTTGTTACAATTTAGAGCCGGAAATAAAATGCGAATCGCCAATGAAAGCTAGTAAATTGGTGTTTAGAAGTTCGAAAAACAGATAATATTTAGCATCTGAGGAAAAAAAAAACAATAACAAGTATAAGCTTATGATAAACCACATATGTATCTTTAGTTCTTGCCGATCTTGTGGCCGCCAGTTTGATGTGTCTGCATAAGGTTAATGGGCAACACCCCTAGCAGTGGACAGACGTATTGCATGCCTGTTATTTAATTAAGTTCGTATATCGATCTAAACATGTATATTTAGGGATTATTTTGGTAGAATCCGAGTGCATATTCATAATTGGACCACACTAAATAGTATGCACCTACCCCCCTCCCCCAATTATTCAACATATTTCCTTTCTAATCCTTTATCTAAATGTAATTTTCTGCACGTCACCATTCTCTTGTCACCGACTTTGTAAATACCATACAAGTCTAATACCGACTTCAGTAAAAAAAAAAAATTAAGACAATATTTTATCTCGTCAGTCACCATAATTTAAACATACTCATCTAAAGTCGAACATGAATTTCTAAATAGCATGTATGCTAAATAGAAACTTTGTAATAATTTTTGTTAACATTTCATTTCCAGAACCAGGTTTATTGATTGTTAATTAATGTTACTATCATTTATGTTAAGTTTCAAATCTTTAAACATGACCTTTTTGCGGTAACGCTTAAAAGCATTTTATTTCTTTTAATTTATAAAGTATAATAAATGTGTTTGAAATTCAATCCCCGTAACGTGTTTTTGTAGCTTGCATCACGTCTCAACTTCACACTGAGTTTGAAATGATTTTATCCCTGTACTTGAGCAGAGGCGGATTTAACGGCTGGCGAGCAAGCGCTCAACCATGGGTCCCCACATCTAAAGGGCCACACAAAGCCCTTTTTCCATTGTAACTTTAGTTTCTCCATCTCTGTCTTTTTTTAAGGTGCCAAACATGTTATTCTTCGCCGATACCCCAACTGATCTTAATCTGCTACTGTGCGTGTGTGTGTGTGTGTGTGTCAGTGTTTGTGTGTGTACGTCAGTGTTTGTGTGGGTGTGTGCGTCAGTGTGTGTGTACGTCAGTGTTTGTGTGGGTGTGTGCGTCAATGTGTGCGTCAGTGTGTGTGTACGTTAATGTGTGCGTACGTCGTTGTGTGTGTACGTCGGTGTGTGTGTACGTCGGTGTGTGTGTAAGTCATTGTGTGTGTACATCATTGTGTGTGTACGTCTGTGTGTGTACGTCATTGTGTGTGTGTACGTCAGTGTGTGTGTACGTCATTGTGTGTGTACATCATTGTGTGTACGTCTGTGTGTGTACGTCATTGTGTGTGTACGTCAGTGTGTGTGTACGTCATTGTGCGTGTACGTCAGTGTGTGTACGTCTGTGTGTGTACGTCATTGTGTGTGTGTACGTCAGTGTGTGTACGTAAGTGTGTGTACGTAAGTGTGTGTGTACGTCATTGTGTGTGTACGTCATTGTGCGTGTACGTCAGTGTGTGTACGTAAGTGTGTGTGTACGTAAGTGTGTGTGTACGTCATTGTGCGTGTACGTCAGTGTGTGTACGTAAGTGTGTGTGTACGTAAGTGTGTGTGTACGAATTGTGTGTGTATGTCTGTGTGTGTGTACGTCAGTGTGTGTGTACGTCATTGTGTGTGTACGTCATTGTGTGTGTACGTCAGTGTGTGTGTGTACGTCATTGTGCGTGTACGTCATTGTGTATGTGTACGTCAGTGTGTGTGTAAATCAGTGTGTATGTACGTCATTGTGTGTGTACGTCAGTGTGTGTGTACGTCATTGTGTGTGTATGTCTGTGTGTGTGTACGTCAGTGTGTGTGTACGTCATTGTGTGTGTACGTCATTGTGTGTGTACGTCAGTGTGTGTGTGTACGTCATTGTGCGTGTACGTCATTGTGTATGTGTACGTCAGTGTGTGTGTAAATCAGTGTGTATGTACGTCATTGTGTGTGTACGTCAGTGTGTGTGTTTACGTCAGTGTGTGTGTGTACATCATTGTGTGTGTACGTCAGTGTGTGTGTACGCCATTGTGTGTTGACTTCAGTGTGTGTGTACGTCAGTGTGTGTGTGTTTACGTCAGTGAGTGTGTACATCAATGTGTGTGTGTACGTCAGTGTGTGTACGTAAGTGTGTGTTTACGTCAGTGTGTGTGTGTACGTCATTGTGTATGTGTACGTCAGTGTTTTTGTACGACATTGTGTGTTGACGTCAGTGTGTGTGTGTTTACGTCAGTGTGTGTACATCAGTGTGTACGTCAGTGTGTGTGTGTGTACATAAGTGTGTGTTTACGTCATTGTGTGTGTGCATCAGTGTGTGTGTTTACGTCAGTGTGTGTGTACGTAGGTGTGTGTTTACGTCAGTGTGTAGTCAGTGTGTACTTCAGTGTGTATGTGTGTAGTCAGTGTGTACTTCAGTGTGTGTGTGTGTGTACGTCAGTGTGTGCGTGTTTTCATATATCAATTGTTCAGAAGAACTGAATCTAACTGACAGCTCACAACGATCATGTACAAAAAAAAAAGTGATGGTGTAATGAACTAACCATGGTCCGCAGGCAAGATGCGGCCTCATAAAAGTTTTCAACTGGCCCGCGGCAATATTTTGATTTTGCTCCGTTAAAAAAAAGTCTCCTATCAATGATGTGGATCAGTGGTTCTCAAAGTGTGAGCCAGTGGGTTGCGAGCTTATTTGAAGTGGGTCACTCACACAAAATCGAACAATTATTTTTAATAGAGAATGAATCAAAATTAATTTTAGCCTTTCTGTCTTTTTATCGTGCGGGTCGCGAAAACCGATCAGGTTTCTTTGTAGGTTGCGAATTGCAAAAGCCTCAGAACCACAGTTGTAGATTTTTTGGAAGTTCAGATTTTTCAAGGGGTGGGGGGAACTAATAACCTACTAGTTTTTTTTAAGAACAATGTTCGGTGCTTTTTCATTTTTTTTTTCGAAATGGGGTTGGGAGGGGGGTTAGGTTTCAAAGGTTGCTGATCTAATTATATTTATATTTGTCTCACCATTTTAAGAAAGTTATCCATAATAGGCTAAAATAACGTATACATTTCTTTCATTTTCTGAGTCAAGTAAACATAGTTGTTTCCCGTTCTATTTTTAGCTAACTGGCTATCTCTCAACATAATGCTTGGCCTATCACTCAGCCGAAAGCCAGTATCTGAGAAGATGTGATAAAATAGTACATGTATCTAGAGTTTTGATAATGTAAACCACGGTTTTGTTTATTGACGTTGTTAGTCAGCAACAAGGTATTTTCGTATTCCCGTATCTTTCAACAGGCCCTATGTTTGTTATCATGTGAAATATGCTGTATCTATCAACTAGTATTAATGCACAGTAAAGAAACGATAATACACAGAAACATTTTAGAGCAGTCTTACAGTCAATTACCCGATGGATGAAACAAATGAAATATTGTCATTCAGACATTTTTGATATTGTCATTTTCACCTGAAATAATATGCTATCATGCCAATTCCGCTTCTGAATAGAACGATTTATTTTGTTACCGGTTGTGATAGATCGATGCATAGATAGGCATGTCATTCGAATGACTGATCATTTCATTTATTATTGAGTTGACTGGTTTGCTAAATGCCATTTGCGCTGGAGGGTGACATATTCGCTAGGGCTAGTTCAACGGAGGCCATTTAATAGGGACCGTTCACTTATTACTTAACGCCTCTGTTGCATAAGAGGCCGGGGTGGAGGGTATATCAAGAAAAAGTTCGTTACGAAGTAAGTCATTGGCCCTCTTAAGAAAAGGCATAGCTGGAGATAATAAAAATGTGTTTGTTGCCATGTGCGTATTTTGGAAGTTGTTACAATAAAACTGAACTAAATTTCATGAAAGTTTATTACATTGAAGACAATGTACATATATCAAACATAAAAAGAATTATATCTGCAAGTACAACTGATTACATTGTTGTAATTTTTAAAATAATGGTTTCAGTGTCGAACAGTTACTATACTAATAAAGTAGAGTATAAAATTATAAATTACACTGATACAGCAGTAATATTGTAATTTTCAACTGTTTATTCTGGAACAAAAATTGTAAAACGTCTTGGTATTAGTCCAAATCGATTGATAACATTTTCTTTAAATTTTTGATACCCATCATACAAAGACCAGAAAACGATCATCACCAGTTGTTGAGCTTAGCCACGTTTTTACTCGTCTTACAGTGCTAAATGATCATTGGGAAAAAATTGATTTCATCTAAAACCTCAAATAGAATCATTGTTTCTGTTTTTTCCCCTTTACTAGTTTTCCATTTCCATATATCATACCAGGTTTTACTCTCCTCGATTAAATTGTCAAGTGCGTAATATTAACCAATATTAACCAATAGCCATGCTTTATTCTTAAATGCGTCTTTCTAGTTTTGTCATCAAAAAGGGATGCAAAACTAAAAGGAAAAATGTTGGTTTATTTTCTACACAAAAACGAGTTTCCAGCGATGATATAATACAATCAAGATATGGTATAAAAACAGTAATTCTAAAATAATCCTCAGGCAAATCAACTTTTGGATTTTCCCTGTTCATTTGTCTTCCAGGTTGTCGTGGAGGTTGAATGTCGACACAATATCTACTGCAACACCTTTTGTAACTCTAAAAATTTCCTTACACCTCTCATCACAATTGTATCGATCAACAGCCAATGTAGTCAACAATTCTTCAATGTATTTTTGTACAGCCAGTAAATCTAAATGCACTGACTGCTATTTTCGGGTCACAGTTTCTAGCTTTGATGAATATTTGTGTATAATAACTAAACAAACAAAAAATGTCGGAGTTCTTACAGCACAAAGTACGGTAGTCTAACTGATGTGCAGCTTGCTTGCTTTTTCCAGATTGTTTACCGAATTTTCTCACATTTTCAGTAAAAATCCATCTAGTTTCACATAGCAAAGGAACATTTGGAATTAGTTTTCTTCGCTGATTACTTTCTCTGAAAAACACTATTGTGTTTCGTACAGCATTCACATTATTCAAATCGTTCACGACAAGATTTAGTTTATGTGAACTGCAATGTACTAATGCTGCTTTTGGGTATTTTTTTTTCGAATTATTACTCCTCCTTCTTTTCTACCATTGTAGAACATCCGTTGTATCCTTGAAAAACAAGCTTTGTCATATCTAATCCAAATTCTAATGAATTTGTAATGTTGGTGTTGGCTAAACCATCAGCTGTTCTATCAGCAATTGGAATATATCCCAGGAATTCTTCTGTGACCATCATTTTCCCATTTTGTTCTTTGAGAAATCTAACACCAAGTGACTTATGCTCCATGCCTGAAATTCAGTTGTCTCGTCGGCAAGTGTAGAAAATGCAACTGAATTATTTCCTTCACGAGCAATGTCTTCACGCAAGAGGGACCCACACAATTCGATTTTAGTATTATGGTGTTTTGCGTATTGCCGAGATATAGGCCTACTTAGCACTACAGGTGGACGGGTGGTCGTGTGGCAAAGCACTACTATCAACCTGAGGGTCCCTGGTTCAATCCCCGGTGATGACCAATGGATATTTTAGGTATTATAGTAAGTTAAAAGCAGTAAACTTTCCGCCTACTGTTGTTTGAAAGGCATCTGTAGTGTTTGGATCATTAAGTTTTCAAAGTCAAAGTGGAAACTACGGCTCGTAGTGTCCCATTTATTTTTCAGTTTTATTTTAAAACAAGCGCCCGGGGCCTCAACCGAACCCCGCCTCTGTATATAGGCATATAATGTATTAAACCAGATTTCAGAAGGGTCCTACGATACAACTACTGTACATTTTTTCACTGCCATCTTTTTTTTTAAAAAGCTCCACCTTTTTTATTTGCCCCCCCCCCCGAGCCGATTTCCCACCCCACTGCAAAATCATATTACCCCGGGGACCATGTTAATGTTTCCTTTTAAAACAAGAAAACATTTTTTTTTAATTCAAATTAGGCTACAGCACAATAAAAGCTAGGGTTGGGGCTGAATTGATAGCCCTATTGTCAATGGATACTGTAGACCAGTGCTTCTCAAACTTTTTGAAGTCACGGCCCCCTTGGAACGCCAATCAATATGTCGCGGCCCCCCCCCCATTTTTTTTTGGTTTAGATTGCTTAAATTTATAATTTTTCGAAATTCCACGGCCCCCCTCCGGACAGTCCACGGCCCCCTAGGGGGCCGCGGCCCACCACTTTGAGAAGCACTGCTGTAGATGGATGCCTACTTTATCTAACCCAAAAAAACAGATCTGATTCAACGTATTATTTTTCTCGTAGTGATAGAATACAAATAGGTCCCTTTTATTTAACTCTGTTTTTATGTCTGAAATTTCTGCAGAAAAAAATTCAACACAAGATTTCATGTCAATCCAATGTGCTTTCTGTGAGAGGACAGAACTTATTAAAAGACTGTCCGTTCACCCTAGCATAAAACTAACTTTGTAGCTTTGAATTTTTTAGCATGCACTTGAAATCATAATATGACTACATCAATATGTTTATTAGATATTCTAGCCTGTCAGATTGAATTAAGCGCAACCATAGATTCTGTAGCGATTTATTAATAACTAGCAGTGAACCCGGCGTTGCATAGAAAGTGAATATGTCACTTGAAACATTTCTAATGCCGGTACACGACACCATTAGGTGAAGAAATTAGTGCCGATTCACGCCACCTTCCTAACGGGAAAAAAAAACAACTAAATTTTACCATCACAAAATATATTTTACCAGTTAAACGATTATAACCTTTACGGGGTCAAATGTTATAACCGTCATCGTTTTTCTCCTGTTTAAAAGTCAAAATAATCATTTATACAGATTTTTAAATAAGAAAATTGTTTTTGTGTGTTTTAGTGTGATATAGTGCGGGCTTAATTCTAGTGACAAATAAAAAAAAAACAACGCAAGACCCCCCCTCCCCCACCCCGTCCTAGTGTATCACACTGTAGTACTATTTGTATAACTTGTGTAATTATTATCTGTTCTCCAGAGTGTGAGGTGGTAGTTGTGTTGTCAGGACAGGATATTTACTATGTTGTGGGTTATGGTTTTTTCCCCTTCCCTTTGTTTACTGCTAATCATAATTTTGGTTTATTTAGAGATAAATATAATTTGTGTTTGTGTGTGTAACGTAGACATACAGGCCTATGCATCCAAACCTACATTTACGTTCATATAAAGGGATGTACAGAGATATTTTTGAATATTTTTATTTTATGTATTACAATAATAAAATAAAATTTTCCACTGCCCTCATGGGCGTATTCATACTTTTTGAAAAAATGTCATTTAAGAGGGGGGCATTTTCTCCCCACCCCCTACATTTTAAAAAAATGTCATATAAGAGGGGGGCATTTGCTCCCCCCCCCATACATTTAAAAAAATGTCATAAAGTTGTTATTTGCCCCCCTGGAAAATTTTTGCCCCCCCCCCCACCTGGAAAAATTCCTAGCGACGCCCATGACTGCCCCCTTTCCACTGAGAAGAATATAACAAAACCTCTCTCTTCCACCACCCCCTCCACTCAAAACGTTAGATACTATGCGAACGGCCCTTACATGTACACATATAAACAGTTATATGCCTATGTTCACAACATATAAGAAAACACCCTAACACAGCACCAACACACTCACAGACTCAATAGCCTGGCTCAAAAGTATGTCCATAAAATATTTTTTAAAGCACTCTGTTGAGTTTTGACAATAAAAATAACAATGACTTTTATAACAATGTATCCCGAATAAATTTTAACCGTAGAAAAACGGTAGATTTTTTCACCTACACATTAGGTGGAGAGTGGAGTGAATTACCTACCAACAATTTCTTTACTCTAGCAAGCCCCATCCCTAAAATGGTTGTCGGGTGGCCTAAAAGCTTTAGAAATGTTTCAAGTGTCACGTGTCCCAAAGCCGAGTACATTGCTTTGCTATATAAGTGTGTATAATATATATATATATATATATATATATATATATATATACACACACACGTGTATATACTTATATTTAAATACCTAAGCTTTCTTTTTTAAAATAAGGTTTCTAATTATCAAGTAAAATTTATACATACATAATTATAGCCAATATGCGTACTTATGTCCATGGGCGTCGCTAGGAATTTTTCCAGAGGGGGGCAAAATAATACGTTTTTTTATTTTAATTGACAATGCCATACAGGTTTATTTCTCAATTAAATCCAAGTTAAGTATACATTAATTATTTATATTGACATAAATAAATGTATTTGAAAATTCAAACATTTTGACTACAAGCACAAGCATGTACCGATTTTAATTTCTTTTTTGTTTAATTTGGCCTTCTGTAGCTTGATTAGACCTTCGAAAATGTTTTTGGCGTTCAGGTTTTTTTTTTTAATCTGGCAATTCTTGTTAGTTTATAATCGTCAGCCACTGAGTGAATTTTTAAATTTATCCTAAATTCATATGAAAAGATGGATTTCAGAAATTGTTGTACAGGCTCAATAAAACGAAAAGTAGAGAAATCGCGGGATTCCGAAAAGTCGTTATTAGAAGATTTTAGGGCGTCTGCAGCATTTGAATTATCATATGCATTGAGGACAACAGTACAAGTTCAACAGCCAGACACAACTGAAAAAACTATGTCTAATTTGATTGTCGCTATCACTTCTTCATTTCTTAAATTGAATATTGGAAGGTATGTATTGACATACGACCTTTCAAATGAGTTGAAATAGCTGCTGATCCTTGATTGTTGGACCCCTGATAAAAATTATGATTTTTAGACCTGACAGTGGTGGAAACAGAGATTTTAGATAAGCTTGGTTATCAGACTATTCATCGTGTGTTGTATACTCGAAAATGTTAAAAGGTGCCTTTTGCAAATGTTGCGTGTTGTTTCCACAAAAAGTAATTCCAGGAGTTCAGGAGACCTTTGTCATCAAACCATTTAAAGATTTAAAGCACATGGCACAAAGGCTGTTATTAGGGATGCAAGCTATTTTGTTGCCCTATTGATTGCCAAAGCAGATTCTATAGATGAGCAGTTGAACTCATCATTTAGAAGACAAATTCAAGAAAATTGCAACAAACTGGGTCCCTCCATTTCTACAATCTTTTTTTTTTTGCGGCATGCATGATTTGGCACTTTGTGGAAAAGAATCACATTCTGGTAATTTTTACGACCTGTTAGAGTTTCATGTTGAATCTGGAGATGAAGTTATAGATAATCATTTGTCAATTGGTTCTTGTAGTGCTAAGTATATCTCGGCAACCAGTGCCGCCGAGAGGGGGAGCAGAGGGTAAAATGCCCAGGGGCCCGGCGAGTTTTAAGGCGAGTTTCAGGGTCCCGGACTGAGCTGGCCAATCAACTTTTGAAAATATTATTATCAGCTCGAGCGGCCAGTGATAGCCCTGCCCAGGGGCCCGAAATTTCTGTCTGTGGGCCTGTTGGAAACTACACAAAACGCTATGACCGAAAAGTGTGGGTCTCTCGTGCGCGAAACATTGTTCGTGAAGTAAATAATTCAGTTGCAATTTCTATACGTGCCGACGAGACAATGTAATTTCAGGCATTGAGCAGATGTCACTTGGTGTTAGATTTGTCAAAGAAAACCATAATTACAAATTCATTAGAATTTGGATTAGATACAGCCCCGTAGCCTGAAAATTCTACCTCAGGGGCCAGTCATTCTACAGCAGGGGTCAAGCAATAGCGGGGGGGGGGCAGGAAATAAATTTTACTAGGTAGAGCAAACAAGCAGAGGGGCCAGACAAAACGCAGGGAGGGCCAGGCCCCTCTGCCCACCCCCGCACGCTACGGGTCTGATTAGATATGACAAATATTGTTGGTCAAGGATAAGACGGATGTTCTACAATGGCAAGTAAAGAAGGAGCGGTCAAAGCAATAATTCGAAAAAAAGACCCAAAATTAGCAATTGTACATTGCAGTTCACATAAATCAAATCTTGTCGTGAACGATTTAAATAATGTGAATGTTGTACGAAACACAATAGGAAAAATTAAGTCAATTATAGCGTTTTTCTGAGAAATTAATCAGCGAAGAAAACTAATTTCAAATGTTTCTTTTCTATTTGAAACTAGATGGACACATAAATATAAAAGTTTGCGGAGTTTCGCTGAAAATGTGACAGAAATTGTAAAACTACTGGAATATTTAGAACAATCTGGAAAAAGCAAGCCAGCTGCACATTAGTTACTTTCTACTGTTAGAGGTTAGGTTTGTGCTACATTTGTTGTTTGTTTAGTTATTATACTTTAATGTAATAAACTTTCAGGAAATTTAGTTCCGTTTTATTGTAACAACTTCATGACATTTTTTCAAAATGTAGGGGGGGGGGCAAATGACCCCCCCTTGCCTCCCCCCTTGAATACGCTAATGATTATAATATTATTGCTGTATCAGTGTAATCTATAATGGTATACTATATTGTTTTAGTATAGTGGCTGCTCGACACTGAAACCATTATTTTAAATATTACAATAATGTTCTTTCAGATATAATTCTTTTTTATGTTTGATATATGTACATTGTCTTCAATGTAAAAAACATTCAGGAAATTCAGTTTTATTGTAACAACTTTATGACATTTTCCCAAAATGTGCGTGGGGGGGAGGGGGGGGGCAAATGCCCTCTAACTTCCTCTCCCCCCCCCCATTTTTCCAAAATGTAGGAGGGGGGAAAATGCCCCCTTGCCCCCCTTGAATACGCCCATGCTTATGTCTACTATAAATGTTTATTATCTTTTACAGATACATCTTGGTTTCAGTTACAAAAGCTGATTATTTTCATAAATAATGGCTGACAACAGTTCTTTATTTACAAATAATAACAATGTCTCAAGCAATCATCTATACGAAAATACACATGGACAGCTGTTTGATTTTCGCAAGGTAAAAAAATATTTGAAATAGTGTACACATAGCCGAGTTAACACCATTACCCCCCCCCCCCCCAATCCCCCAGCACCAACACCACTCACAACCAATCAAATAATGAATTTAAAAGGGTCAATGGAACTCTAAATTAGTGAGGGCCACGCGCATGTGTCTGAGTGGGCCCAGGCGTTAAGACGCCATGTTTGTGTCTGTGTGAAAATAATTACAACTTAATAATAAGCTTTGTTACTTGCAAAAAAAAAAAAGCAATGTCAAAAGGCACATATTTAAAACGTGTTTCATGTCATCTCCAAACAAAATAATGCTAACAGAATGGGCCATGAACCTTGTGCATTTTGGTATAGAGACTGGAGTTAAATCAGAGTGTATTTAATCAGAGGCGCATCGAGCGACCACCATAGCTCAGATTTCAGAAGGGTCATACGACACACCTACTGTACTCGTGTATCTTTTTTTCACTGCCATCTTTTTTTTTTTAAATAGGCCCATCATTTGTTTCGGATCACTGAGCCTTAATTTACCTTTTTCCGCCTCTGATTATCTTTCTACAGCAGCCTGTAGCCGTTAGAGGGGTAAATGATGGTCGTAACTTTTTCAAATCATATAATTTAGCAGTTATAAATATTGTATTATTCTGGACAGGCCTCAGGGGTGTAACCTGAACACGTCACGGGATAACAAAGGGGCGCCATATAGAAATCTGCTATAAAAATGAAGACAATCGGTGGAGATATCTGAGGCCTTGGCTAAACGGGTTTGTGCACTCTGTTACCATGTGTGCGCTCGCTGAGTTATTTGCTCGCTCATATGTGCGCATCTTAGATATGAGTACTGATAGCAAGTCTGTATTATATATATTATTACATAATAGATATTAGCCTGGGGCTGACAACTATCATCAACGTATCTTAAATATGGCTGGCAGTGGTGAAAATATTATAATTATTCACAACTTGTGCTACATAAAAAGATGAGGTTTTGTTGGCACATATAGCCTATTATCTTTCTTTAAAAAAAAAAAAAGATATGAGCGTTTTAATGATACATGTAATATTTCTACAGATGGCTGCTGTAGACTGGGACTTTGTGCATGACGGGCAGAAATTAGTTCCTCGTGAGTACACATCCTGGAATGCCCTCAACATTTTACGGCTGTCTCTGTCAATCTGGATCATTGCTGGTCACTTGGCAATCGTATTATTTATACTGGCTAAGCAGGTTTTGAGGTCAAAGCCAAAAAACTTGATTATTGTGAATGTTTCTTTGACGCATCTTTTAATGGGTGGATTTATAATTCCTGTTAAATTACATTTCATCCTGAATCCTTATGAAATGGACTGCACATTAGCTATGGTAATAATAAATGACCTGTTTTCACTGTTATCATTACCAGTAAACATTAGCTATGGCAATAATAAATTACTTGATTTCACTGTTATCATTACCAGTAAACATAAGCTATGGTAATAATAAATTACTTGATTTCACTGTTATCATTACCAGTAAACATAAGCTATGGCAATAATAAATTACTTGATTTCACTGTTATCATTACCAGTAAACATAAGCTATGGCAATAATAAATTACTTGATTTCACTGTTATAATTACCAGTAAACATAAGCTATGGCAATAATAAATTACTTGATTTCACTGTTATAATTACCAGTAAACATTAGCTATGGTAATAATAAATTACTTGATTTCACTGTTATCATGACCAGTAAACATAAGCTATGGTAATAATAAATTACTTGATTTCACTGTTATCATTACCAGCAAACATAAGCTATGGTAATAAAAAAAAGAAACTACTTGATTGCACTGTTATCATTACCAGTAAAAAATAAAATTATTTTACACCAATCAGTTATTTAAAGGATTAACATCGCAGAATTAACAGTGGGCACATGCCTGAGGAGACCCACTTGTGATGGCCCCTTTAAAGATCAAATTTATATTGAATTTATTGTAAAGTGTGTCTCTTTTTTTAAGGGTCCCATATGTTCTTCTACGTTTGAGGCCTTACCTAAGCCTGCCTCTGATTCTATTGATACTTAATTCTGAATAATTTTCTCTTCCTAACAGTGGTGCAACCGGGGGGGGGTAGACCAAATCATCAATACATATTTTACTATATAAAGTTACTAAAAAGACTGTCAAACTGTCTTTTTTCTATATGTGAGCCCCCCCCCGCATTTTTTGCTGGTTGCGCCACTGCTTCCTAATACTCTTGGTTTTTTAACATTCAGAATGTATATATAACATTTGCCTAGTTTTTACTGCAATACCATTGTATTGTTTGTCTCAAAATACCAACAAATGTAGAAATGCTGGTAATCATTAACACTTTGTTTTATAGGGCTTTAATTTATTATAACTTCCATTATCTTTATTTTATAAAAAAAAAAGACTTCCTCACCATTAGTAATTAAGAATCATAAATTTAAATTTCTTTTTTTAATAGCAAGTTATCATTTCATTTATGCTTTACACATTTTTATGGGGGTTGTTATGGATACCATAATTTTTTTATTGTCATATGTCATGTTTTATATCTTTGTCATTCAGAGTTATGGTTAGGTCTCAGATTAAATTTTTAATTACCTGTAACTCATAGTCTCCAACAATTTAAGAAAGTCTATCTTTGAGAAATCCTAAATGATGCATTCTTTATTTTTCAGGTCTGGACATTCATATCAGAGTACTTCCAAACATCTTTATCTCTATTTGCTGTTGCAAGTCTTGTCTTTGAGCGATTCATTTATGTTTATAAAGAGAAACAGAACAAATATTTATTTTTGAAAGCAAACAAATTAATCACAGTAATGTTACTCATATTGCCATGGATTATGTCAGTGTTAATTCTATTACCACCCTTTCAAGCTTCCATTTTAATAAAATCTGAGGATCAAAATAGCTGTTTATTTAAAGTTAATGAAAATTATTTTGTTGCTTCACATCTTTTGGCAGTCATTCCTCCATCAGTTTTTGTGGTTCTTTTAGCACCATTTACTGGACTTCTAGACTGTATGAGACCTAATCACTGTACCTACAAGCCATTAACACCCAAGGGGGAATCAGTGACAGTAACAGCTTTTGTAAGTTTGTGTTCCATATTTGCAGAGGCTCCTTATTGTATAGTTCGCTTACTGATGCTAACCATGGAGTGCAACAGTGCATTTTGCAGTCGATTTAGTGAGGCTCTAACAATGACTATGTGGATTCGCATAAGTAAGGCTGCCATCTTTCCATTCATATGGTTGTCTTACACAGACATAAGAGATGCCATTCTCTGTAATTTAAACATCAGTAACAGTTTTCTGGATGCTGATGATGAAGATGATGAGATAGATGAAGGAAAGGATGTTCAGAAATTTCCATTGACACAGACTCTCAATGTTCCTGATTTTTAAATTTATCTTTTCAGTTTGAAATAATTTTATCAGAAGAACTAATGTTTATATTTAGGAATCTTGGAAAGATGTACATTTTTATCTATGAATGTTTTTTTTTTAAATTTATACAAATAAATAATAAAGATATATTACAAAAATAAGGTACATAAATATGTTATTTACTGAATAATTCTGTTTTTTTATAAGCTTTTAATTATTTACACTTTCTGTTTGTATGTCTTCAAATTTTGTCACTCATTTTTGAACCTGTTGGAAATTAGAAAGAAGACTCAAATTTGTCTAAATTCTGCTTGACAATATACAGTTTTAATAGTTTTGTTCTTAAATTAGCAATTTTTTAAATCATGAAGCTAATTATTTTTAAGTCACGTTTCTAATGGTGGGATAGATGGCCGAGTGGTGTAGATACTCGAATGTCAACCTGAGAGTCCTGGGTTCGATCCTCTGTGATAACCATGGGAATTTTTCCAGGTGAAATTTGGTACAAAGTCGTCCCACAAGTCCACCCAGCTTTAAATGGATACCTGATTTGAGTTGGGGAAGTAAAAGTGCTGGGCGTTGTGCTAACCACACAATCCCTTGATATGCCAAGGTTATATAGAAAAAGGGCTAAGGGAACTTTATATACTTAAATTTCCTAATTTCAGATTTCACAGTCTTATGATTTTTTCACATCAATGATTTTTTATGATGAAAAACTAAATTTTCTAAATAAGATGTACTAAATTGAAGTGGAAAAAATAAATTTTCATAAGATGGGCAGAGTTGAAGCAGATTTTTAAATAGTTGCTTGAGGAATTTTTCAAAATTCTTCTACAATAGAAATCCAAAACTCATCAAGTGAATATAAGATTTAAATCTCATGGGTTCAGTCCTTTCTTCAATCCAGAAATTCTTTGCAGGTGTTCTGAGGTTACACTTGAGTCAAAGTTACAATCTGAGAACCTCAGTGAGAACCAAGGGAATTTTCCAGGTCCTACTGAAAATGTTGGAAAGTCCAGCTTAAAATCGGTACCTGACAATAGTTGAGGAAGTAAAGTAAATGCAGCTGGACAATGTGCTAAGCAAACTATTCCTTTACATGCTGTAGTTGCAGAATCAGATGCATTCTGAACTTCTTCTATCCCAATGGTCCTTTAGGGCTAAGGGAACTTACTTTATTACTCACTAATCCATTATCTTTCATGTCATCCCTTACAACAATATATTTCTCAAAATAAAACATCATTGTGATGCATATAATTTAAGTATTCCGGCAACACACCTGTCAACATCTCCCAGCATTGCACAATATTTTTGTGGTATAATTTGCTCCTTATTAAGAATTTGTATTTTGAAAATTTTCACCTCACCCTGAAAACTTTAATTACCGATACAGAAAAAAATATTTTAAATTAGAATTTTTATTTGGCCTTTATAATTTTTTCAGTTCACAATGTCACTACTAGAAAATAAAAGCTTATTAATAATAACATTAACAGTCGGTATTTCGTTTTATGATGAATATAATTTAGTGAAAAAATCCTTATGTCTTAACTGCAAAACATTAATAAGATAATATGCTTTGTCCCCAAAATATTTTCACAATTGACGAGTCCACTGGAAGAAGAGGTAGTCACAAAATACTTCATAGGAAAAAATTTAACACGATGCAGTGTTCTTTTTTTCCATTGTTTTTAAAAATTGTTCTTGCTTGTTCAAATATAACGGGTATTAAGAGAGCTAGAAAAGGGTTCAAGTAAGGCACGGGAATGGTTTGTGACTATGCTTGTTCTTATGTTGGAACTCTTTAAATTATTCATTGATTCTGCCAGCAGTGTCATTCTAGTTTTGATTTCATTAAGATTTTCTCAAAATTATTTAAGAACAGAAAATCACTTATTATGGTGCGCTGCCTCCACTAAAAATATATTTTTTAAACATTTGAACATAAAATTCTCAAGTTAAGATCAAATGTTTAGAAACTAAATCCATAGCTAAGTGGTATACAATTTAATGTTATGTTAATTGTCCGTCTTAACCTTGCCAATGCATTCTTTTCGCAGAATACTTATTGCAGAGTGGAAAACATGCTTTTTTTTTTCTTAAATATAGATTAACTTTTTTTAAAACTTAATTCTGCACTATTCAATTTCCTACAAAAAAAAAATTAACCATGCTAGAGAAATGAAGAAAATTTTGATTTTCTAAATGAAGTAACAGCATATATTTTAAAATAAATTTGTAAAGTATGTTGTCTGCTCTGCACAAGATGATCTTTTTTCCAATATATGAAAAATTATTTTTAGAAAAGGAAATAAGGAAATTTCTCAATTTTATTTAAACTTAATAATTTCCTTTATTGTACATAAAAAATATACTATAATTTAAATATTCTTTTTATAATATTGGAGATTTCCATCGGTTATTATCACAACACAGGATTCAATAAGGCAGAAACACAAAAAGTATGTTCGTTTTAGCTACACAGTAAAACTGGTAGTTTTTTTTTTCAACCATAGAGCAAGCAGACTTCTAATAAAAAAAAATAGCACTTATATAATAAAATTACTAACATTTGTTTATTGATGTTTTATTTGTATTAAATCCAATGGCAATTGTAACAACACTTAAAATCACAAACATAATTGTATCTTAGAAAAAAGTGCACACCAAATGACATTCCCATGCTGGTTATGTCACCAAAAAATATACAAATTATTTAGCACTGATCACTATACAAATAATGGGGGCAAAAATGAGATTTTATGAAATTATTTGGGATATCAAGTTTATTTTTAAGTATCCATCTCTAGAATACATCTGATGACTAGGTTAAAAAAAATTGCATGTTGGTTTGTGTGATGTGTTTGTAATAAATTTTCTCGTTAATATAAAAAAAAAAATGGAAATATAGTCCCAAATGGAGGTACCAAATGTTGCTGTTTGTCACAGTGAGAAAATAATGCTATATGATACAACAAAACATGAGCAAACATTCACTTCAAATCTTGCATTATTTTAAATATAAAGAGAACAATTGTGCTTTCTTTGAAGCTTTTGTAAATAAATAACAATAATAAAATGTTAAATAAAATTTATTGTAAGGATACAAATGTTTATTTTTAGAACTGAAGCAATACTACCTTTTAATTATCATTAAACACATACTGACTGAAAGTTATTTTATCTGTATAAAGTTAATTTTTAAAAAAATCTATTAAATATAGCTATAAATTATAAATAATCAGTTTCCATACAAAAAAATACAGCCAGAAAAGGGGAAAAAACAAATAAGTCAGAATTTAACATACAAATTAAAGAATCATTTGAAAAATATTAACAAAATATGGTTTCAATAAGCAGAGTGTACACTAGAATTAAGTACGAAATCTACTGCAAATACAGAAGAACATCACAACAAAACGTATTGACAGATCTATCAGCCTTCTTCAAATGACAGAAATATAGAATAATCTGGACTAATTTTTTTTCCTCCAACTGTTATCAGTAAATTTACATATATAACATGATTCATCAACATTGTATGTGAAATATTATTTAAGGACTATACAAACTTTAGTGTTTTCTACTGTAAGACTAAAACTAGTGAAATAGAAATGCAAAATAAAGAGAAAACTTTCAAAGTAGACTGAAATCTTATACACTATATAAAAAAAAATCAGATAAAACAGTTTAATGATATGTACTAGATGAATCAACTAAATAATAAAACCAATACTTGTTTAGCAAACTTAAATGTCAGATTTTATAAATTCAAAATGTATACTTCAATGATGGTCAAAAATGTAAAATTTAGCTACTTATATCCATCTTATTTTTAAAAAATTGGCAAATTAGAAAATGTGAATTTCACAAACAAAACAATTATATTAATAATAAAAATATATTCAGTCATTCCTTGCCTTTTCCATGTTAGCAAAGGCAGCTACACTGTACTGCATGATGTATTTAAAGACATATATATATATAATTTTATCTCTATATCTTAGGATACATCTATATATGCATGTATTATTTATGATTTTAATTTTATTTACCGAAGAGCACATGGTTTTGAAAAACCTTTAAAATATCCATAAATATTTAAATAAATTTAGTTCACTACTTATTGAATTTATTTATGGTCAGGGCTCTTGAATGCAACCCCATCAATAAAGTGATGTACGTAAGTCATTATTTCTTGTGCAATGCATTCAAACAGTTCTTAACAGATACTCTTTATCAACTAGGGAGAAACAATAAAATATTTAATACTCTTATCACTTAACGTAGGAGCAACTGGTTTTAACAATAAATTAACATTTTTAAAAAACAAACCCACTCATGTATACACACACCACTTTTTAAAGCACTAGCTTGTCATATTTCTTTATATTCAGAACATCTTTCATTTGGCATGAGCTAATAGTTTGCCCTATTTCTCTAAGCTTAGAGCATCTTTCATTTGCATGAGCTATCTCTAAAGTGAAAAGTTCAATCATGAAATTGAAAATGTACATTATCCATGTAAAAAAAAAGAATTCAAGAATTGGTGCTGCATTTGTAAACTTATATATTTACAGACACAGTAATAAATCAGTAAAGCTTAGTAAATAAATTATAAAATTCTTGGGAGACCGCAAATAATAATCTTAAAAATAACAGACATAAATGGAAATTGGCATGTATAGTTTTTTTTATGATACCCTTAAGTACATTAAAAGTATTTCCCTCTGCTAGGCAAAGAACAAGATTAAATAAGAACATCTTTTTGAAAATAATAAAACAAATAAAATAAAAAAGGAAATCAACCAAATTAGTGTTGAGATGATACCAAATATTATTTTTGTAGAGTCTGATACAACCACAGATTCCTTTGTCAACTAACTGTTTACTTGTAAAATACAGAGCTAAAAAAACTTCACGGAATGCTCAAAATAAGTTAGATTGGAGTTCAATGAATCAGATGAGAAATCAGATATTAGATAAAAATTCTCAGATTTTGTTATTTCAGATTTCAATGAATCCTTCTTTTTCAAACTCTAAATATAACAATGTGATATGCTTACCACTTTTCAGAAGTATTTCAGTGTACAGGTTCAAAATTTAAAAAGATGCCAATGTCAAAGTAGTTTACTGGTTTTTTTTTTTTTTTGTTTTTGGAAAATTTATACTTTAAAATGTGTTTATTTTACATGAAAAGGTTTATGTATTTTGAAGTGTTCTAGACTTTATTTATTAAACAAAAATTTGAATAATTACTGACTGCTAAAATTCTAAATACAGAGCCAAAAGACTGTATGATAATAATAAAATGGTAGTATAGGTATTGTAATGTTATATTAATAAAAAAATACAAATGTTAATATAAATAAACCAAGAAATGTTATCATATCATGTTAAATTTTAACCAGCTAATATTTTGAATACTAAAAGTTCTATTCATTTTGTGTGCAAGTCACAACTCAGTATTATCAAATGAATAAACCAAATGTGAGCTTCACTTTAAAATCAAAACCTTCTTAGCATCATAGTAATGAGTAAGACATTATGGAAAAAATAAATTTAAAACAATGGTAGTGCAGATTTAGATACAAAAATATTAAATTAGTACAGACACTGTCTTTAAAGAGATTTTCTAGAAGTATGAAAGTTAAAATATTATGAATGAAAAATAATGTATTTAAATAGCTTTGTCTCATTTGAAAATATTTTTTTTTACCGGTATGTAATTTCATAATAAGTTATGATTAGCACAAGTAATGAATTAGAAGTTATATGTAACTTATTCTAAAATTTTTATGATTGTAAATAATGAGAAATTAAACATTACTAAGACATAGACACTACATTTTGATAAGATGAATATGATAATATACTGAGCCATATTTCAAATCAATTCTCACAACCATTTTAACAAATCAAAACATTTATTGTAATAGGCATTTCAGAAAAAAAGTTTCCTATTATTATTTGTAACATAACGATAAATGAAATTTAGAAATATTGTTACAGAGACATCTTAAAAGTAACACATCATATTACTTATCAAAATAATTAATAGAAATCCCCATAGTTAACATTAACAGCAACCACGTATAATTTAAATTAATACATTTTCTTTCAGATATCTCAAAGTAAAAATAATTCCTGTGGTTAAAAACAAAAACCAAAAGAGCTGTTTTATGAAAAAGATGTTACAGAATATGACAAATTTATTTTTAAATAGTGAATAAGACATTAACATAACCAAATAAATGTTTTGTTTTTTTTTAAATATTTGCTAATTGTTCTTCCATTGAAGCTCAAGACAATAACAAAGAAAAAAAAAATTAAATGCATTTACTGGTACTACAACTGCACTTAAATGACTTTTTTGTACACCTTTTTTCGCACGTTTTAAAAATATACCATTCAAAAATACACATTGTCATGGAATCAATTTTTCTCACGAACAAATGAAAATGAATGAGAATTATAAGTTAAGTAGAAGATAGAATAAATTTATTTATAATGATTTTTATGTGTATATTTCACAGAGGAAAAAATTCAAGCCCAAGTCAACTACAATAATATCATGTTCAACAAAATTAAAAAAACCTTTAAAATACGAATGCAAATAATACTAACAATGTTAAGTTGTATTCTTCAAGTTCATAATTAAAATTCTAACTTTTTTTTAATACAGAAGGCATAATTTTCCAACTGAAAAAAAATAATAAGATTCATCAACATTTTTTTAAGACTATATAATTATTATTTTCGAACATGATGATTATAGCAGTTAAAATGAGATAATGGCTAATGTCTATAGCTCTGAGTCATACTACTCTCTCCTCTTGAGGAGGGAGAGGTAAAGACAAGGTTGCCTGTGTATCCTGTTGTGGAGACAAGTCTTCATCTTCCACTGTCGCATCTAAATCCTCACTAGCAGTAGGAAAAACCACTTGCGAATCGGTCGGCACCAAGTCAGTCTCATCTTGAACAGTTTCCTCTGTGGCCGCTAGTCAATTGACAGCTAATTCAACATTTATAAACTGTTTGAGTCTCTCAAGATATTGACCATAGAGTTCAACATCATTATGACCTGCACCTTCTACCCACAATGGCTCAACTGTTCGTGGACAGCGCTCATATATAGTTAAACCATGAGTAAAATCTATAACTTCATCTTCTGTACCATGAATTACCAAAACTGGTGATGTAATTTTGGGCACTTTGTCAATGCTGAAATAAAAAAGAGAAGAAGACATTATTTTTATTACACAAAATAAACCCTTGTTACAGAAAAAGTGATTAATATGAATAAGTAAGGGCAAAAAAATGGTGGTAAAGATTGATAATAATATTATTATTGTCATTCATGTTAATGAAAGAGAAATATTCATCACATTTTAAACATTTCTGCTGTATCAAATATATCAAAATTTCAGATTTTCTGGACAAAATATATTTCAAATGAATTATTTTTTAGTAAACATAATTTTATCTCTTGCAAGGATGTAATTCATATTTAAACATATGTTTAGTACTTTACATTAGTTACTTAAGATAAAATATTTAGGAAGATTTTTTTTCCTTAAAAAGATTGATAATTCAGGATATGTAGAAATTGTTTTTTTACTGTCTTAAAATTGTAGTGCAGTTTGAATTTACATAAATTATTAATTTTAATAACCTTTGTGTATATCTAATGCTCTTGTTAACATAGTTAACATTTTTTTTAGCTATTTACTTTTAAAAATTAATGCTTTATGGATATCTGAAACCTGGTGCTGTTTATATAATTTCTCTTTAATGATTCAAGAATGGTAAAATTACTGTCTTTTATGCACATTGTTATCACATAACAAACAATGTTCCATTCCAGAAGCATGTTTATTCTGGGGGTTGTTTGTTGTGTGCAACACAATCTCTCATACATTTCTATAAAAAAATCAAGTAATCTGCTCTTGGTGACCACACAAAAATCAAGAAAAATGACTTTAATAATCAGGTGTATCTGATGTGAGATACAGAGGACCCACACCACAAGTCTCAATTTTAATAATTTTTTTAGAGGTGGAATTTTTCATTTTCAGCGTTCAAGTAGGCATAGACCAGTTGTAATGGATTCCCACAAACACCTCATATTATCGAGGTTTAAACTTCATAAAAGCAAGAAAATAAATTGTATAATGAAAGAGGGAAGAAAAGATGATGGGTAGAAAAAAACAACATGTGCAATTACTTTTCTTTGAGAAACATTTGGTTGGATTCAGCCATTATTGAAATGTAAAATTTAAATATTCAGATAAGACGTTTGTCTGTTATGTGAAACTCATTCATTTTGTAAGGCAAAAAAGTGGTCATGGTAGTGTTCTTTAGTGAGGTGAATGTTAGGATAATACTACACTGAATCTAATGAAGATTCATTATCATTATGCAAACCAAGAAGTAACATTTAGAGTGCAGTTCTATCTAGACAAAAGTTTTTTATCGTAATAGAAAAACATTAGCATAAACAAACAAAAAATATGGAAATGAATTAAAGACAAGGAATAAATTGTTATTAGCAGCTTTGTAAATTTTATAAACATTTTCTTCTTGTAAGACAATATACTTTTAAATTAAAGTGAAAATTTTGTAATGACACTATATGGTTGTCTTACCTAGGAAAAGCATCGAAAAACCAGGTTCTTTTGGTTTCTGGGAAGGCAACTCGCATACCGGACATCAGAGGTGAATGTAAAATGACTGCTCCAACTTCATATCTGGATGCAAGATCTATTGTAGGCACAGTGCCTATACTCTGACCATAAAGAATAATGTTCTGTGGGCTTATCCCATATCTTGTTCTCAAAGCCTGCCAAGCTGCATCTATATCTGCATAGATATTTTTCTCTGAAGGTTTACCACCACTGGCCCCATAACCTGAGTAATCAAAACTGAAAATGTTACAATTTATCCTTGAGCCAAGACCAATGTAGAAACTACTCATCTGTCCTAGATCGACAGCATTACCATGACTAAAAAGAATAGTAAATTTGGCATTTTGTGTACACCTAGCAAACATACACACAATTCTGTTATTTTTACTGGTTCTAGTATAGAAAACTTCAATATTATCAAGCTCTCTCTGACTGTACTGCCATTCTGCTCTCTCAGTTAGGTGTAAACTGTAACGAGATCCAGTTTCATCCGATATAAGATCATATGTTTTCTCTGGTGGCAAAAATGCCAATTTAGCTGCTATTCGTGCAGGACATGGTGGGCAACAGAAAAGGCAACAAAGCTCACTGAATGATAAGCCGTTCATAGTGTACGCTTACTTTTGAGATATTATACAGTAAAAATGAATAAATACAAGTTCAATCTAGACATGTATCCATCCGTTGATTTTTAATTAACAGCTGCCAATATGAAAAGCTCACTAGGAATGGTTAAGAAATGTTTAACTCATACAATAAAATGCACTTCCTCCTCTTCTTTCAAGTCATCAACGCCATTTAATGACGTCATCCCGGAAGAAGATGTGACCCTGAGAAAACAAAAATTATATTGACATTGAGAAAATGCATATTTATTTTCTTTTTCAATAAAAAAAAAGTATTTCAACAAACCATAGCAAAAATACATATTTAAAATATAAAATATATATTTATATTTAGTTTTGATATATCTAAAATATACTTATACCCAATCACAATTTATAACATTTATAAGAATTTAGCTAATAGTACAAACTGGCAACTTGTACATTCAATAGATGTTTTAGTGCAAATTTTTAAGTCCAATAATTGAATAATACAGCAAATTTAGAGAAAAATCTGTGTTCGGTACCGTAAAAAAAAAATAAAACAACTTGTAGAATGCATATACTGTATTTGTTAATATATTTTTTATTATTTTCAAAATATTGACGTAACAGAAGGAAAGCTTGCACTCATCGTTGTATAAGGAAAAATTAAATTTTCAAATAAGACAGGTGCTTAAGGTAGTAGAGGGATTGGGGTGGTGGGCGGTACGCCCCGGGCGGCACTTTATCTGCTGCCGGAAGCGGGGCGGCACATATTTTTTTTAAATGTTTGGGTGTTTAGTGCCGTGATATCTTATAATACGAAATTAATATATAATAATACTCATTTCCAGTGTGCGTTAAATCGAAAGTAAAGAATTAATACAACAGTATTCCAGTTTAAAATACAACCATGAAAAAAATCGGATCTGCCCGAAACCAAAAAATAACATAGCCTACCGATCAAGCATAAGGAAATATAACTCTATGCAAAGGTTTTGCAGGGTACAGCTAGTAATTGAATAATACAGCAAATTTAGAGAAAAATCTGTGTTCGGTACCGTAAAAAAAAAAATAAAACAACTTGTAGAATGCATATACTGTATTTGTTAATATATTTTTTATTATTTTCAAAATATTGACGTAACAGAAGGAAAGCTTGCACTCATCGTTGTATAAGGAAAAATTAAATTTTCAAATAAGACAGGTGCTTAAGGTAGTAGAGGGATTGGGGTGGTGGGCGGTACGCCCCGGGCGGCACTTTATCTGCTGCCGGAAGCGGGGCGGCACACATTTTTTAAAAATGTTTGGGTGTTTAGTGCCGTGATATCTTATAATACGAAATTAATCATTATGAAATTGTTCGGATTACAAATAGTTCATGTCTCAAATCATATGCTTCCCTTGTTATATGATATAAAATTAATAGATCCTACATTCCTACAAAAACACATTTTTTAAAAATAATATGCCACCAAATACTTATAGTTGAATGTAACAATCCCTTTTCCACTGTGTGTGTGTGTGTGTGTGTGAAGTCCCTGTATGGATGAGATGAATTCTCTTAGATCCTATAAACCACTAATGGGACGGTTTTTATGACCCTTCTTTCATCCCCACCCTAGCCGATAGTGCAATGGCCATGGATGCACCACGGGAGATATAGCGAGGACTTCAGCCATGACGTGAAATTTTCCTTGGTCGTCACCGGAGATCGAACCAGGTACCGACAGTCGAGCGCTTTACCGCACGACCATCCGTCCCCGTCTTTTCCACTGTAGAGTGCGACATCTATCGTGCTTAATTAACTATCTCAGAATCTGAGAATTTCAAATTGGTTTTGTATTTTTGTTTTTTATTTGTATTATTATTTAACTAGATATTAAGCCCGGCGTTGCCCGGGAAATCTAGGTGTAATGTTAAACCCCTTCCTAATCAATTTAATTAATTTAATAGGTGCTGATTTATGCCACCTTCCTAATGTGCAGAAATGACCTACATTTCATACGTCAAAAGATGTGGCTGCCACAACCAACAAACTATCATCAAAAAGTAATCCATCGAGGGAACAATAACATCCAGTACACAATGTTAACAAACTATAATAACTGAGCATGATTATCAAATGCGCAGCCGATTTACGTGAAATGCGTAGCCGATTTACGCGAAATCAAGTGCAGAATTTTTTTTAATTTTATTTATAGTTAAAATTAAAATAAAGCATTAAAAAATGCACTGAAAAGTAAAAAATAACTACTTTACTATGGCACGATACACCACTCATCGGGAAATGACGTCATAGAGGATTTTTTTTTTATAGCGACGGCGCTCCCATTCTGTAAAAAAAAGAAATTGTACCATCGGGACGTCATAGGTTATTTACGAACGCGCTCGCTAGTGACCTAGTCTGATTAAAATGCTATCTGTTGTAATAAAAACTAAAATAATTGGAATTATATTTCATAATAAAAAAACACAGAAACTATTTAAAACTGTAGATTTTTAAAATATAAATATCGAATCGATTCGACGGAAGCGCCATTTTGTATTGTTTTCGTGACCTCACTGGTCACGTGATTACTTTATCAAATACTATTGTTTTATTTATTTCTGGAGGTCGTTTATTTATAGAACGGATTCCCCACACGTCGCCAGCAGCGACCCGGACAAGCTTAGCTGCTTTATAATCAGAGATGAGCGGACAGCGGACGCGTCCGCTTGCGGACGCAGATCCGCAGACTTTTCCGAATCCGCGGACTGACAGCGGACGCATTGTATGGTTAAGTTGCGGACTCGCGGACTGACGCGGATCTTCTTTAGCGTTACCATAAAAAATTTCAAGTCATTTAAACAGCTAAATTTAAGCTATGCGGACGCGCAGACTGGTCCGCAGACCAATGTTGTAAGATTCTGCGGACGCGGACGCGTATCATTGATAGAAATCCGCGGACGGACGCGGACGCTAAATTTCAAGATCCGCACACCTCTGTTTATAATGTAGATAAAATGGGTGAATTTAATGATGGATCCCTACAAAAACTTGATTATTTTTTTTTTCAGAGAAGGGGGCGGCTTTTGGATAGTAAGGGGCGGTAACTGACGTGCTTAAATACAATATCAGCTCGTTTTATTCTTGAACCTATTTTGCTCCTTTTAATAATTAAATAAAATGAATTGATCCATTCCTGAATCCCCACAAAAAACTCAATATTCTTCATTTGTTTGCCATCAGACAATGGGGTAAGGGGGGGGGGGCATCTGTTCAGCAGCCACTCTGTCACCATATGGACGGAGGCGTCTGTCGTGTTAAATGAAAATAAAAAAAATCAGTATATCTTTATGAAACTTCAAAGATGGATGGATCTGTACATAAATTGAGCAATTCATTGGTAGAATTCGTTTTACCGGTGGTGCAGGCAAATGCACAAATTACAAATCGTTCTAATTTAAAATAACTTTTTGTAAAGCATATAATATGCATTAATTCGTAACTTATCCTCGAAAACTCTATTTTTTTTTACAATTTTTAGCCGTACTTACGTATAGAATATAAATAGCTCGAATTTTAAACCGTGTAATTTAATAAACATATAATTTCCTGAACATAGTTTTTCACTGTTATTAAATTTCACAAAACACGAAGATGTGCCATTGATTGCAAACTACTACTTACTTAAACATTCTTCATGTTGTCATCATCAGGCTCTTAAAGGCTCTAAAGCCATTTTCGGATCTCACCTACCGACTACCGCAAAATACTCTCCACTTTTCCAGATCCATTGCCGTTTTACTCCAAAATGTGACTCCGAAAGCTTTGAGTTTGACGGCGTTTGCAGCATTTTTAACAATCTTCATTGCAGAAATCATATGGCTTTATCGTATGCTACCCGAGTGTTTCGCACCTTTTACTTCATTGTACTGCATGTATGCTCAATATTGATCATCCCCCCCCCCCCAAAAAAAAAAAACAACAACTTATTACACTGGTCTGCGTGATTTTTGAGGTCTTAGTTTTTTTTTACAATTTTTCTAGTTCTATTTTCCCCGCTGATTTCAAATATGTAATTGTTTTTTTTTTTCAATTAGGTCAAGTTATTATTCTATTTGAATTTCTAAAATGCAGAGATTCCTGTATTCTACAGTACCTTGCAATAAGTGATGAAACAACCGATAGAATTCCCAATTTTATAATTTTAGCAATTCGCAGTGGCTATGGTAGCAATTTATAAAACAGCTAACAATAAATACTTTTGTTAATCTTAGTCTTATTTGTTTTCATAAGAGATAGCGAGAAGTTTAATTTTTTTGAGCATTCATTGAACGTGAAGCTTTAGGTTATAAACTATTATAAAAATGTGTTTTTAATCTTGTTTGTTGCTAATTTATATTAAATTGAATGTCAAATTTTGCTGTCTACTTTTTTTTAGAAGCATCTTGTAAATTTTATTTACTAGCAAGGAAACCAACAAGTGATTCATAAAAACTGTTTGCTCCGATAATGATGAGAAGAAAGTGTAACAACGATCCAAACAGATTCTGCTACTTATGTGGTTCGGTCACTTTGCCATACAGGCAGTCGCCGATCACAATTTTGTTAGGAACTATCATGCTTATTTTGGTGTGAAACTTGGCGATCAGGACAAACACTTTGCACCCCACATATGCTGTAAAACACGTGTCGAGGGTCTACGACGTTGGAGCAAGAGGAACCAACCGTCTCTTCCTTTTGGTGTGCCAAGGGTTTGGAGGGAAGGAAAGGATCCACACTACTGATTGCTATTTTTGCATGACAAATGTAGATGGTATTAACAGAAAATATAAACATCATGTAAAGTATCCCATTGTTACATCTGCAATAAGGCCAGTACCTCATGGATCAGAAATTCCAATTCCAAAACCACCTGACAATCTCTATTCATCAACTGAGACAAATGAATACATGGATATCTTGGACGAATCTGCAATCTATGAACCTGTAGCTGGATCATCTCAACCCAAACCTCTTAATCAAGCTGAACTAAATGATTTGACAAGAGATTTATGCTTACCTAAAGAACCTGCTCAGCTACTGGGATCACGGCTCAAAGAAAATCATTTATTAGCTCCAGCAACAACATTCTTCTGATATCGTAACCGGGAAAAAGAGTTGTTACTTCATGGCTGCAACAATATAAATTTGTGTGACATTTAGAGCTGCAAAAAGCTTATTTTTTTTTACATTTGCAACGATCTTTTGCACACTTAATACATATAGGCCCATTAGTAATATCCATGAAATAATAATAATTGCCTCAAGGGGCCGTCCATAAAGTACGTCACGCTCCAAGGGGGGGGGGGAGGGGGTATAAGAAAGTGTGACAGTTTGTGACAGGGGGGGGAGGGGGTGTCAGGCCAAGTGTGACGTCACATTTTTTATACATTTTTAATTTTATTTCTAATTTTATTTTTTTATTTTTTAGTAAAACTTAATAGTTTTAAAAATAATTTTCAAAAAAAAATTGTGAAACACTTGAATTAGTTTTATGTCAAAATAGCATGAAATGCATATCTTTTCAGTGTGTTGTTCACAATTCCTCATACTAGTTAGGACCGCTAATAAACTGTTGCAAAGCCTTGTTTTATCAGTAGCCTTACGGAAGTGTTATTATTTCCTTGTTGTCTGCTGCATAATTATATCACTGATAAAGAAATTTGGAATTTGTATTATAATACAAAAAATTACCGTAATTGAAGTTGCAATCCATCACTTCGTTAAAATAATATTGATGCCTTATTCCTTGCAACCAGTGCACCAGGAAGAAGTGCTTATAATCGCGTGGAACATCGAATGGCTCCATTTAGCAGCGAACTGTCTGATGTCATATTGCCAAATGAACAATATGGCATTCATTTTGATTCGCAGGGCAGAACAATAAATGAGGATTTGGAAAGAACAAACTTCAAGTTTGCAGGTGAAACTTTAGCTGAAATCTGGTCGCATGTGATTGTTGACCAATTTCCAACAGTTGCAGAATATATCAACCCTGAGAAATCTGAATTGGATGCAGCAGGACTGATGTCGAAGGATAAGAATGGTTTAACCATCATGTTCTCACCAGCCAATACTTCACTCAAATTGTGAAATGTCAGGACATAAAATGTTGCGACAAAGTACGGAGCTCATTTTTCAACGTTTTACCTTCGAGACTATTTCCTCCTCCAAATCCAATCCCAATCAACCAAACAACTGATGGACTCAGAGCTTCAGAAAGAGCAGATGCAGATGCACATACATTTCCTTCATTGTTTGTTTGTGGCACAAACTCTCAAATTTGATGACATTATGCCAAGACCAACAGGAGTTTTTAAAGTGCAACCATATGATCTTTATTGTCCATCTTTGCAGACCAGCATACATGATCGAATTTGCAAAGTGTGTCACTTATACTTTGCCTCACAAACAATGTTGAAGAAACATACAGGATAACACAGAGCTCGGGCGCAGGAGAATGTAAAAAAGTAAAGTTTCCTTAGCCCCAAAGGGCCATCGGGGCAGATGAAGTGTAGAATTCATCTGTTTCTATAACCTAGGCATATGAAGGGATTGTGTGGTTTGCACTATTCCCAGCCGCCTTTACTCCCCCAACATAAAGTCAGGTACCCATTTAAAGCTGGTTGGACTTGGGAACTTTCACCAGGACCTGAAAAAGTCCTAAGGTTCTCGCTGAGATTCCAACCCGGGACCCTCCGGTCGACAGTCGAGCGCTCTATACCACTCAACCACCCGTCCCCTAGGAGAATGTGCCAACCCCAAATTTTCTAGAATCAACTCAGATAAAACGCATTCGTCCTTTGAGAATCGCTGCTAGAAGGCAAAGAGAACTCATGGCAATTATTGGCAGAATGGAAAATGCACATTCAGAGGATGTTGAGTGGCTAGATGAGGATGAAGTTGATCTGTCTGCAACTATCCTTCCAGGAAACGATGATGGGGAAAGATTTATGTCAGTCTTAACTATGGATGAACACTTCACCATGGATGGATGATGTCTAGTGAATATTTTTTTAATTAAACATAAGGCCCATTATAAACATATTCAATATAGCACCAGAGCTGCTCACATAATTTGTCAATCTAGTCCTTTTTTTAGTGGCATTGTTTTGTTTCCATTTTTATTATTTAATCACTAAATGAGGTCAAGTTTCGCTAATCTACTTCTTATCCTGTGTCAATAGAATGCATAATCGGAAGATTATCTCAAAGTTCACCTCACCCATTGTAAATGAATAGGTAGCAGATAAATGATGTTTATTATATAATTGTCAATCTAATTTTTGCAATTTTTTTTCAAATTCAATTGATTGAGTTACTGTTTCAAAGAATAACTGATACAACTGTTGAAAATTAGTTATTCTACTATTAAACTCATTTAATAATCTGATAGTTCTTTTAATATTTATATTTTAAGGCAGTTTAATAGTGAAGTGCGATTTAAGTTTCCGATTAAATTTTAATTAGTTCTTAATTAAAAATTTTTTTTCGAAAGTGTGACGTACTTTAGGGGGGGGTCCCGAGATTTGTGACACTTTGTGACAGAGGGGGAGGGGGGTGTCAAAAATCGTAAAAAATAGCGTGACGTACTTTATGGACGGCCCCCAAGTTGAAATTTTACTCCACACTGATCACATTATCGGACGAACTATTTTTAATTGTTGCAGAAGACCGAACCCAGTGGTATTTATTTTACCCATAGATATGATTTTACCCTTCCACACATATCCAAGGCTTTTCAGCCAATCTTCGTTAGACTATGCAGATACTTTCATTAATTAAAATAGCTTCGAAATAGTACCTTTTCCACATCACTGATGATATAACCAGCCAGGGGCGGATTTAGGGGGGGGGAGGGGTCGGCATGGCCGTTACCGCAAGTTTAGGTAAGACATCATTAAATTATCGAAATATTTTTTTGTTCTAAGATCTCTCTCCCCCCCCCCCGGTTCAAAGATCCGCCCTTGGATACAACAAATTATATTCAGATAAATAATATAAAAAGAAAGATGATTTATCATTAGAAATATTTTTACCCACTAACACAGAAGAGGAAAAAAAAAAGCCTAATCTTAATTTGTCTATGATATTTTATTTCCTTTTGTTTAACAAAGGATGACAGAGGGATAAAAAAACAAGTTTTAATTATCTCAGTTAGTATCAAAAGAGCAACAAATCTGAACTAAATATGTTCAAATCAAATAACGGCAGTCGGCCACGCCCAGTGGTCAATCTATTTATAATAACTTTATCTCGTTTTATTGTTTTTTTTTTCGCACTCAAAGAGTTCGTAATTGATGTTATCTCTTTCATACGATGCTATTCACTTTATTACTTCGACATTGTCCGGTCGCACCCAGTGAATGTGAACATTGGCCGCCCAATGTGAACGTTGGCCTGTTTGGCTTACAATTACCAGCTAGCAAACATTGGCCGTAACAGATATATCTCTCTGTATAAGTTACATTACAAGTTTTACAAATATTAATATTGCTATTGGATTGATCTCTCTGTTTAAGTCCCAGTAAGTTTTGCAAATGTAAATACTAGTATTGCTGTTGGATACATATTTTATCTCTGCATTTCACAAGTTTTAAAGGTGAACGCTGCATGATTTCCATACTGCACATAATGTTTTTTTCTGATGGGCTGTGAGGGGGGGGGGGCTGCAAAGATTTGAAAACACTTTGTTGGAGGTCCTGTTTGCACTACCGTAGTGTGACTACCCACTTTGTTGGAGGTCCTGTTTGCACTACCGTAGTGTGACTACCTACTCTGTTGGCGGTCCTGTTTGCACTACCGTAGTGTGACTACCTACTCTGTTGGCGGTCCTGTTTGCACTACCGTAGTGTGACTACCCACTCTGTTGGAGGTCCTGTTTGCACTACCGTAGTGTGACTACCTACTCTGTTGGCGGTCCTGTTTGCACTACCGTAGTGTGACTACCCACTCTGTTGGAGGTCCTGTTTGCACTACCGTAGTGTGACTACCCACTCTGTTGGAGGTCCTGTTTGCACTACCGTAGTGTGACTACCTACTCTGTTGGAGGTCCTGTTTGCACTACCGTAGTGTGACTACCTACTCTGTTGGAGGTCCTGTTTGCACTACCGTAGTGTGACTACCCACTCTGTTGGAGGTCCTGTTTGCACTACCGTAGTGTGACTACCCACTTTGTTGGAGGTCCTGTTTGCACTACCGTAGTGTGACTACCTACTCTGTTGGAGGTCCTGTTTGCACTACCGTAGTGTGACTACCCACTCTGTTGGAGGTCCTGTTTGCACTATCGTATTGTGACTGCCCACTCTGTTGGAGGTCCTGTTTGCACTATCGTATTGTGACTGCCTACTCTGTTGGAGGTCCTGTTTGCACTATCGTAGTGTGACTACCTACTCTGTTGGCGGTCCTGTTTGCACTACCGTAGTGTGACTACCCACTCTGTTGGAGGTCCTGTTTGCACTACCGTAGTGTGACTACCCACTCTGTTGGAGGTCCTGTTTGCACTACCGTAGTGTGGCTACCTACTCTGTTGGCGGTCCTGTTTGCACTACCGTAGTGTGACTACCCACTCTGTTGGCGGTCCTGTTTGCACTACCGTAGTGTGACTACCTACTCTGTTGGCGGTCCTGTTTGCACTACCGTAGTGTGACTACCTACTCTGTTGGCGGTCCTGTTTGCACTACCGTAGTGTGACTACCCACTCTGTTGGCGGTCCTGTTTGCACTACCGTAGTGTGACTACCCACTCTGTTGGCGGTCCTGTTTGCACTACCGTAGTGCGACTACCTACTCTGTTGGCGGTCCTGTTTGCACTACCGTAGTGTGAATACCCACTCTGTTGGCGGTCCTGTTTGCACTACCGTAGTGTGAATACCCTCTCTGTTGGCGGTCCTGCTTTCACTAACCTAATGTGACTACCCTCTCGGTTGGCGGTGCTGCTTGCACTAACATCTCAGTTGGCGGCTCTACTTGCAGTACCAAAGAGTGACTACCTTCTCTATTGGTAGTCCTGTGACTAACCTCTCTTTTGGTGGTCCTACCCGCACAAGACTCCTGTGACTAACGTACTATTTTTTAAAATGAAATTAAGATATGAGATGAAACAGGAAATGAAATTTTGCTGCCTAAAATGGGGTGAATTGAAAAGGGCCTCACAAAACAGAGTGGGGAGTGAATTGAAAAGTGCCTCACAAAACAGAGTGGGGAGTGAATTGAAAAGGGCCTCACAAAACAGAGTGGGTGAGTGAATTGAAAAGTGCCTCACAAAACAGAGTGGGGAGTGAATTGAAAAGGGCCTCGCAAAACAGAGTGCACTGGAGAGTGATTGCCGAGACCCTTAGCTCCGCATGGGGTTCAATGAATTAGGTCAAGTATATCTAGATGAAAATGAATATTTTGAACTTTTTTTTTTGTACATGGAAAAGTTGATGATTTTTTTAAAAAACAAGCCTTTTGTTTTACGATACAGTTTTGTGTAATCTTATTTTGAATATGTATGATTATCTAATAAATATTGAAATTATTTTTTTTTAAATTTTGATTGTATTATAGGTTTATTGGGTACATTCATTATACTAATGTCATATTTAGACTGTTAAGGATGCTGTAGGTGCCTTACAGAATAATACGACCCTTCCCAAAGTCTAACAATCCTATTGGGGAACGAGCCGTTGATTATAATGTAGTTATAATTCTTGACACATCCTAGATGGCAAAATGTTGGGCATGTGTGGGAGGAGGAGGGGACAGGCTTGACGTTAGGTTACAGTTAAAGTTACAACCAGAGGAGAAATACCTAGCCGATGAGCCGTATATAAAGAAACTCCTGGTTATAATGTGAGGATCAGTTGTTTGTCTCTAGATCATATGCCCCACTAATCGGAGTAGTACCGGCAGGCCGGTAGCCAGGTCAAAGTAAGCAGGGAGGCACCAATACCCAGCAAGGGGGCACCTTTACTTTTTTCCCTCTATTTTTCTTCTTTTTTAAGCGGGGGGGGGGGCACTTGGCTACGGGGCTGAGTACCGGTAGTATTGTAGTGCCCGTCTCATACACTCTATAGCAGAGGTTTTCAACCTGTGGTCCGCGGACCCCCAGGGGTCCGTGAGGAGCTTCAAAGGGGTCCGTGGGCAAGTCAAGGAAAGTAGTGATTTTTCTTATATAAATTATTGGTTGATTGGTTGGCATTTAGCTGAACAAAAAATACTAGCTATGCCAATATTTCAGGCACAGATAACAATGTGTAGAATTGAAAACTTCGTCGGTATTTCCTTATATTTTTGTCAGAAGTCGGAACTAGACTGCACTGAGTTTTTTAGTCATGTCATCTTGGCAATATTTCTTACTCTGACATCACTGTTAAAACAGCCGGATCTCTGCAAACGTGTATTGTTGATAAATAGTCTGGCTAATCAGTGGTTACAGTTTTTATATGCCTCGATTGGTCTAGAAATAATCTTGCACAAAAGTTTTTGATATCAAAATCAAATTGCTGGTATACACTTCGCATGTAAATTTAAAATGACACTCACATATTTTTTGGTTCAAAGTAGACTTTTCGTAAATTTTTAATATGAAAATAGGCCAGAGCGATAACACGGATCGATGAAACGGTGCGAAATTCTAGCGATGAACATATTATGCTTTTCTGTTGTCATGTCATTTGCTTATGTGACAAATACTTTTTAAACGTTAGTAAACAATTCAAGATATTTGATAAGATTTGTATTTGTTATATTATAGTAGTCGATTTCATTTTAAAATGTGAGTTTTCGTCATCAGAATGTGAAATATTTTTACAGATAATTACCTCCCCTAACTCTCTCTACTCTGAAACTTTGTCTCTCATTTTTTCCCTGTGAGATCTCAGTCAAAGGGACTTAACTGTTGTTGGTCATTTGTTATCAATATTTGTCAAAATAAAACTGTTCAAGCCTAGTAGCTTGTGAAGAGGAAAACTCACCAGAACCTGGAAGATTCTGAAGATCAAGAAGCCAAAGACGAAAGAAAAAGAAAACGGCACAAGTATAATCCGCAGTGGGGATCGATGCTGGCCAACCTCTTTGTGTCGTGTGATGCAAACATTATCGAATGATGCCATGAAGCCTGCAAAATTGAGGCGCTATTTGACCGTAATGCATTCGAAATTTGCCAGTAAAGGGAAGGAATACTTTGAGGGGGAGAAAGAGCTCAATTTGAAACATAAAGGCAAACTGATGGCCTGCACTACTGTAAACGAGAAAGCTCTTCGAGCGTCGTATTTGGTTGGTAGCATTATGAATAGCGCGTTCCAAAAAATATCACACAAGAGCTAATTATACCGGCAGCAGTCGACATGTGCGAAGACGTTGTAGGAAAGGATGTTCAGACATAGCCATCAATGTCCTGCTACCATTTTCTACGAAGTACTTGTGCTAAACTGCATTCTCTGTTGTTACTGTTAACAAGTACAGGTCCAGACTGGACATTGAACATGAAATACACAAGTTTATTTCGTATACCACCATGTTTGGACAAACTTTTTAGTGCAAAACAGACACAGCCTTACCACTGAACAGAAATCTGTGTAACAGACATACCAGTAGAATAAATACTCTGTGATTGTTTCATTTTTTTGGATAGATAGCTATTTCGGTAGTTGAAATGACTTGTACATGTTTTGCGCGTAACTTAAGCTAGACCTACCGTTTAGCAGATTTTAAGTAGATTGCATCCGCAAACTTAAGACATATTCTGGCCCATCCTGAGGTACGAAAAGTTGAGGCCAGGATGCCTTGGGCTATGGGGATCCGCCACCCGAGCTTGGAATGCCTGAGGGGTCCGCAGCATAAAAAAGGTTGAAAACCTCTGTACCATCTCTTCCCATTGCTCACTCAACAATACTTAAAGAAGAGTATGAGAATATCAAAACAGTATTGCAGAAAGTCCGTTATTATGAGCATCAGTGGTCAATTTGTGTTGATCTAAAAATGGTAAACTTCTTGCTTGGGCAGCAGTCAGGATACACAAAATGCCCATGTTTCAAGTGCCTTTGGGATAGCAGGGCAAGGCAAGATCATTGGACAAGAGTGACATGGCCTGCAAGGGAAACCATGACTGTAGGTAAAGAAAATATCATCGACAAGCCACTGGTTGACAAAAATAAGATCATTCTCCCACCGCTTCATATCAAATTAGCTTTAATGAAACAATTTGTTAAGGCTTTGGACAAATCTGGCAACTGCTTCAATGATATTTGCAAGATCATTCCCCTGGATTGAGCATGGAGAAGCTGAAAGCTGGGATTTTGGCCGGTCCTCAGATTTGAGAACTCATCAATAATCGAAATTTTACTAAATTTCATGGATCACCTTGAAGCTTCATGGAACAGTTTTGTTTCAGTTGTCAGGAACTTCTTAGGTAATAACAGAGCAGAGAATTACGAAGAACTGGTGCAAGATATGCTCGCTAACTTCAGAAACATTGGGGCAAATATGAGCATCAAGGTACATTACCTGCACAGTCATTTAGACTAATTTCCAGGTAACCTTGGGGACTTCAGTGAGGAACAAGGCAAGAGGTTCCATCAGGATATGAGGGTGATGGAGGAGAGATATCAAGGAAGATGAGACATACATATGATGGCTGACTACTGTTGTAGCCTCCAGTGCAATGGCCCCAACTTGACACACACAAAGGAAGTCGAGCAAACAGCAATTTGCTAATGCATTACCATAGACAATTAACACATTAATTAATTAGACATAATTAGTTTTTCAAATGAAAATGTTTTCCTCTATAACACTATTACACATATTTTTGAACAAATTTCTGCATGACTATTAACAGTTTCACTACTATTTGTTAGTATACTATTTTACTTCATGCAATTCTTGACAATTTTCAAATACGGTGCATACATTATTTCATTAATTTTAATTATCTCGTAAAATAGAGCCAATCTAGCAAAAGCACTTACATATTCTAAATCAGCATAGTTGACTTTGTATAAAATGATTCAGATATCACTGGCAATGAATTCACTGTTTACCAGTGTTATTAATGACAAATAATAAGCAGCCCTAATATTTATATTCAAAACTTCTTGTGTGTAGTTCTGTATAAATATATATTTTACTGTATCAAGAATCAATAATAATATTACATCATGAATGGCCTTAGCATCTGCTTCAGCTTTAACCAAGTCAACTTCATCCCCTTTATCTCGCTTTCCTCCTAAAATATGAAGTAAGATATCTTTGTAGTCACCGCTTGTCTCTTTCTTTACTTCTGATTCAAGATCTTTTATACACTATAAAAAAAAAAGGCCATGCAAGACCAAATTAGTTCAACAGATTTTAAAAAGCAAAGTACAGATGATACAAATAATTAAAAAAAAATAGCATAAGATTTTTATGGATTTTTAAAATTTTATTTTGCTGCTATAAATTAACTTGTGTTTAAGTAAGGAGCATTTTGGCTTATGCCTCTGTTATAAATAAATTCTAATAAATATAATTATAGCTAGTTTCATTTACTAACATCAGGTCAAAGTATTATCTACATGTATAAGTAATTTTCATTTTTTTATTTTTTATTTGTGTGTTTTAACAAATGAAAACAAATTAGAAAAGGAGGAATTAAAAAGTTAGAAATCGTACATTGAAGTTTGTTAAAAAAAGGCATAGCATACCTTTCTTAAAGACTTTAACAATTTCTTCAATCTCTGCTGATGATTTTGAACAGATGACCGTTGTTAGAACAGATTCATCTGTTCCCAGTCCCTTCATGGCCTTGTTTAAGATGTAGGCATCAAACTCAACTAGTGGCATCATTAGACCTAGTACTGTTTCCTTCAAGTCCCCACTAAGCTCTGAATCCAAATCTTCTACCAGATCCTAAAGGTTGTAATAGTACAACACAATGGAATGAAAATAAAAAATTACATATGAATATAATAGAAATAAAAGCTATATAGAATACCATGTAGATATATTGAGATTTCTTCATGTGAAATCATTTAAAAAATAATTTATTAAAATAAAATATTTCTTCTCTTAATTAAAATTATTATTATTATTTTATTCTTTATGCTAAAATAATCTGTGAATGTACATATTTCATGCCACAATTCAGCAGATATAGTGTATAAAGAAATTTCTTACTTTTTTATACAGCTCATTGTATCTTTTCTTGATAATTTGTCTTTGAGAATTAAATTCTTAACGATAACCTCACTTATTACTTCCTCTTTGGTTCCTAAGCCTTTCATTACTTTAAATAGTTTGACAGCATCTTCATCATTATCATTGATTTATTTAAGTCTTTTTGTCTTCTTTTCTTTTCCTGCTTTTTCTCCTCTCTTTCTTTTCTTCTTTTTTCTCCTCTTTCTTTTCTTCCTTTTTCTCCTCTTTCTTTTCTTCTTTTTTCTCCTCTTTTCTTTTCCTCTTTCTTCACTTCTTTTTTTCTCATCTTTCTTTTCCCTCCTTCTTCACTTCTTTTTCTCATCTTTTTCTTTCCTCCTTCTTCACTTCTTTTTTCTCCTCTTTTTCTTTTCCTCCTTCTTCACTTCTTTTTTCTCATCTTTCTTTTCCTCTTTCTTCACTTCTTTTTTCTCATCTTTCTTTTGAGTCTTCATGTCATCTTTTTCTTTCTTTATTGCTTTCTTCTTTTTTGATAGGATCAGTTGTAGATTTCACTGCCTGTGCTTGGGAGTCTTCTGTGCTGGCTGTTCTTTCTTTGTCTCCTTGGCGTTTGCTGGTGGTTTCTCCTCTCCAACCTTATCAATAATTTTAATCAAAGTTTTTTTATAGTCACCACTTGTGTCTCCTCGACACCTTTCTTCAAAAAGAATGTCCATATAGTAGCTGGTAGTGACCTTTAATAGCTGGTAGATCCAACTGTAAAAATCATAAATTATTTCAGTTTGCATATATCAATTGAGAAAGTTAATTTTTTTGATGGACTTCATGTAATAAAATATAAACATTTATTGCTTTTTAACATTTTGTCTTGTTTGTTTATTTCTGATAATTTTGCTTCTTCATGCAGCTCATATGTTAAGTTATATTTTCTTTAACAGTGCTTAAGTAAAATTTTCCTCATCAAATAATTATTGTATTCATTAGTAATATCAAAGCAATCAATGTTTCACTCCTAACTTTTCATAACAGAAATTTTTCTGTTAATTTCTATAGTTGCTTCTGATTCTATTTAAAAATGAGTTTTAAGTTTTATTTTTGAGCAGATAAATGTAAATGACAATACAAAGTAAAAGTTCTCTTAGCTCTGAAGGAATCTGGGGCAGAAGGTGTATAATTTTCTTTAAAGGGATTATTATTAGTTATCACAACTCCCAGCCTCCTTTACTTACCCAACATTCATCATGTACCCATTTAAAGCTAGGTAGACTTGGGAGCATTAATCATTTTCAAGATAGCATAGAGTAGATGAACAGAGTTCAGGTCGGTGTATGTTGGGAAGGGTGTTAGCACATTTTCGTGCACATGGTATAAAACAAAACTTGTGTGCACTCTGTTAGTTAACAGCTTTAGAGGAACAGAGATTGTTTGTGCAAGTGACGTGCAGCGCATAGATTTGATATGTTTATTTTGGATCGCTCTATGCCATTTACCGGTTTATTCACATACATGATGTTTGGTATGTGTGTGGAAGGATGACCAACCTGGAGGCCCTGATTTTAGTGTGCCCTGTCTGAATTGTATAGTCGGCTGGAATTCTACCCTAGTTGGCCCTGCCTGATGTGCGCCTCAATGGCCCTGATTTGAATGACACCTAATTGGCCCTGCTGGAGGTTGCATTTAGCCGGCCCTGGGGGTTAGATCTAGACGGCCTATGCTTGAGGTCACTGGACAGTGTCATTTAATACGATGTTTGTAACATAGTTTACTTTTTGTATGGTAGTACTATTTGGCCATGTGCTTAGTTTATGTTGTATTGATATAACTAGGTGAGTGATGGCAATTGACACATAACTATATTTCTCTATATAATTTATATTAGAGTTGCATTAAAGTTATTTGCTCCCAAATTTAATTTTATCAAAAGTCATGCATTTGTGTGTGTTACATATGTCAATGTGTATGTCAACCTCTGAGGGGACCCTCTCAGCTAATGTACCCCTAGACCATAGGCTGACCAATTGGGTTGTGACAATCATGTTAATGAACAAATCATGAGGCTCTCACCGAGGATTAAACCCTAGGCTCCCACATAACCAGCCCCTAGTCCCTTTAAATGACAATAAAAGAACAAAAATTACCTCTGATCTTGAAACTAAAATTCTAATTAACTGGCTGTCTTTTGTTCCAAGACCTTTCATGCTACTGTTTGAATCTCTCAGCATAAAAAGCTGACTGATTCTCTTGAGATTTTACTATAAAAAATATATGGTAATCTTTAAAAAAAAAGTGAATCCTACATGTCATCTATGTTATTACATACACTAGTTGAATAGCCTGTGCAAGAAGGCCAAAATAGTCAGATCAAAACTAAAGTAATGAAGGTAGTAGATAAAATTCCAAATGTTTAGAAATAGACTGAAACAAAAAATACTTATAAATATTGTCACTTTATTATATTTATAGTAGCTACCATGCAAATTAGTTCATTGCACTCATGTGTCACTAAGTTAACATTTATTCCCACTTCTACAAAAAAAATCTGATTATAATTAAAAAGACTCACATGTAATATATGCTGCCTCAACATCTCTCCACATTTAGCTTTTTTAATGGATTCTACAACATCCTGATTATACATCCTGAAAAAAAAAAAAAAAAAGGAAAAATGATAACTCATAGTAAAATTTGAATTAATATGTTTAAAATTTTTCTTGATCATCAAATGCCACTGTAAATAAATATCAGCTGTGGCTTTGATTTGAGCTGGATTACTTTTGAATAATTCTTTTATGATTGTAGCTTGTGGTGTCTGAAATATAGTTTTTTATTACATAGTTCAGGATTTTTAAATGCTATTTTTTAGCATGCAATAAAAAATAGTTTTAAGGTAAGCCTCTTCCTACAAGTGAACTTTCCATGCAAAAGTTTGTATAATGCAAAACAATGCTATTCACACTGATGCTAAACTAAAATATGCAAAAAGCAGATGTTAGCTGACGGAAAATAATACTACATGTATTTCTAATTTCTTGCTTTTGGCTTAGAGGATTGTCTGAGGAATTGACCTAAAAAACCAGAATAGTTCATATGTAATAATATAATTGTTAATCATCAAACTTTAAATCATAATAATATTAAACATAAAATATTATATACTAATTATATATATATATATATATATATTTTTTTAATTCCCTTAACCGATGTGGTCAATGAAGGCGAATTGACACATCAACAGATAACGCTTTCAAAACGTCCTATATTTGAGCTTACAGACTTGCATTGTCCATCTCATCTCCAAGTCAGTGGCAGATACTTTTGGCTTTGCAGGGTTAGACCCTTCACCCTTAGCATGTGAGTCGAATTCACTATCCCAACTTTGCTATGTATTATATATTAATATTTTTTAAAAAATTTGAAATTGCTAAGACTAAGACTTGTGCTTTAATTGATATCAATAAAAAATAGCTATTGTTGGTAGACATAAACAAGCTATTGTATTCCTTGTGAAAAATTCATATTTTAAAGAGTTTCTATCAAATACAATATAGTTCATTGTCTCACGTTAAAATTCCAATTTTTGCCTATTATTTTTTTAAGTCAATTATTCTAATTAAATCAATGCTTCTGTTACTTCTATAGCCCTATAAAACTGCAAGGAGTAAAAATGAAAATATTTTGTAAGGACAATGATAGATATACAGACATAGATAGATGGACAGACATATTGTTAGATATATACAGATAGATCGATTGATAGTTAGATAGATATATAGATAGACAGTAAAGAATAGTGTCAATGCAGATGTTAAGAGGGAATTCCCTGTAGTAGCACACCAAACTCATTTAATATTAGACGGAGGTGAAAATAGGATGACGCATGGACGGTGTGAAAAAGAAAAAAAGGATTGTTTTTCATACTGCTTGGAAAGAATGCCTATGGCGAACTGCTAAAAAAATGGAACTTTGTAGATCCAGACTTCATGGTCTATAACAAACAATAACATTATTGTGATTATTTATTATTTCAGGAATTAGTTTCATTTTCATTTAATTGATTATGGTTTTATACTTCATTTGTTGAATACACAGCTGACAAATATTGTCTATTGTGTGGTCATTTATAAAGATGTATTTTGTCAAGTGATTTTTTGGAATATGTTCACATATGAATATTGATTCAGTCATAGTGTATATATACATATATATAGAGTATTACATGCATAATAGTAGCTTTATCTGCGTCCCTGACATAGATGTTGCTCCGAAATGGTAATCCAGACTGGAGTAAATTTTAGAATGCCCACACATAAAACAGATACAGATAATACTAGAAATATGGAATGAGGAGGTTTACCATTATCGAGGCTTACATTATAGGATATTTTATTATTATTAAATATTACTAACTTCATGGAGAGCTTGGCTACAGTTTCTGCTTTGTTCTGATCAATCTTAGAACTATTTGTCTTGTTTTTCCATTTAGTTTCATAATTAACAGATCTTTCAAGTCTCCACTGATTTCTTTTTTCAAAGCAGACTCTAAGTCATTCTTGTACTCTAAATATAGTGAAGTTGATTTGAAATCAATGGTACATTCAACTGTACAAGTATAATTTAAATGATATATACACAAAAGAAGTCTGAATTTATTATAATATAACATTGTTATGATGATTTAAAACAAACCTTTCTTGTAAAGTTTTGCGATTTCTTTTAACTCTTCTATGCTCTTTGTACATATAATGTCAATCAGAGAATGAGTATCTGTCCCAGAATCCTTTCATGGCTTTATTTAATGAATGTATATCAAATTCTAATGGTGGCATCATCAAGGCTAAGATGGTTTCTTTAAATTACCACTGAGTTCTGAGTCTAGGTCTTTGATAATACTCTGAAAATATTATTTATAATAATGTTTTAAAAATATACTCTAGAATTTCATTGTACTGAGCCTATATATTTCAGAGTTTACAAAGAGATGAATAGGTCTACTCTAGGATGGAGGAAAGAACATTTTAAGTAAATGATAAATTTTAATTTAAAGGAATAAAAGATCAAATGCATTAATTGGAAATATATAATATATATATACCTTAGAATACCAACATGCTTTAAAATTAGAACATCTGATGTATTCTTGTTGTATTTTGTATTTTAGTTCTTTTCCTTTGCAATTATGCTTTGTTATGCCATTTATACTATTTCTTTTGTTTCACTTAAGTGATATTTTATTGTTTTCAATCAAATACTAAAAAAATATTCAATATTTTTCTATGGACTATCAGATGTGAGGATAAAGACTAATTATTTTCCTAAATTAGTAAAAAGTAAATATTTTTTTCCCAGTATTTTTATTCAGTAAATATTTTGTAAATTATACAACTTATATCTCCTCTAACACAGTTTTTTACTCAATGGCTGCATTCCTTACACAATATCTATTATGTAGGTTTCTTCAAGAGCCAACCTGAATATGAGTAAGGTTCTCTCATTCGACCATGCTCATAATTTGATTAACAGAATACTTGATACATTTGATTGACCTTCCCACACACAAATTTAGGGGAATAAGCAGCTAACATCCTTTTTTAGCGAGCTATTTAGCTTTATTTGAAATCAACTAAAAGGCTTGGTTCCAAAAGCTGCTTGTTCCAGTTTGATAATAATTAATAAGATTTTTATTTTTAGTAAATACATCTTTGACCATGGCATAAATGGCACTGTGTAACAAATAAGACCTTTTTCAAAATTATGCACTGAGCTATTATTTATAAACCCCAGACTTAAACCCATCTTTGATCTTTTTGTACTATGTTACAACAGCTACAAATTTAAATGTTGACATCAAAAAATGCTTTGCGTCCTTGATATATGTTTGAAATGAAAATAAATATTTCTTTTTTCTTGTTTGGTTGAATTAATGAAAAAAAAATTTTATTTCTGAGTCATTTCCTACATTTCTAGGTCTCATACAACTGTATCTATTGCGTTATGGGATGGATAGATATATTCATATTAAGTACAAAGATTATTTCTTACAAAATAATGGGTCACCTCAGATTATTAATTAAAAACAGGGTATTAAATCCTTCCATTTACCTTTTTGTACAGTTCATTTGTATCTTTCTACAATTTTTTTGTCGTTGAGAGTTGGAATTTCTGACAATGATATCAATGATCACATCTTCTTTTGTACCAAGTCCTTTCATGGCTTTGTATAGTTTAACAGCATCTTCATCATTATCATTAATCTTATCATCATCTTTTTCTTTTTTCATCCTCTTTCTTGACTTCTTTTTTCGATCTTTCATTTCATTCTTTTGCACTTCTTTCTTTCTCTTTTTAACATCTTTTTTCTCTTCTTTGTGATCATTCTTATCTTTCTTCCCTTGAGCTACAACGTTTTCTTCTTTAACCACCAGTTTCTCTTCTTTTTTCTCTTGTTTAGCATGGGCATCTTTTGATTTCTCCGTATCAGTACACCTTTAGCAGGACTGGAGATCTGGCTTTCTCTTTAGCTGGTGATTTGGCTTTTATTGGCGGCTTCTGTTCTCCCACTTTATCAATGATCTTCACAAGAGTTTTCTTGTAGTCTCACTAGTGTCACCTTCAACATCTTTCTTCAAGGGAGTGACCATAGAAGTTGTTGGTAGTAACCTTTGATGGCAGAAAGGTCAGCTGGAAGTAAATAATATGGAATTAATTTAAAAAAAAAAAAACAAATACAAATTCCAAAATAATGTCTTAAGCCTTAATGCAAGTTAAAGTTATGAGTAGACTTTGTCTTACTTCAGATCTAGAGATAATAAGCCAGATGAGTAGGAAATCCTTAGTTCCAATGCCCTTCATACTTTTATTGAGGCTTTCAGCAAAAATGAAACTGGCTCCTCATGGCATTTTGCTATAAAGTAATACAAATTTCTTAAGAGTCTTTATGGCTGTGATTCTAACAAGTACTATGTCATTACCACCATTTGAAAACAATTCTTATTCACTTAAAAAAAGTAAGTAATATTTTCTTATTAAAATAGCCTGGGATGAAATAATAATTTTTTCTACATTTTTAAACTCAGAAAAACAAAAAGATAAGCAAGAGATAATAAAACAAATTAAATAATAAACATTTATTTTTGCTGTTTAAGTACTGTGGTAAATATAACAGTAAAAGTTCTATTAGGCTAGAGGGCAGATGAAGTGTAGAATTAATCTGTTTCTGTAACCTTAACACATAAAGGGGTTGTGTGGTTAGCACAATGCCCAACTACGCTACTTTCTAACTTAAGTCAGATACCCAATTAAAGCTGTGGGGACTTGGGGACAACCAACTTTCTCCAGGTTGTGGAAAAATTCCCTTGGTTCTCACTGAGAATCAAACTGGACTCTCCAAGGTCTTGGTCGAGCATTTACAATTCGACCATGTTTCCTATATATAAAGCTTCTAGATATTGAAATATAATAGTCTGCTATTACAATCATAAATCAGCACTTACTGAGTGCTAAATAGGCCTGACTCAGTATCACCAGCACAGGCTTTTTTGATTGACTCGCTGATATCTTCTTTGAAAAGCTAAATGATAAACAAGCTGAATGTTATTTATATTATATAATATAATGTAATTTATAGAGAAAAAGATTTAACTGTCTTATGTTCAAGTACTAAAAAAATTACCTAATCTTAACTCAGATTAAGTGTTGTATTTTCTATAAGCAAAGCAAAAGATTGCATTATTTTAGAGAAATCTTTAAAATTAGGCAATCTTTGGCTTCTGGGTTCAGTTACCCATGTAATAAACATTACCCAGTTTGAATAAATTTGAGTTTGTTTTAATCATTAGGTAAAATTGTCTCCTTTATATATACCTCTTTGTATGATTCTGAAGTAGCTTTGAAATGGGTAGGACCACATTTAAATATTTCTTTGACCACAGCAGATAAATTCTGTCAAAGTATAACCAAAATTTATGGTCTCTATACATGCATACATTTTTGTTTCTTTTTCTTTTATACAAATTAATAATGTCTTAAACTAATGTTTTATGTTAAAAGTAAAATATTTCTTCTCCAAAACTTTCAAAACTTACTTCATGTAAAAGCTTTGCATCTTTTTCAGCTTTCTGCTTATCTGATTCCTTTGAGATTTTTTGTGTTTTCCCATTAATTCTTTCTAACAGAATTTCCTGGAGGTCTCCACTAGTTTCTTTCTTTACTACCAGATGCTAGATCTTTCTTATATTCTGCTTGGAAACATAGGAAATGCATTCCACTCTCATTATTAATTACAATAAAGAGAAAATTGTGTTTTATTTTTATTTGGTTTTATTTGAAGTATACCCTTTTTTTAACTGAAGATTTTTCTTTTGATGATACTGACCATTTTGAAGAAACATACTCAGAAAAGTTAAAAAGACAACATTTTTTAAATGCTCTTTTTATATGATATTAGTAAGCACCCCTGGAGGTCGTCGAGAGCTTCACCTGCCTTGGGTCCACCATCTCAGCTGCTATCCATAGACTCGGAGATCAACTGCAGAATGGCTAGGGCAGCCACAGTTATGGCGAGACTAAATCAACGTGTGTGGAAAAACCCCAGCCTCACCGAGAATATCAGACTGCCCAACGTCTACCAGGCCTGCATACTCAGCACCCTCCTCTATGGATGTGAGATGTGAATACCTACGCGAGGAAAGAAACTAAACAACTTCCTAACAGGGTGCCTGCGGGCGCTATGCTGCAGATTAAGTGACAGGACAGATCCCCAACGCTGGGGTGCTGGAGAGGGCCAACATGAACAGCCTGTCCGCAGTTCTCAGCCTCAGATGGCTCGGCCATGTCAAGAGAATGGACGCAGGCGCATCCCCGAAGGACCTACTCTATGGCGAGCTAGTTACGGCCAGAGGAAAAGAGCGCCCTAAAATGCGCTTCAAAGACACCTGCAAAAAGGATATGTAGCAGTGCTCCATTAACCCCAACTCCTGGGAGAATCAAGCAGCCGACCGCCAGTCTGGAGAGCTCACTGTCCAGCAGGGTTCATCGCGCGCAGAGGCTGAGCGACAAGAAAATGCTGCCCTGAAAAGATCAAGCGGAAGCAGCCACAACAGCAGCACAACAACCATCTACATTCAAGTCGACAAGTGTGGAAAGAATTGCCACTCCCTAGTCGGACTGCACAGCCATTTGAGGGCGGTGCTTGTAGACTCAATTGCTTCACCATCGTCTCTCGAGACGGGCGGATGCCCGATGACGAATGTACACAAAAAGTCCTTATGACAGGGGTTTCACAATTATTTAAGTTGTACCTCTTGTGATGGCCCTAATATTGTTAATTTCCTGCCTTTCTTCATATGTTCATGTGTATTGACTGTAACCTTTCCTCCCCTCCTCTCCCCCCATCCAGCCTGAATTTTTCAATGGGGCATCTGAAAACACATATTACGACACGCAAAATGACCCCTCAAAATGTGTTTGGGTTTGTACCCTTGCGATGACCTTGATAATTATTTATATAATTTAATATCATTCTTCTTATTATTTTTCTTTAAGTCCTTGTGCATCAAAAATATTAAAAAAAAATGGGCCAGCATATAACAATAGCACCATAATAGCTAAAAATATTAGGATGTGTGCCTTTGACTTGATAACTAGCATATTATACCCAAAGAGGCTCTAAAGACCCGGGGCCCCTGACATGTATTTCCGTTGTATACTTTCCTTTGCGGAAGCCCTGATAGTTAAATCTGTCTTCTTGTTAATCCTAAATTCCTTGCATACCAATGATATTGAAAACTGTTTATATCAAACAATAGTTATTGTAAAGGTAGAACTTTCCTCATATATTTTTCGGATCCCGATTTTTAGATAACTGTTACTGGAGATCCGGGTTTTTATTCATCAAACCAGTAGTTACCTGTTGATTTTCATAGAAAGAAAAGGATGTGATGTACCTTTTCTGTTAATTTCTATCAGGTGCAATCGATTGTTATACAGTCTATTATGCGGAACTTTAATTATATTGTTGAAAAGGACAATATAGCTTTTAATGTATATTTGTATAATAAAATATTGGATCAGCAATTATTGACTTGTATACAAAGACTTTGAAAGTCAGAAGAGTGGATGGCCACAACACTACCACAATGCCTCCACATTAAAACAACACCCAGAAAAATAACCACATCAAAAACCCCGGCCGGTTACTAATCACCAAAAGAAGCTCTCAAAAATTTATTACATAATATAGTAAATACTTGTCAAATATTTCATGTTTATATTTTGAACAGCACTAATTCATTTTATTGACAGAAGAACAACATTTGTGACAGACAAGATATATCTCTGCACCACAATCATAAGATCTAAATATATATTTTATATTTAAGATGTTCAAATTCAGACTAAACAACATTTTTTAAACACCATTTATTTTGAATGAAGTCTTCAATGGAAAAAAGTGATGAAATGAGAGAAGAAATATTTCTTTTAATGTTTTGTGAAATCTAAATAATTCTATTGATATATAAATGCATTAATTTTAAGAGCAGGAGATTTAAATATGATTCTTATAGCCTGAAGATAGTTGGAAACAATTTGTTTTTTGGTCAGAATGAAGCAAAAAAGTAAATTGTTGCTACTAGGTGATGGCTAATAATGTATTTTACACATTTTTTTTAAAATCTTATTCTTTTTTAGCATTAACAAGCATAAAAAGATCCATTTATAACAAAATCAACCTTTCTTAAAAGCTTTCTTGATTTCTTCTAAATCAGTAGGTGATTTGTACAAATTATGCTGATTAAAAAGATCTTCATCAGTCTAAACCTTTCATTGCCTTGTTGAGTGAATAAGCATCAAACTCATTAGGCTGCATCATAAGACTGAGAAGTTGTCTCTGAAGTCTCCATAGCTCTGACTCAAGTTCTTTCCTCAGATCCTATGATGGGATAAAAAGACTCTCAAAACTAAATTAAAATAAATGCAAAGGCTATAACTAATTAAAATCATTTAACTGAATTGTCACAATGCTATATTGCATGACAAAAACAATTTTGTGTAATTCCATTTCATTATGGTGTTCATGCATTTTTTCTTGTATCCCATTTTATAAGATGAAAAAAAAAGAACCATAATTTTTTAAAGGATTTTTCGTATTATAATATTACGACATTTAGCTACATGAAATAGATAAAAAAAGAAAAAGACGACTAACTTTTGTACAATTCCTGGTATCTTTCTAAAAGTTTTTGTCTTTGAAAATTAGAGTTTCTAACAATTAGCTTCAATTATCACATCTTCTTTTGTTCCAAGTCCTTTCATGGCTTTGTATAGTTTAACAGCATCTTCATCATTATCATTAATTTTATCATCTTTTTCTCTTCTTTCTTTTCTTCTTTTTCTCCTCTTTCTTTTCTTCTTTTTCTCCCCTTTCTTTTCTTCTTTTTTTATTATCTTTCTTGATCTCTGCTTTCTTAACATCAATCTTGACTTCTTTTTTAATTTCTGCTTTCTTTGTGTCCTCTTTTTTGACCTTCTGATTGTCATTTATGCCTCTTTTATTCTTATCTGTAGTTTCAAGCTTTTCTTTTTGTCATCTTTTTCTTTGAATAGGACATTTTTAGATTTTACATCAGCAGTTTTCTCCTTTTACAACTGGCTTGCCTTCATTTTTTCTTTAGCTGTCTCTTTAGGCTCTTCTTTAGGCTTGACTTCTCCCACTTTATCAATGATCTTCACAAGAGTTTTCTTGTAGTCTCTACTAGTGTCACCTTCAACATCTTTCTTCAGGGAGTGACCATAAAGTTGTTGGTAGAAGCCTTTAATAGCAGGAAGATCCAGCTACACAGAAAAATCATTTATCATAAGTAGTAAAAAAGAGGTACTAGAATTTATAATGAGAATCTACATCTTGTATATAAAACACCTAACTTTATGGTCAGTTATTGCTGACAGAAAAACCTTAAAAAAATTACACCTGTTTACAGTAATTTTATATAAAAATTGTCCTCACTTTAAGAAATGTGGGCACTGTAAAATATGAATGAAAACAAGTTCAAACAGATAAAAAAATTTGCCCACAATGTGAAGTGAGGGAACAGAATATATTTAACAGAAATAGCGCTAATTATTTTGAATTATCAAAGGGAAGTAATCAGAGTTTCCCCTTACATGAATATTTATTTTAGTATATTTTGCATTTCATTAAGGAAGGAAAATAAAATTTTTAGCTGGAAGTAGAAAATGTAAAATAAAACATCTGTTATTATCTAATAAGATAATAAATGAATTAGTTTTAGGTTAAAGTCAACTAAGCAGATATAAGTCAAATTAGTGAATAAACAAATTAGGTATGGTTGTTCAGGTTAATACATGTATTTATAAAAAAACGGCTTTATATATGATTGTGTTTTACACTTCTTTATTTTGCGTCATGTTTGATGATCGTAATACTAGTGATTTCAGTTTAACCTCTACATTTTCATTACTTTTCATCATGTTCTATTTCATTACTAACTCTGCCTGATGTACTTTTGTTCACTCTTACATTAACCATGTCTGCTTCAGCATGCTTTTTCTACCAGTTATGAGATAATATCAAAGATAAGCAATGAAGAATACATTCCACAAGCATAATTATAGATTTTGATAAGCATATTATAGCATAAAAAAAAAAACTAAGGAAAAAATCCACTAGTGTAAAAAAAATTAGGTAGTGCATAACAGCTAGAAAATTACTTTCTTCTTGCAAATGAAAATCTTCTTTAAAAGACACTCATACATTTAAGTATGCTGGATATAAAATACTTACTTCTGACCGTGACACAAGTATTCCTAATCCAAATGAGAGTCATTGGTTCCTAGACCTTTCACAGAAGAGTTAAGCCTCTCTGCAAAAAATTCTGACTGATTACTTGGTGAATTTTTACTACAAGATAAGCGTACATACATATAAACTATTTTACTAGTAATGTCTTCATTCATAAAAAATGATTCAAAAAGCAATTATAAACAGAAAAAAGTTTTATAAAGAAAATTAGTTTTTGGAAAACTAATAAGACTAGTGGAATGAATAAAACATTCAGTAAACTAGAATCTCTTTATTAAAAAAAAGAATTAAACAAACATTTATATAAAATTAAAATATAAGTATAACAGAATTTTTTCAGAATTTCAAGAAATCAAATTATTTACTACTTACATATTGTTAGATAGGCAGTCTCACTATCTCCAGCACCAACTTTCTTAATGGATTCTGAAATGTCCTGATTGAAAATCTAAAATATATATTTATAAATATATTTGAAAACCATTGACCAAATGACTTTGTCCATCTTAATTTCCAATTTTTTATAATTCAAAGAATCTCTAACGTGATAGGCCTATTATTAGTTTGCTATATTTGCCTAAAACAATATTAAAGATATAAAAATTTATATATATATATGTAAACAATGTGGATTAGGGTGACAAAAACAAATCTAAGTGCTCAAAAATTAGCTCTCAACCCTTTATTGCGTTCCTTTTAATTAAAAAATAAACTCTGCAAAATGTTATTAAAAGATATTTTTATATTTAGGAGTTGCTCAATGAACTTGAAATTATCAGATTTAATGGTCAACAAAATTAAAAAGAATGCATTTAATTTTTTTCTAATACAAAGTTTTACTTATGTTATTCAAATTAAGTGTTATTTATATGATTTTATTCAATGTTTGATTTCAGAATATTCACTTGTTGATTGTTCGTTTTTTTCATTAATGCGTTCACAATTGTAGACTTCTGCATATCTGGACTTTGGCAGCGTCAATGTTGTTCCGCGGTTTGCAAAATATATATTGCAATTGAGTTTTTCATCTTTCGTTAAAATTTTTGCATAATCTGAAATGGGTTTCATCCCTCTTTCGGCTGTATCATTTACAACTTGCGCCGGTAAAGCAATTTTGTATTGCTTCCCTGGTATTCGGTTGCTGTACTCCATGTGTCTGGGTGATTTTTTCATGAATGTACAATTTATTCCTAGCACATCAAATACATATTTTGATTTCTCTGTTACAAAATATCTAAGTTCATGCTTTAATTTTATCCATTGATCCTTGCCTTCAAGCCTTTTTCCTGTTTTTTTTTTTGGCTGTCTTTTCAAAGTGCAATCAACATTTTTTCTAACAAGTTTGGTTATCAACATCGTAGCTGAAAAAGAGAGACTCACAGGTCTTCAGTTAAATACCATAAATGTCCTGCAATGGCTTTAAAGGCAGATTCAGTGACGTCTTTTATTTTGAGAGTATTCAATTGCTTAATCAAAGTCAGGTCATTGTGAGGAGCAGATGAAGATGGGAACCTGAAACCAATGCTGTTGATGATTTTTTTCTTCATTTTTGTTAAATGAAATTGATATCGAAACAAGTAGAATTTTGACAGAGTACATTGCTTTCACCATCCATCGTGCTTGGAAGTATGCCAAGGGTTATTGCTTTGGGTTGTTGATTTCTCTAAAATAATTGACAGTTGCAAAATTCTTTGTAAACATTGCGAGTTGTTTTGTTCCTTGCCGCATATTTACAACAAATTTTACTGCTGATGGTACAAGCGAACCATAAACTTTGAATCTGCATCAGTTAATTGTCATGATTCAGAATTAGGTTCACTCCTTTGATCTGGAAATCGTTGAAACAACCCAAACTCTGGACCAGAAGATGCTCCAAAACATGTTTGTAAACATGGGATAAAATCACTTCATGAACATGGTGTAGACTGGTTGTGTATAATAAAGATTTTCCAATAAATTTCTCCAGCAGGGTACAAGCACTTGTGTTGCTTGAAATAGTATCAAAACAGAGTACCACAATTTTGTCATAACTGAAATGTTCCAATCTTTTAAAGCTTGTTCAATGTTGCAATACTACAGTGGGTGTTCTGAATGCCGGAAAACTTATTATTTTTTTAACTTATTAATTTTCCCAAATTATTATTATGTATGATGACTCATAAAATTAACAAATAATAAAATATTGATAGCATTTTCAAGTTAATTATTAAAATAGAAGAGATAAATATGAAAAATGTATGAGAAAATGGGGATTTTGAGAGTAACCTTGCAAGCAAGCTGCGTTGAGCAATCCTAAAGCATCATGGGATGATCCTCCAAAATTTCCCCATATAATTTTCATTAAAAAGGAACCAAATAAAAGGTTGAGCATTAAAAAAATTTTTTTTGTAATGCATTTGTTTGTCACACTAATGTGGATGTATAGTTTCCTAAACCCTGAGGCTAACATGGCAGTTGAAGTGTAGAAGCATCTGGTTCTGTAACCATGGAATAACAATGAGTTGTCTCTCCAGTTGAGTCAACCTCCCCCTCATACCCCATACCATAAATAGCTTTAAAATGTAAGAGTTTCACTTCATTTCAATGATATGGCATCTGATAAAACAAATAAAAACATACTCAACTTGAGATAGCAAAAATCTCTTTCTGCAATTTCCTTTCATATAAACATTATCAAAAAAAGTAATTAGTTTTAAACTCCATAAGAATTAAATTAATTGAAATGAATGTTTAAAATATACCCATATAGATATAGCCATTTTACATCATTTTGCTTCAGAGATTTTAAAAATTATGGCACTGTTTTTTTGAGTTATGGAGTCCTGTGTTTTGTTACAAGACCAATGGTGCCCAAGTTTTGAAAAAAAAAAACCTGGCAAGAATGCATAAAACTAAAAGTTATTTCTCTTTCTGAAATGTGTCAAAACACACCTAAACTTAGCAAGCCATTTAGGTTTAGATGATTTGGAAGAATGTGATTTGATTGACCTTCTACATTCTGACAGAGAACCTCTTTCAAACATGGAACTGATCCACCTAGAGCCTGCTAGTATCAACAGCTAAATGCAAAGAGCTGATCAAATGAGCTTTCCATTATTTTATGGAAAATAAAAAAGTCGAATAGCTACATTATTTTCTAAAGTATAACTGATCCAGTTTAATTTTTATTGGTTTGTATCATAATTATTGACTTGATTTTACATCGCTTTTTACTGAGTTTTTACTGTCTTTTAGCCAACTTTTTACGAATGTATCTTGGCTGCTAAGCAAGGGTAGTGTAGTATAATGTCATCAAGAATATGCAGGTGTTTAAAATTTAAATTGCTTGGAGCTTTGCTTATAACTTTTTTTTGTTTTGTTATGTACTATGTGAAGAAATAAACAAGTATTACAATTAGATGTTCATTTTCATTTATTTTTAAAGAAAGAAAATGAGCATTATTGTTTAATTATATTTCTTCCACTATAAACCTAAAGAAATAGGTATGGAAAATGAATGCAATTAAAAGAGATCGAAAGAAATTGAACTAAAATAAATAGCTGGCCAAGTGTACTATAAATTTGGTTCATGTAACACTGCTAAGTAACATTTTGTTTCCAATTCTTTTGCTTCAAAAAAATAATTTTCATGATCTATTTTTTTCTCAAATTATATTAATGACGAGGTCCATGTGCTCTTATAAAGATAACAAAATTTTCTCTTGATTAGATTTTAATACAAAAAGGAAAGAAAACCTTTTTGTAAGCATCAGCTGTTGCTGAAATTTGCTCTGACCCTCAAAAGGAAAAGAAGTTTAACTTTGTCACTAGATGGTTTCTGCAGAACAAGAAAAATTGACTTTTTCTTTTAGATATCAATCAAATTCTATTTTTCAAATAAATGTAAAACAGTCACAGTATCAGTTACAGAGTATACCTCTGAATAAAACATTTACTTTAAATTACCATCATTTTACAGTCTTCATGGTAAAGTTAAACATAAAAAAACTATCCTACTACATGTATTATTTATCTTTATGGCATATAAGTTTAAGGAGTGCCAATTAATACCATCTCAGGTAGTAAAAAAAAACCCATAATATACTGACATACTCACCTCATGCAGAGTTATGGCATCACTTTCTGCCTTTTGATAATCACTTTTAAGTTTTGTCTTTACCATCCTTTTGTTGTTTTTTATCTTTCTGACCATATATTATGGATCAAGATTTCCTTCAAGTCACCACTTGTTTCCTTCTTGATACTGTCTTCAATTCATTGTACTCTTTCATCATTTGTTGGTAAAACAATAAAACAACACTTCGTATTACATTAGAGCCATTTAAAGAGATTGAAATACATGATCTAAAAACTTTGCAAGTAAGACTTTTTATTAAAATGTACTTCTAAGTAACAATACATTTCTTAAGAAATGATAATAAATATTTATAAATTGTATTGACTAAAAAAAAGCATGAGGATCAATATGGATAAATTATTTCATTTATTTCTGATGTTCACACTTTTATTAATTTAATACTGTGCCTATTTATTCTTGTTTATTAGCAGTTTTACTATAAAGGAGCCAATCATTATTTTAATTACCTTTTTGCCACCTTTCTTTGATTCTTCTAACTCTGATGGTGTCTTAGTACATATGATATCTAGAATAGTTGCTTCATCTGTTCTAATCCTTTCATAGCACATTATTTAGACAAAAGGCATCAAATTGAACAGGTGGCATCATTAGCGCTAAAATGGTTTCTTTAAAATTGCCACTGAGTTCTGAGTCCAGCTCTTTTACTAGGTTCTGAAATGTGGGTATTATATTTAACAATAATTCATTATTGAAATATCTTAAATAAAATAAGTTAATTTGCCTATATACAAAGATTGAAAATTCTATGCTTTTGATAATTTTTTAAAATAATAGCATTCTTTATTCACTAAAAAAGATTATCATCATTGTTTACTATAGGCTATTTATAACTTGTAAATTCAGGACTTGAAAAAAAAAAGATTTAGAAAAAATAATCCTATACATGTATTATGCTAGTATATTAAGTATAATGATTTACAGTTTATTTAATGTTATTAGAACAAATCTAAAACCCACTTTCTTGTAAAGATCTTCCAAATCTTATTATGGTCTGCCTTTGAGTATTTGAGTTCCTTTGTGACTTCAATAATGACATCTTCTTTTACCAAAGACCTTTCATAGCTTTATACAATTTAACAGCATCTTCATCATTGTCATTTATTTTTTCACCTTCTTTTACTTTATCCTTTTGTCTTTCTTGATCTTTTTTCATGTTTTTCTTGCTATCTTTGTCCTCTTCATCTGGTGAAGATGAGGAATGTTCATCTTTCTTGTCCTTTGAAATAGATGCCTTTGGCTGCTTATCATTTTGTTTAGATTCCTTTTGGCCAGAACTTTGAGTTTTTTGATTTATCTGACTTATTCTCTATTTCCTTTTTGACAGTTTTGTCTTTTCCAGTCTTTTTTATTCTCATCATCAGAAAAGTCTTTATCATTTTTTCTTAATTTCTTCTTTTTCTCTTTTATTCTTTTCTTTCACCATATTTCCACCTTCTTTCATTCACTTTTCATTACTCTTAGTGTTGACTTTGACTTTTTCAACCTTTTTCTGTGGCTGTTTTTCTTCTCTTCATCAGATGAAGATGAGGAAGAAGAGGAATCTTCATCTTTCTTGTCTTTTGGTTTTGATGCTTTTTGTTTTGTTTACATCCTTTTTAACTTCCTTCTGGCCATGGCTTGTTTGACTGGCTCTTTTCCTTTGATATTTTTCTTTTTCATCATCAGAGGAATCATTATTTCTTTTATTCATTTCTTTTTTCTTTTCTCCTGTTCTTTCTTAACCATTTCAACTTTTTTTCAGATACTTTTCTTTACTCTTCTCATTAGTTTTTACAATCGCAACTTTTTTCTGTGTATTTTTTCCTTTTCTTCATCATCTGATGAAGATGAGATGATGAATCTTCATCTTTTTTTACTTTTGATTTAAGTGCTTTTGCTTCTTTTACACTTTGTTTAACTTCCTTTTGACTTTGTGTTTGTCTGATTTTCTTTTCATCATCAGAAGAATATGTATCTTTTTTTCTTCACTACTTTTTTTTCTCTGCTCTTTTTTTAACCATTTCCACTTTTTTTCAGTCAACTTTTCATTACTCTTCTCAGTGGCTTTTGCACTTTCCACTTTTTTCTGTGGATTTTTTTCTTTTGCCTCATCAGAAGAAGATGAATCACTTCCACTTTTGTTTTGGTCTTTTTCTTTTTTGATTTCTGTTTTTCAACTTTTGATGACTCATTTTTGTGTGTCTCTTTTGACATATTCTTTCCATGAACTTTAGTGACAGCAGCTTCTTTTTATTTTTACCTTTTTCTGCTTTCCATCATCAGAATCTTCAGAAGATGAGGACTGTGAGTCTTTTCTTACTTGCTTTTTCTTTTCTGGTTCTTTCTTTTGTTTATCAACACTTTCAGTCTTTTTATCAGGCTCTTTCTTTTGATTTTGGTTTGTGTTTTACTAGTGTCTGATTTTCTTTTTCAAAATCGAATCTTCTGAGAAAGATGATGGGTAACATTTCTTATTTGTATTCATTTTTCCCCCATCTTTTTTACCTTTTTCTATTGATTTTTTCCTTCTTTGGAATTTTTTGTCATCAGTTTTGCTCACTGTATGTGTCTTTCTTTCATCATCAGAAGATGAAGAGACTGATGTATCAGGAGGAGTGTTTTTTATTCTCTTTCTTTTCATTGACTGTTTTTCTTGGCATCACCATTTTGTTTGTCCTCATTTTTCTGTTTGAATCTTTCTCTTTTTATTTTCAGCATCAGTTTTCTTTTCATCCTTGTCTTCATCGAGAAGAAGATGAAGGATGATCTGTCATGGTCAGTTTTTGTTCACTTTTTTCTCTGATTTATTCTTGTGATCAGTTTTGTTTCTAGAAAAAAAAAATTGATTTCATGTATCTGCTATTTTGAAGGAAACAATGGAAACAAGAAACAAACTTTGATTTTCCTCTTAAATATTGAATAATTCTGGGCCTTTAGGTCCCTCTAAGTAAAATATTGTAGAAAAGAAAAATATTTTAGTCAATGAAATTAGGGACTGCTGATTAAACTGCGTTAATTTGCGTTTAGCGTAAAAAAATTTGCGATTAAAATTTACTAGCACTTAACAACGAAATGCGATGATTTGACAAAAATATAAAAGTTCACCAAATCGATAAATAACAGAATTTCACTCAACGATTTAAATCAGTTCACTTATTAAGTAGATCTACCACTCCCACCTGTTGTAATTCGCACATGCCTCACTGGGTATATTGACTTAAGCCCCACTTGTAATATAAAATGAAGATGTTTTTGTTATATAGCCCTTCGACAAGTGAACCTCCTGATCCTTCCTGCTTGATGTAAAAACAGAAAAAATTAATTACAATTAATTATACCTCTTTCGTAAATTAATCTGATTTGTTTATTATGCCAATTTTATGCTATGATATTATGACATACTAGTCTGAATACAAACAAATGTATTATATTGTGTCGATTAAAATGTGCATTAATTTGCGATAAAATTTTTAATCGTGTTAATTTTGATCAATTTTTTAATCAAGTAGCAGCTCTAAATAAAATCATAATAAAAAAAATAATACATAAAAACAGAAAAAGCCAACCTTTGGGTTTGGTGGATCTTTCATTATAATGGTTCTTAAAATACCAACAGTTGTATGATTGCCTCGTTCTTCTAGATCATTGGAAATCTCATTGCCATATTTTTTGTAAATTTTCCTTACTTTGGGCAAATCAGTCTGAAATAGTTTAAATTAATCTAAAACAGACATTTTTAAAAACTCTATAATGTAATAAAAACACAGTACAATATATAAGAAGGATTTCTAATTTTGCAAATTTAAGGTGATCCATACACAGATGCAAGGTTTCTGCAAGTTTTTTTTTTCTATTTTATTTTTATTTTTTAAGCTACACTAGCCATTTGGCACATGCATACAACAGACCAATTAATGAACAAAGAAATAAAAAAAAAAATAAAAAATGTATTAAGAAATGTATTATGTGACTTTTTGGGGTGAAAAAGTGTAATTTTAAGACAAATTTTCAAGAGCAGTTTTTAAAGTATTGTAGATATCATAAAATAACTTTGCACAAAATGTTAATGGAGTGTGTTTCAAACAAACGTCCAATTCTTTTTTAGAAAAATGGAAAATAAATCCTTCAGATTTTTTATTTGGATGCCTCAAAGTTCCATTTTTTGGGTACAAAAAAAGAATTATAAAAAAATTCTATTCCAAATATTCAAAAAAAAAAAATTGGAGAACTGTCAACAATAGATATAAATAAGCATGCAAAATTGGCAAGCTTATATCTTAAGTAGTTTGTAAAAGTGTTGAAAAGGTACATGATTTAAAAAAAAAATGCGATTTTGAGAAAAAGGCAAAAAAAAATTGTCAAAAACCTCTATTAAACAAAATACATGGCCTAAAAAAGTAGTTAATGATTGGACCGTGAAAGTAAGCCATACTGCAATATGAATAAACAATTTTAACTCTATAAAAATCAGCAGGAAAAAAAAATTGACTTTTTGTTTGTCGGGACTTCCCTGTTCTGTTTATAGACGCCTGGGTTACCTTAAATTTCATCTCTGACTGCTGAGTACCTCAGGCTACTAACACCTTACATCACAAATAATTCAGATTATAAAAAACACATTTGAATTCTTATTTGCTTTGGTTAGAAAATGTGTCTTAGGTTACAAATGAAGGTGATAGAGACATGGGCGTCGCCAGGAATTTTTTCAGGGGGGGCAAAAATTTTCCAGGGGGAGCAAATAACAACTTTATGACATTTTTTTAAAAAAATGTAAGGGGGGGAGCAAATGCCCCCCTGTATATGACATTTTTCAAATAATATAGGGGGGGCAAAAGCCCCCTTTGCGTGAATCGCCCATGGATAGAGAATGAGGCAAGGCTTAATGTTAAAGACATATGATCGCATACAGTACAGTGAAGGCCATGTAGTAATGGACATGAAAGTAGTGGCAATGACTTGAGAACCACAGTGGAGAGCTTCAGAATGAACAGCTAAGACATCTGAAGAGGAGCAGTAAAGCGATGATGAGGAGCCATTAAATGTTTTAATTGTCCAGGATTTAAAGTTATGCAGCAAGTGGGCAGTCATCGAGGTCATTGTGAGCGATCATCTAAACTAACTTATTGCTAACGGGGCAGTAAACCTAATGAATGTGATGGCCCACTTTGGAAAGATTCTCTGTCAATGGAAACAACAAATTTCTTTTGATTGCTTCTTGGTGCAGATAGATTCTAGTTGGCTGCCAAGCAACATCAAGAAACTCCTGAAACTAATGATTCAGAATAGCAAAGAAAGAGAAAACAATTTCCTATGATTATTTTTCTTTTTTTTTTTAACATTTCTATTTCCAGTGGTGAATAAAGGAGATGAATTGTGCTCCTCGGATATAGTTTTATGATGTACACTAAATTATCCAGGTTTATCCCCCAGTATAAAATTTATCTATTGAAAAAAAAAATAAGATACCTGTGATATAGTAAGTCCTTGTACACGAACATAATGATTTAAAAGTCTCTGCCCAGTAGTTTTAGCTATTGCAAATAATTCAGTCATTGTTGTAACAGGTGCTTTATCTTCAACCATAAACTGCTCTTCAGCAAGAGACAGCTGATAACAAAAAATGATAATGCACCATTCAGAATAATTTTTTATCATAATAATAATTTTTATATTATTTTTCAGTTAAAAATGAATATTTTGTTAAAGAATACTTTCTTTTGTCTGTCAAGTTTAAATTAACTACTAAAAATAGGTGGTGTAGCTCATGAACAAACATGAGACTAAAAAATTGAACTAGGTTGCACAATTATAAACTAGTATTGTACTTACTTATTTTTACATTTTTACTCTTTCTATATTTTCCCTTATTATAAACATTTATAGAAATATTAAAAGCTTTGTAAGTCTTTAAGATGTTAATTCACTCTAAAATTTTTAATCAGTGTATTGTCATGAAGAAAATATCAATTATAATTTTTATACTTCTAACTAAAGGTCTCAAACTGGTAGGATTTAAGGACAAACAAAAAGAACATGAAACTAAATAAAAGCTCATAAGTACCAAATAAGAAATTGATGCATTTTCTAAATCAATACAAAATCTTGATAAGATCAAGAGAAGAGTTGGAGGAGTCATTGTTTTGTCTCCAGAAACTTCACAGAAATCCTATAATGTTTGAGAAAGATAAGCATTAGGCAGGTAATATAGATGTTTCATCAAAAAGTATTTCTTGATGTGAAAGCTTTATGATGTAAACTGCTAAATAAATCTGTTTGATAAATATGAAACAAAATGTACATGAATTTTGGTTAATTAAAACACATTTAATAATACACATATATTTAAAAAAAACTATTAATTTTTAGGTATAAAAATTGTTTAAGTTTCTATGTTTTTCCTTATACAGTATTTTTTTTCAACAATTTAAAATCTTACATTGCAAACTGAGCAGACATGTTTAATAAATGCCACAACTAGACCTTCTCGAACATCCTGGCTACAAAATGGACCACGGAAATAAGGTTTCATTGCAAATGTTATATCAGATGCAATAAATGCCTGAGGATTAATTTCAAAGTTTCATTAAGAAAAAAATAAAATAAAAGGATGCTTCAAATAAAAACATAATTAGACAAACTTTTTCAGCAGATAATGAAAATTAAATAATTTTTTAGCTTGAAAAATGTAAGGAAAAGTTAACAAAATCTACGGGCAAACAATAATTAAATGCATTTCTGAATAACATTTCTGAATAACGTTTTGCTTAGTCCCAATTGAGCATGTCGTATTGTTGTATTCCTGCGTATACATTAATGTACATATCTTGCTAAAGTGTTAAATTGAAAACTGAAAAAAAAATATTATGCTTTATAGTGTTAAGAATGTATAATATATAAAACAATGTTAAAAATATATTCTGATGGCCTAATAATAACTGCACTGAAAATTGTTCTTGTTGATGATGATTACTGGAAATATTAAAATTTATTTGAAAGTAAAGATGTAGTATATATATTTTATTAATACATATATAGGTTTTGTAATATAAATCTGCCGGCAATGATTGTCATTTTCAAAGAATCAGATTTATTTAAAGTCCCCTTTTAAATGTTACAGCATATAGCAATGTCTGTGCATGAGTTTTTGACTGATTAAAATACATTATGTATATATATATATATATATATACCTGTAAATTTGTCAGCACTGATTTAATTTGTTCAACAACTGATGACTGTATGTTGCCTAATAACTCTGACAATCTAGCATTATTGTCTTGTTTTCCGACAAATCTTGGAGCAGCAAGAGTTTGCCTAACATCTGTCAAGCAATCTAGGTAAATAAAAAAAATAGAGAACATACAGCTTATATTTACCCAAAACTATATTAATAATATCAATAAAAAAAAAGCATAGGCCAAATATATCAGTCACTTACTATCACGTTCAAATTTTAGCCTACTGGTAGGCTTGCCAAATTTGACAACTTAGTCAACTATGGTAGGTTTGCCAAATGTGACATTCAGATATGTCTGATTAAATACTACATTTAGATATTGCTAGCCAAATCTGACATATTTATCATTGTATGACTGTGATAAAGTTATAACTCAACTTTACTACAACATATATATGAAAGAACAAACTCAGTGTAATTTAAACATAAAACACTAACAGAAATACACTTATCTAAAGAACAGACTAGCTAGATTCATAAGCTGGTTCTTAGACTACAGTTACTATATTATATACATCAGAGGTTCTTAAACTGTGGTCCGCGGACCCCTGGGGGTCAGCGAAGCCTTTACTGGGGGTCCGCAAAGCCATTTGAAAAAAAAATCATCGTAAAATATATACATATATAAATTGTTTAAGTATATCCTACCCTCGAAAATTTACAGCGTTGCGTGTTGCTAGTTTCGGGTGTTGATGTCTTTTGCATCACGGATTACGGATGTTTAAGTTAAATGACGGGAAATGGTACATTTTGTAGTTTGCATATTTATACCGCAGAAGCGTAGGTGGCGCTGATAAACTCGATCACTTGACGCAAAGGACCCTGTCTGTGGGTCTTGATTGGACACGCCATTTTGCAATGTGTTTTGACAGTTGCCATGATAAATTTAGAATTTAATATTTTATAAAATATAAAGCTTAAAAACCTCACAAATATGTCACATGTTTATAAAATTTTATTATATGCCTACTTGGAAGCATTGGGTTTGCTATAAGACTGCTATACTTGCCGCTAGTTTTTAATGGAATTACAATTGTAACTCGAAATATTCATTAATTTGATGGCGCATGAATTTTTTGATTTGTATACATTCCAATTGTAACAATTTTTTTATTCAAGTTCCAAGTGTTGTGATCGTGAAAAATGATTTGATAAGTCCAGGTAAAATATTGTTATATGAATAGTAGTAATACATTTTATATATAATAATTCGTTTTATTTTTTTATTGTAGTTCAATGTTAATAAATTGCTCCATAAAATGGATTGTTGGCTACAAACTGGTTCAACACAGAAACAAAAAGAATCAGATGAGGAGGCATCAACAGCAAACTCTACCAAGAAACGCAAAATTAGAAAATATATGGATGATTATTTATCATTTGGATTTACTTATATTTTCAAGAATGATGTGGAAAGACCAGTCTGTGTTCTATGTCACAAAATTTTATCCAATGAAAGTATGAAACCTGCTAATCTCAGACGTCATTTACAAACAAAGCACAGCGAGCATGTTAGTAAGTCTATGGATTTTTTTACAATGAAAAAACAAGAACTTACTTCAAGTCAGAATTTGATGGTAAAGACGGCAACTGGTAGTATGAATAAGAAAGCAGTAATGGCATCATATGAAGTAGCCCTACTTAATGCTAAAGCAGGAAAGCCGCATAATATAGCAGAGCAATTAATTCTTCCTGCTACAAAAGTAATTACAAATATAATGTTAGGAACTAAAGCAGCAAACGATATAAATTTGATTTCATTATCAAATGATACGGTTAAGAATAGGATTCAAGACATGTCATGTAATATAAAAGAGAAATTAATATCTAGAGTGCGTAAAAGTCACTATTACTCATTACAATTGGATGAAAGTACTGATGTCACTAATAATGCCAATTTGTTAGCTTTCATTAGATATGAGTTTTAAAATCAAATACAAGAAGATTTATTGTTTTGTGATTCGCTACCTTCACAAACGACAGCTAATGACATATTTAACAGTTTGAATAATTTTATAGCCAAAAATGAAATAGAGTGGCCAAAATGTGTTGGAATTTGCACTGATGGTGCTCGTGCAATGTCAGGTACAAGAACTGGATTGATTGCTCGTATTAAAAATGTTGCGCATCAAGCTGTTTGGAATCATTGCTGCATTCACAGAGAATCATTAGCAGCCAAAAATATGTCACCAGATTTGAAAAGAACATTAGACGAAGTTGTTAAAATTGTCAATTTCATTAAGGCTCGTCCACTTAATTCCCGAGTTTTTAAAATTTTGTGTGAGGAAATGGGTAGTCAACATACACATTTATTATTACACACAGATGTACGTTGGTTCTCCCGCGGGAAAGTACTCATTCGCCTTTTTGAGCTTCGAGATGAAATACGATTGTTCTTAATAGATGCGCATTTTGAGCTGACCGAATGTTTCAATGACTTTTACTGGTTAGCTAAGGTGGCTTACTTGACTGATATTTTTACAAAATTGAATGAACTTAATTTGAGCCTGCAAGGTACTGTTGTAAATATATTTAAAGTTGAAGATAAAATAGAAGCAATTATTTAAAAAATCGACTTTTGGTCGAAACGCATCCAGAACGGTGTATGTGAGTCTTTTCCAACTCTCAATGATTTCATAGAAAGCTCCAGTGAAGAATTGCTTATTCAAACGCGTCAATTATTTGTTGAACATTTAATTACTTTGAAAAGCAACTTCAGGAAGTATTTTCCTACTCCTGATCCTTGCAATAACTGAATCAGAGATCCATTTAACATGGAAATTGCAAATGCTAAATATTTATCTGCACCTGAACAAGATATTTTCGCGGAATTATCATGTGATACGACTTATAAACTAAAATTCAACAAAACTGAATTGACCAGCTTTTGGTTACTTCTCAGGTCAGATTACCCTGCGCTTGCAGATAAAGCACTTCAACATTTGATTCCATTCTGCACAACATATTTATGCGAACAAGCTTTTTCGGAACTATTTTATATTAAGTCTAAATATAGAAACAAATTAAATATAGAGCCGGATCTTAGAATAAAAGTTTCCAGTATTAAGCCAGCTTCTTGTTTAAAGAAAACAACTGCATCCATCTCATTAATTTATTAAATATTTATAAAAATTTAATGTAAGTACCCATTATAATTTGTGAGATTTGTTACTATGACAATGTTTATATTTTCTTTCTTCAATATTATAATTTCTAATAAAATGTGTTCTACAATATGCAAAAAAATCGTTATTCAACAATCACTGTTAGAAATATTCATCATATATCCTTGTCCTTATGAGATCGTAAGCCAGAAATTAACTAATAAAATGACGTAAAGTAACTTAAGTTGGGATGGGGTCCGTCAAAAAAAATTTTTCAAGTGGGGGTTCGCGGAGTACATAAGTTTAAGAACCTCTGATATACATAGATCTTCTACTACATCTAACTACTTGGATCATCTGACATCACACTAACTACATCTAACCTCTAAGACTGTCAACACCACACTACTTAGTAACTAAATTATTCCTAACTTAATATGGCAAAGTAAGGTCGAGGGTGGGGGCGATCAAGCTTGTTATCAATGCGAGGGACAACCTAAAAATAGCCGCTAGCAGGTGTCAAATCTGTAAATTGGTCCTGTAAGGTGAGTCACTCACTTGGGAGGGGGGAGAAATGCACATAGAGGGGGAGGGGTGGTGAAGCGGGGTGTTAATTCTAAATGTTATACTTAAGCTAGATTGGTGGCTTAAATCATACATCAAAAACTGCCATTTCAGCAGATTTTACCCCCTTCCCACTAAATACATAATTATAAAAGAACTGTCAAGAAACTGATGAAAATACCTAACATGATTTTGTGTAGAAATGATTTCTTTAAAAGAAGATATAGACTTCTTTGCAATATATTTAGAAAAAGGTATAGAAATCTATCACTGAAGTGAGATGTACAAAAATCCTCATCCTTATTATGGGACAGGGTGATTAATTAAAAAAAATATTGTTATTTATATTAGAAGTAATATTTTTTTCTTAACAAAAATACAAATAAATTGTATTTGTATATAGTAGATTTTAATATTTTCTTACCAGCAAAATGTTGTTTTAGAGACTGTAAATAGTGAGCTACTCTATCCTTTGCACCACGGGAAACTATTTCAGTTCCAGCTCTGTACAAAATTTCATTAATTTATAAATCAAACATATCTAACACTGGTAAAAGCTTTAAAAATAAGAAATGTAAACAAATACAAATGTAATTAGAGATGTGTAGGGTTAAAAATCAACACATACATCACATTTATTATTAAAGACCATTATATCAGTTGAATATTTAAAATTGTAAAAAGTCACCTTGAGAAATCAGTATCAGGAAGTAATTTATTCATAGCCTGTAATCTTCTGTGAAAGCGATCTAAAGCTCTGACCAAAATAGTGTTATCACCTGTTTCTTTCTGTTAAAAATGAAACCAGATTGTTAAATATGGTTAAAAATGAGATAAATCATTTATATTAGCTTTTACACACTTATTTTAACTGAAAAAAAATTTCCAGTGCTGTTGACTACTTTTTTATGATAGAAATAATACTGTACCTCTAGCTGTACTCGCTTTCGAACATAACTGAAGTATTGCTCCATAAGTTCATTCACAAATATAACCAACTTCCTCAATGCTATAGTATCAAGGGATTCACTTAAAAGTAAAAAAAAAAAAATTTTAATATTATAAATGAAGTTTTTTTATGCAAACTTAAGTTTTAAGTAATGATAACTAATAATAATATGATTTCAGGATGCCAGCTTAATTTAAATAGATTTTACTAATGTGACTTATTCATGACCTACTCTGCTTGTGGTCTGTTTAAAAACATATCATTATATGATGCAATCACTAAGCAGATATTGCTTAAAAATCCATTGCACCCCAAATCCACAAATTCTAATACATCCTGAAAATATACAGACAAACACAAACAGAATATTTGAGGTGAAAATAAAAATTAAATTTTTAGCCAAAATTTTGATAAAAGATGTGTATTTAGTATACATAGTTATAATTATGTATTTATCAAAACAGAATATTTACTTACCATACCAGAATTAATATAAGCCTGTGAGGATCTGTGTTCAGTTACTATATTAGCCTCACCTACATAAAGCTTAATTTGTCTATCCAACCCTACAAGGTCTTCATCTAATTTATGTTTAGCACTTTGAGAGAAAAAAAATTGTTATAATTTTCTTAATTATTTAATTAAATATTAAATCAAAGTTAGTTAATACAGTGTTTTTTATTTGTGGACAAATTGCAAGGTACATGTATAAAATGTGTTAAAAAAACAAAAAGGTCTTTTTGGGTTCATTTCACTCCTGCTAAGAATGTATGAACTTTCTGTAAGTCTACATGAGACACAAATTTGTCATTTTAAGTTATTATTACACAGAAAAATAAATTTTAAATTAGGGAAAAAAATAAAGTTGTGGAAGGAATATACTACATTAGAACTGCTAAAATGACAGTAAAAAAATATTGTGTATAGTGTTCTTGTGAGTTCCCTGTCAAAAAAATGTATCTTTTTATATCCTATTTCTAGTTGCCACATAGTGACTAAGCTTGTGTGCTAGCATGCAAAGTTAAATATATGTATGAATGGTCAGGGTAGAGAATCAGTGGTTAACTGGGGACAGCATATGGTCAGGAACCGGTGTGAGGATGTGTTATATGCGTGTGTAGTAAACTAGTGGACAAGTGTACCAAGACAGTAGTGGTAGAACCCTTTTCTACCAAGGGCATTGTATACAGTTGAGTGTTGGACCTAGTAGGAAGAGGTTGTGTTTTCTGTCATATAGAAATAGTTGTGTAATTCATTTGGACTTAGTGTTGATGATAAAAAGAACTGTATGTATCAATCGAACAATAGACTTGAGTTATTAATAGATAATGTGTTAGAATATTCATAAATAAACAAGTTGAATCATATCATATCATAGTAGTCATTCATAATAATTAATTGAGCAGTTTTTTTTATCTCCCACTACAGTAAAACAGGGCTTTGTAGAGTGTTTAGAGACATAGCCCATGCATCCCATGAAATTATTATTACTACAAAGGACTATATTTAACTTAATTTGTTTCTAACTCATTAGAATTCAGTAATCTTACATGAGATAAAATTGGTAAAATCCGGTCCCCAAAAAGTTAAGAGATTTATGACTTACTGGGATAAAAACTCTTGGCAAAGTGATTCAGCTGGTTCAGACAGCTGTAGCAAGAGATCAACACATTCTGTCAACTGTTTGGCTGTTGACTGAAAAAAAAATGCAACAGCAAAACTTTTACTTCAATTAATTTAAAAACAAGAAAAAAAAATCTTCTGGTATTCAAGATGAATATAATTTAGTGATTTATATTATTTTATAACACACTACTAATATCCAATGAGTGTGTAAAGACAATATTTAAGATCACCCAAATGACATTATTCAGTGAAAATAAGAGGAAAATAACAGACAACCATGAGAACTCAAAACGTTCACAAAGAGATGAAAGTAACTAACTCACACACAAACAAATATATAAGACACACAAACAAATACTTAAGCCACTTAAACATATACAAGCTTTCAGTTTGACTACATGCCTTTCAATATCAGTGACAATGTTTGAAGAAAGTGTTGAAAATGCAAAATACTTATACCTCTTTCTGTTTAAATTTTTCCCTCAATATGCAACAAAGCTGCTTTATTATGGTTTCACAGTCACGATTGATTCCTTGAAAACTTGGCATATGCTCATACTGATGTAAAACTCTTTGTGCTTTGGAGTAGTACCTTTATATTTTAAAAATTTTTGCTTTGAATGACAGCTATAAAGTGCACACACCCTTAACTTATTATGGTTTAGAAAATTTTATATTATAGTATGAAATTAATATGCTGTTTGTATTCATAACAAACTGTGAAAATAACTATGTTCATAATGTAATACTCATTTTAATTTTAAAATTGTACACACTAGGCATAAATGGTTACTAGTTTTAAAGACATGCAAGGATGAGATGTTCCTCTCTTGATCCTAAACAAAACTAATGTTTTGAAATGCACTTCTTTCATTAGCACCATACCCTAGTGTGCAATGGCCATGGAAGATATAGACAGGTGGCTGTACATGATGGGATTTGTACCTTACAACTTGCCAATCTGGGTTACAGCCAAAACGCGAGAGTCACTCATGGGTTAGTAAAAAATGAAGCTTTTTAGAATATCTGTATTTTTTTATTATTGCACCAAATTATTTTTGTAACAAATTTTTGATGGAACAGCCCAAACTGCATAGATCATGAAAAGGATGACATAGTAAAACTTTGCATATTAATAAGCGATATTTTTAATCTGCATTATCAAATTTTAACTTACCAGGCAATGATTTTTAATCTATGAGACAGACGCTGCAGAAGCGAAAATCAAAAATTAAATAAAAAAAAAAAAAGCATAAATATCAAATATTTATACCTAACAGCTTGAACATATGCTTCCATCTCAATGCATTTGTTTAATCGAGCAGGAAGTTCAAAAAGAAACTGAAGCTTCTTCAAAAGAGAGTGGACCCCAACTAATTTTGTTATTTGCTGCCTCTTGTCCTGCAAAGTAGTACTAATACTAGCAGAAAAATCTGTAATAGCTGACATATTGGAAGCTAGATGATCCATTTCATCTTCCATTTTGCGAAAATCATTTTTCATCTGAAAAAAAGAAAACATGAACATAGAAATTTTATATTGTTAAATACTTGTTTGTGTACATACTGGTGAATGATTTGATCTCAAGTGATTTTCTGATGAATATTTATGAATATCAAAGTAATTTCAAATGCACCTTTCTAATGGTATCCGTGGCACTTATGAATTTATTATAATTCTCATACACCAAAGTTTGCATGTCACTGTCTAATCCTCGTATTTCACGCACCATCTTCTGTTCTTCATCCATTAATTCAGGAAGAGACCTCTCCTAATTTTGATTTTTAAGAAATTATTTGCAATGATATAACTAATCAGTTTAAATTTTTAAAATTTATTACATTTTTTTTTCACCATTAAAGATTAACCAGTATTTTAGTATAAGAATGTGTTGTTTTAAAGAGCTTACTAACATGATAGACATTTCTCTTTCAACATAATACTCTTGTGAAATCCAAGTAATTTTTTTTTTACATAAGCTTAACGCAGTGGCTACGGTTCGGTCCGACCGAACGCGTATTTTTTTTTTTCCGGGTACCAGCCTTACTTATTATTGCATAGCGGCCGAGTCGCTGCACTGAACTATATAACAACATAATTTTTTTTTTTTTTCAGAATTTTTTTTTTCAGGATTAGGGTTAGGGATAGGGTTAGAGATAGGTTTAGGGATAGGGTTAGGGTTAGAGATAGGGTTAGGGTTAGGGTGTGGAGCAATATTATCTATGGCTGGTACCCGAAGTAAAAAAAATATGGGTTCGGTCGGACCGAACCGTAGCCACTGCCTAAGCTTTATTTGTAAATCTTTAATAAAAAATGTTTATTCAAACTTAGTATAAAACAATGTTCATTGCTAAAAATATATCAAGCATTCTGATGTACCTGAATTAATTTAGATAAATAAGACTGAGGTTGAAAATTTGCACCATCAATATTGCATGGATTTCCTGATTCTTCATTTTCCAAACCATAGTAAGACTTCAAATCTCTTCTATATGGTCTGTCATCAAGTGCAGCAGGGTCTGCTGTTGGTAAAAACATGTTAAATTAGACTATTTTTCAAAAACATAATTGAAGGCATGGGCCAGCACGTTTTAACCACTATATAAATTAGACATCCACCCAGGACAGCGAATTTTTGGGGCAGCAAAAAAAAATTGAAATATTTTTAAAAATTGAACATTGTCAAAATGAATACTTTTGAAAATCTGGAAATTTGTGGATTTTCTAGCTTTGTTTGACCACTTATGGATGAGCATCTTTGAAAGATTAGAGATGATGAGAGGTATGTAAATTATGTAGGCAAAGACATACAGAATAACTTATTCAGCTTTTATCCAATGCAATCAAGCATATAATTCTAGAATCTGCTTGAGATGAACAGTTCTTTGCAAAACTCTATATTGCACAACAGATGCTGGTCATGTTGAAAAAAATGACCATGATTGTGGATTGTGATTTAAAATCCAGAAAATCATACTGCATCAGCAGCATCTGTAAATGAATGTTTTGTGGGTTTTTTCGCCTCCAGAGACAAATGGTGCTGGTATGGCTGAAACCATTTTTCTTCATTATTAACAAAATGTTGCTATGAAGCAACAGAAATCCTTCTTTAAAAAACTTGTTTGTGTATCAAGTCATCATTGGAACAATTTCAATCAACTTTGTGTTAGTATGAGTGTTAAAACACTGAGTGAAACACAAAAGGCAGTCAAATTTATTCTTTTAAACCTCTTCATTATCAGCTAGGTGATTTCCACAATTCTCTGAGATTGTGGATGAGATAAATTTAACAGAAGCATTTGGTAATACATTGTGAACAGGTGCACAGGTTATTGCAAGACATATTTTTAGTTTTAAGTTAGATGTTTCTCTGATTTTGAGGAATGAATTGTTGTTTGAGATCAAAATGACTAGTACAAATATTTCAGGCTCAAGAATTAGATATACATTATGCTGTCAATCATATTGATAAAAAAATGTTTGTTGTAAACCAAAGAAATGACAGCTGACATTGTAGTAAATTAAGAGATAACAGCACTTTTTGAGCCGAACCAACACACATAGTAAGGAGAAGATGGTGAACCCAATCAGGACCAAAAAGACAAATTCAAAGTAAACTTTTACTTCGCTGTTCTTGACACTGCAATACAATCAGCTGAAGAAAGATTCACTCTGATAGTGATACAAAAATTAGTTCACAGTTGCAGAATACTAGCAGGGTAGATATTAATTGGTTCTGCCTCTAAATTGTAACATTACCAAACTCATATCTTAAAAAATTACCATTCACTGGTTGAGAAGACTTTCTAGGAATCATTGGTGCCACTAGTTTTGATAAATTTTAATTGTAAATACACAAAGGTTAACATTAAGTTATTGTGAAGTCGTCAACATAACTAACATCACTCTTGACTAACGGAGTTAAAATGAGTTAATGCTATTCGAAAGGATCAGTGTATGCTTTCTGTATGCATCTAGTGAATTGTCATTACTATTTGTTTTTTTATTAATAAGGTAATATATTCTCATTTAGATTATTGTTGACTGATTATATTGATTTTCTGCATGATATATATTATATTCATTTAACGACAAAAGGTGACTATTTAAAGTGGTATTTGTAGGTGATTTGTATATACCAATGTGGTGACAATACATGGACGGGGAGATAACTCTAATGTAACTTATATTTCCATTACAAAACAATGACGATTGTTTCATGCTTGCACGAAATCGAAATCTTAGGAAAAAAAATAATCTAAACTAATTATTTATCAAAATATATTTAACTATATTGACCTTGTTTTGAAGATTTTTCACTATACATTTTCATATGGAGATTGTTGTATGAGGAATCTCTCAAAGTCATCTCTTTAAACTCTTTTACTTTACAGAGGTGAGAAGAACAGACTGTTACTAAACTGTCAGTGTCAGTGTTATAGTTGGTATAAGTGTATTTGATTTTTGCAAGAAACACAAGGAAATAAATAATCACTTTTTTATATTAAGTATATGTTATTGTCATCATACTATAATTTACACAGTATAATATAGCTAGATATATTTTTTCTGTCTCAATACAATAATGTTTCTCTGTCTGCTGTACTGCCTGTAGTATAGACCAGTGTAGACTGTAGAATCTTAGATCGAAAGTAAGAGTCAAGAATACTGTTTCTTGTTTAAATTGTTAATCATGGCTCAGATGCACCTCAGATTTGATGAATTTTTTTTAATGTACAATATTGAAAAGTAATTATAAAATACAAGTATTTTTAGCCCGCCGAAAGACGGGCAGAATTTTATATTTTTTTTTATTAAAAACCATTTATTGAACAGCAAGGCTCGTCAATTTTCCAACACAATTAAACTCAGCTGTCAACAACCACAAAACAATTGTGAGTGAGTGATGAACGGCAACTCAAACTACAAACAGTCTGCTTACTGATAGAATCACTAACGTTTAAATAAAGTTTTTTGTTCCCTCATTTTATTAAATATTTACTTTAAAATACCAATTTATTAAATATTTACTTTTAAATACCATTTTATTAAATAAGTATTTTAAGCCCCTCGAACGATAGGCGGAATTTTATATTTAAAAAAAATTTTTTGAAATAACAATTGTGAGCAAGTGATTAACGTTTGCGACTATATCTTGTGGTGTTTATCCTCTTCCAGGTCAAAAACAAGTCACATGATCGGTTAGGTCGAAAGCAAGTCATGTGATAACTTTATCAAATATTATTGGTGGAACAAATAACACACACTTGCCTTTTATTAAGTAGATTAGCATTTAAATTTTGTTAATAAAATTCTTTTTAAAAGTCCATCTACTTTAAAAAAAAAGGAAATTCTGCAAAGTTTCTATGTAAATAAAGTTCTCAGCTATATTATTATTTTATTTTTAGATTTTATTAGTGCTTTAATTTGCCTTTTAAATTACAAAGTAAGACCATGTTACTTAGACTTACATTAAGTGGAAGTCTCAAATAATCGAGCGATTTTTTTTTTATAGAATTATAAAAAAAGGTCTCATTGTAAATGTGATTTATGGCGCAACGTGCTGGCTACCTGGGTGAACTATGGTCTATCTCTATGCAAAGGTTTTACACTTATTTACAAGGTACAGCTAGTATTGAATAATAGCAATTTTCAATAAATGTTTTATATAGTTGGTAATACCATTCGATATTGGCATATGGATATAATGATATCATAATTGTTTTGATTACTTTCACTTTGATCTTTTTATAGTTAAAATGTTTTTGAATGGAAAGGAAATGAAAAAGGGGTTATTCTGCGAATTGCACAAGTATTAGAATAAAAGTAAAGTAAACTACTGCCACAATCAAAGGAAGATTTAAAAATAACTGGTCTCTTAAGTCAGCATATATGACATATTTTTATGCACTTTCACATATGTACACTTTCAGTTTGATACTAATTAATAATAGACAATGAAGCTGCAAACTCTAGAACAAGTAAGAACACTTCAGAATCAGCCATCAAAGATAAGAAATATTTGCATTCTTGCCCATGTTGACCATGGTAAGTATTGTTCTCTTATAGTGTCTGTAGATGCATGTACCAAAAAAGTATTAATGAAAGACGAAACAACAAATGCAAACTCACTTTGATGTATTGTAAATTGAGATTATAACTTATATTTATCTTGCTAATTTATAATTTTTCAGGAAAAACGACAATAGCTGACTCTTTAGTTGCTAGCAATGGCATAATTTCAAAAAGAAATGCAGGAAAGGTAAGGAAATTTCTATATTTTGGATGATCGGGCTGTGCAGAGCTTTTGACAGTTGACCTTAAGGTCCCAGGTTTGATCCTAAGTAAGAAACAATGGAATTTTATAAGTCTTTGGAAAAGTCCTACAAGTCCCCCCATCTTAAGTTGAGAAAGGGGTTATGTCCTTGTGCTAGCCACACAATCCCTTCATATGCTATGAAACAAATGAATTCTTCATATCGGATGACCCGCTGGGGTTAAAAGAACTTTACTTTTTTATATTTACATAAGTTTAATACACTATTTTAGTAAAATGCTCTATTTGTATGACTAAAAATATTATATTAATTTTATTGAAAATCAGATAAGGTATATGGACAGTCGACCTGATGAGCAAGAAAGAGGCATCACCATGAAATCAAGTGCCATCACTCTCATTTATGAAAAATCATCAAGAAGTAAATGATTGAAAACAAAAACACTTAATTATGTAGTGTTTATTATTGTCTTCTTCAATTAAATATATTTTTATTGATTATAATTTTGTGTTTGTCTTTAAGATTAAATAATTTAAATTTCTGTTGTTTTTTTGTTTGTACATTTTAAAATGAGGTTTGAAAAAAAAAATGTTTTTATTTGTTTCAGAAACACTAAATGAACCAACTTCAAATCAATATCTAATCAACTTAATCGATTCTCCTGGTCATGTTGACTTTTCCAGTGAAGTTACTACAGCTGTACGGCTGTGTGATGGGGCCATAGTGGTAGTCGATGTCGTTGAAGGTGTTTGTCCCCAGGTGATGATTGTTAAAGATTTATGTAGTTTACTGTTTTCAATGTATATTTACTATAGACAGTTTTACCATTATCTCATGTTTTTTTTAACAAAGGCAATTTCTATTGCAACTGATTTTAATATTCAGCTCTGTGTGAAATTATTAAGCAGTTTATTAAACGCTTTTAATTGAATATATAATTAAATGTTTTTTTTATTATGATTTAAAAATGTAAGTATTACTATATCCCGTTCAAGTATGATGGGTGAGATTTTTTTGTATTAAGTTTATCTCTTAGAGCCTATAATGGGGCGGATTTGTAGTGCCTTTCATTGATCCTCACCCCCATATCTAATAGTGCAGGTAGGTGACTGAACATGGCAGGAGGTGAACTCACGATCCATAGCTTGTAGATCAGGCTACAGAATACAGATTCGACTCACTACCAAAGCACCCCCCAGCCACTAAAAAAATCATCCCCCTAAATGGGACAATTTTTATAGTGCCCTTCTTTCATTTACACCATGTAATGGATATGAAGGTACGAGGAAAGACATATGGAAGTTTCACTAGCATCTGAAAAATTCCTTTAATTTTCACCCATGATCTAGCTAGGGACCCTCAGGCTGACAGTTGGTAGATGTACTCAACTCAACATCCGTCCTCTTAGAGAAATTTTTACAAAATAAATGTTTTATTTGTTATCTCTTTTTGGCAGAATTATTGTTGTAATTTTCCCTTACTGACACAACATAGTTTGTTTTTTTAATTGTGATGATTAAATGAAAGTAGACACATTTTAATGCCATGTAAAGCGTAGGCTCATTTTCTTTATAACAAATTTTGAATTTATGTATTTAAATATCTTCAAAGTAAAGACATCCTAATTTATGATTTTATTGTTTAAAAATATGTCACAGTCCACAATAAAAAAGCTGATTTAAATTACCATTTCTTAATAAACACTTATTTACCATTAATTTTTTTGAATAAATTGTGACTCACTTGGGTTTATTTAATAGCGTAATTGAAGTATATAAACAACGATAAGCACATCTAATATTGATCTGCCATGTACAAAAATAGGATTTTTTTTCTCTATCATTATTGTAACACCAATAATAATATTCCAACTCTTATATTAACCCACATATAAGGTGCCACATTGCAATATATTAGTTATCAGTATATCAGTTTCTTATTACTTTTTTTGCCATTGATTGCTCCAACTTTTTATACTTGCAAGGAAGTATTTTGTTACTGTGCCCAATCATGTAAATTGTTAATAATGTGCAGTCAAATTACATAACATTTAAATCTGAATCAGTGTGCTTAGCATATGAAAAAAAATTTGTAATAGTAAACTCATTTTAATTATTTATTTTTTTAAATTATTGGTAAAGTAATTTTATAATTTAGATGTTTTAATATTATTATAACTTCATAAAATTTAAAAATAAAACAGACTCAAGCAGTATTGCGACAAGCATGGATAGAAAATATACGACCTGTACTAGTGCTTAATAAAATTGATAGACTCATCTGTCAACTACAAATGGACCCTACTGAAGCCTTTTACCATCTAATTCAAATTTTAGAGCAGGTATTACTTTTTTAATTATTTTTTTAAAAATACAAAAATATTTGCTTTTCAGTCATCACTTGCTAACTAATTTAAATTAAAAAAATGATAGATAACAATATAACATGTATTGCATTTTATTGGATTTAACATTGTTTTAATTTCCTGTTAGATGAATCTGTTTATTAATCAACTATCTACTTCAAATGCCATGGAGAGGTTATCCTCAGTAAGTTATTATTGTACTTTTATTATGACAGTTTTTATAATGAGTATTAATATGGTTTCTAGACATAATTTTGGTAATTAAATCGTTAGGTTTCATAGTATTCATTTGGATAAAGAGTTACCATTTTTTTTTACTAATTCTAATATTCCTTGTGACCCTAACTCTTTAGCATTGTGTTTTATTGTTATTTATAAAATTATGTATTGTTGTTTATAAAATTATGTATAATCTAGTTAGTTTTTTTCTATTAATAATTTATAATTCTTTGCATGAAATATTATTGATTGTGCTAATATATGTGTATTTTGTTTTTCCTTTTTGACATAAACAAAGATTAGCTACTTTTATACAAATACTTTACATCATACTTTCAATTACTAAAATATATTTTACTGCAATGTAAACTTTTTTTTTCAGGAAACTCACAGTCAAAATGAAAGTAAAGGTGCAGATATAAATGTAAGTTATGCTTTTGTTTGGCTTTTTTTTTTTTGCTTCATCTGTTTAAGTTTAGACTATCCTATGCCTTATGTGCATAATTCCTTTGTCAATTAAGTTTTCTATGACTTATTTATCAACATTCTGCTATTGACATTGTCACTTTTTATTCTTTTTTTCTTAACCATGTGTTGAGCCTATAATATTAAAAGGATATCACAGATATCAATATTTAATTAACATTTTTGAATAATCTATGATATTAATGCATTATAATAATAATTATCATAGCAGTCATCATTAAAAGTCAGCTTAATTTTACTTCCTTAAATTTTACAGTCCTATGACTGGACAGTCATTGAAGATGAGGAAGAGCACAAAAATATATATTTCTCACCTGATTTGGGAAATGTTATTTTTGCTAGCGCCATTGATGGCTGGGGTTTTACGTAAGCTATCAATCAATTTTTTCCCTTTTTTATTTTTAATTATTCACAGGAATCATTTTTAACAATTGTTCATTGTGTTAATATTTTTTTTCCATCTTAGGATGCAGGACTTCATACAAATGTATGCCACCAAATTAGGTATTGAAGAAAAGATTCTTCAAAAGACACTGTGGGGAGATTATTATATCAATATAAAAGCTAAGCGTATAATGAAAGGAGCTCAGGTTTTTATCATTATATTTCTTTAGCTAACATTTTAGTATTAGTTGGAAAAAAATTTGTTAATCACATATCTAACCATCAAATTTATATAACTTTTGTTTAACAGCTGAATGAAAAGAAGCCTTTATTTGTTCAATTTGTGTTAGACAATATTTGGGCTGCTTATGATGCTGTGGTTATTAAGAAGTAAATATGTTTTAAATTTTTGTAATAATTATAAATAAATTAGTAAATCACAATCAGATAAATAAAACTTTTGATAAAAAAGATATAAAGCAAAAATAAGTAATTTGCATACTTACTTTTTTCAAAGAGACAGTTCCATGATTGAAAAAATCATCCAATCATTAGGCCTTAGCATACCCCCTAGAGATCTACGTCATAAAGATGACAGGGTATTACTACAAGCTGTAATGAGCCAATGGCTGCCATTGTCTAATGCTATTCTAGGTAATTATTAAATTAGATTTTTGTTTAAAGTAAATAAAACTACCTTGCATTTTTTTTTTTATAAATGAGTGGTACTTTTTTTTTAGATGTTGTGACAACATGTTTACCATCACCATTGCAAATATCTGATGAAAGAATTCAAAAGCTCATGTGCAATAAGAGTCAACAATTTTTTTCTCTTCCAAAGGAAACACAGAATTTAAAAAAAGGTATGTAAGAATATCAGATATAATCAGACTAAAGTTTGTACAAAAAATGTAATGGTTTGCATGATACTATTCATTCTTTTTTTCTTTGGTTTTCCAGACTTTGAAGCCTGTAATTCTTCACTGGTCGCTCCAGTTATAGTTTATATATCTAAAATGTTTCCTATGGATAAAAAGAGTCTTCCTCATAACAAAGCAAGGTATTTGTTTTTTGGGGTGAAAAATGTAACTAGATAAAATATTAATTTTGCATAAATGAAATACAAGAGTAATTCCTTTAAAATTTCTCACTGGCTTTCTTATTTATGACCAACCAGATTCAAAATCCAAATATTCATTTTAAAACTTTACAAAATATTAATGTATTCATATTATTGTGAAGACCTTTAACTGCAGAAGAACTGCACTTGAGACATGAGGAAGCACGACAACGTCTTGCTTATAAGCAGCAAAAAAAACAACAAGGAGATAAAGAAGAAAAAAAAGAAAATTTAACATCTCAAGTTGACATTAATGATGAGACCATAGCACATTGTTTAACAAATTTAGTGGGTAAGTAAAGCTGTGTGATTTTTATAGAATGAAACCTTTAGACTGATAGTTATAGATAAATGGTGGCCTAATGCAGCTCCTAGATAAGTTTTTTGCAACTATGTTATTTAATTTCTTTAGTTTACTAAATCTGGATAAATTGACCATGTTGAAAATCTTTAACATATATTTCACCATTAAAATATACGGAATGTGGCTATCAACAACCTCATACATGTACTTACTCTTTTAGATATTTCTTTAAACTCATTTAACCCTTGTTTTTAGTAATTGGGTTTATGTGTGCTTTGTAAGATGAGAAAATTTATTTTTTATACAAGCAATACCTTAAAAATGTGTATATATGCAAAATTAGCAATATCCTTATTTTTTTTAGAAAATAATGCTTTTTTCTGCTTTTTTTTAAGTGTCTACAAAAAAAGCTGAGAAGGAAGAAAATGAGAATGATTATGTGTTCATTGCTATTGCTAGAATATTTAGTGGAACTATTCGGAAAGGATCCACAGTTTTTTTTCTGGGCCCTAAACATGATCCAGAGAAGTCATTGGGAGAGGTAAATCTTTCTATTATAATTTTTAAAAAAAATTTTATCTTTTAATTATATATATATGTATGATTTGATCATGTTTATCTTACTAATTTCTCAGCTCTATTCACTGTCGCCTGAAGACTTCCAAAATAACCCAGAACTTCAGGGCAAATATCCTCACATTACAGCTGTACAAATTAATGACTTATATCTTCTCATGGGAAGAGAACTGGAAGCCTTAGAGGAAGTATCAGCAGGAAATGTTTTGGGCATTGGAGGCTTAGAATCAACTGTCCTTAAGTCAGGAACTCTTTCTTCAACTGTAGCATGCCCTGCTTTTACAGACATGTTTTTTGATGCATCTCCTATAGTCCGGGTAGCGGTTGAGCCTGTTAATGCATGTAAGTTTTAGCTTTTGTATGTAATCTAAGCTTAATGGAATGCTCATATCTAACAATTGTTTTTAAGAATTTAAAGATTTTATTATTAGATGTTCTAGGGGAAGTAATTCTAAGCACATGTATATTAAACAAATTAGTTCAGCAATCATCTTAAGATAATTTTTTGCTAAATACCTGGTATCCTGGTAATATTATTGTACAGGTATCTCAATAACAGACTGCTGTCATTTTGCTAATCCCAGGCTTTATTTGTTCCAGGTGACATGGGTGCTCTGGTTTTAGGCTTAAAGTTACTAAACCAGGCAGATCCTTGTGTAGAGGTCAGAATTCAAGAGACAGGTGAACATGTTATAATTGCTGCTGGAGAAGTTCACTTGCAAAGGTGTATAGATGATATCAGAGAGAGGTCTGAAACTTTTATACTTCAATTAACGCATAATTTAAATGCAGTTTAATCTTTTGACAACATCATTATTTATGGTTTTGATCAATGGTAGCTAAATAGTGCTCATTTAATCGGGGAGGGGGGGGTGTTTTAAAGCACTTTGCCCAGGGTATAATGCATTTTCATTTGTATCTCACTTTTGACTGGTTGTGGTAGGGTAGCCAGAAAAATAGTTTGCCCATAGGCCTATAATGCTACTGAATAAGTGATACATGTATTCATTTTGTTTTTCTATTGAATTTTCATATTATTTTGTTTTTCTGTGTTAATTTTTTTTATTATGCCGTTGTTTTCTTTACAAATAAATTAGGTATTTTCATTTTTTAACATTCACAGGTATGGCAAAATAGAAGTTAATGTTTCTAAACCAATTGTTCCTTTTCGAGAAACAGTCATTCTTCCCCCAAAAGTAGACATGGTGAATGAAAGTATACAAGATCAAGTAAATGAAGAAGACAAAGATGGCCTTATTCTAGTTAGTGCAACATTTTGTTGTTTAGCCATGCTGGTTTTCAACTGGGCTGAAAAAATTACTTCAAGCTCACTTGCATTTTTGTAAAATTGACAAACACTGTGTTTATGAACTCCTTAATAATTATAGAACAATAATATTAGCTGTCTTTCTTTTCTTTTTTATTGTTTTAATTATTTATTTTTTTTTTATATTTTATGTTATGTCTTTGTGTGTGGTCCCTGTAAGGATGAGATGAAATCTCTTAGATCCTATAAACTACAAACGGGACGGTTTTTACAGAGCCCTTCTTTCATGCCCACCATAGTCAATAGTGCATTTACCATGGAGGCACCACAGGTGATATAACGGAGAGTTAATCCATGACATTAAATAACATGGGTTCTCACCGAAGATTGAACCAGGGACTCCCAGGTTTTTAGTCAAGTACTTTACCGTACGATCATCCTCCCCTATGTTATTCAGTTCTACTTTTATTAGTAAAATCTCTAGTGATGATATCACTTTAAATAATTTAACAATCTAAGTGTTTAAAGAGCACAGTCTTTTTTGTGCAATTTGGATAAAAGAAAATGATGTAACTTAAAAAAAATTATTAAAATTATGAAATTAGCATATTTATATTACTGTACTATCATTTTTAAAGAGAGTGTTAAGGCTATAAAATTATATGCTTTTAGAAGTAATATATGTATATCAAAAAGCATAGTTGTGTTACTATATAGCAATACTGTATATGTTGGTGAAATTCATGTACACGCTTTCCTCTTATTTATCATGTTTTAAAATTAGTTTCAATATTTTCTTAGGCATCAACTATAGACAAGCAGTGCCATTTACTGTTACGAGCAGCTCCACTGCCAGGTGAGGTTGCTGATATTCTGCATCAAAATCAGGAAAGTTTAAAGTCCTTGGATTCCCTGACATCATACAATGTGTCCAACATAGAGGTAAATTTGTTGCTTGCTTAGGACTACCTTGAAACATCCATTTTTTATTTCATTATGCTCATTCAATATGTTTATGGATAGTATATTCCATGACAGGAAATAATGTCATTTTTGTCATTTTGTTAAGCTATTGACTTGTGTTTTAAAATAATTACTGTTTTGATTTAAAATATTTATGCATATGAAAGGCATGAACTAATTAATTATAGACTATATTAATCAAATAATAATCATGCATGAATCCATACATTAAGCATTCTTTTATTTTTATTTCAAACAAATTTTATTATTCCCTAGGCTGCATTTTGTATGACTGATAGTGCTAAAGAAACTTTACTGGCTGTTAAGCAGAAACTAAAAGAAGAGTTTGATAAAGCAGGATCAGAATGGATTGGGGCAGAAAATTGTATATGGTGTTTTGGTCCTAGACGATTTGGTCCTAATATTTTACTTAATCATGTTAAGCATTATAAAAGACCTTCAGTATGGCATCCACTTGAATCCAATAGACAGGAATTGTGTAAATTAGTTGAGCTTGATAATAGTGTTATAACAGGTTTTCAAATGGCAACTTTAGCAGGGCCATTGTGCGAAGAGCCCATGCATGGAGTGTGTATTATACTTGAAGACTGGTGGTTTGGTGAAAAAACCAAATCAGCATATAAAGTTAACCCTGATAGAAAATTATTAGATTGTGAACATTTAGAAAATAAATTAGAGGATTCATCAAAACCATTAGCAACATTTCCAGGTTTTGAGACAGTTAATTTACAAAATAGTTTATATGGGCCATTGTCAGGCCAGTTAATCTCCACTGTCAAAGAGGGATGTCGCAGAGCTTTCCAAGCACAGCCTCAGAGATTAATGGCAGCCATGTATAGCTGTGAAATTCAAGCTAACATAGATGTTTTAGGTAATTATTTGAAAAATTGTTCTTGAAATTTAAATATTATTGTAAGCAGTTTTTTTAACACCTTGTTTTGGACTTTTATTATCATTTGAATATTTGTTGAATTCTTTTTTAAAGTATTCTTGAATTTGTTTATTTAAAAGTAATCTTCAAAGTTTTTAGAGTAAATGATTTCACAACAGCTTATCTTTTTAAAGACCTTGAAAGTTAAAAGTCTTTCGCTTCATAAAGCAATATTTAGGCAGAAATATTTACATTTTATCTATTCTACCAACCTTTTAGCAAGGCCAGTTGACAAAACATGACTCTTTATCAGCCAACGTGGAAAGGTTGCTCATTAGGAAAAAGTTAATATGCTATAAATATTTAACAAATTGGTGTAAAATTGCTGTTTTTTTTTGTTGTTGTTTTTTTTAGGAAAACTTCATGGTGTTCTGGCCAAGAGATATGGTAAGGTTTTGTCTGATGACTTGATGGAAGGTACAGCTATATTTCATATTAAGGCAGTTCTTCCAGTTGTTGAGAGCTTTGGTTTCGCAGAGGACATGCGCAAAAAAACTAGTGGTCTTGCTTCGCCACAGTTGAAATTTTCACACTGGGAAGTGAGTTTACTTTTCTCTTCTTAATTGGCAGAATTTTATATATTTTCACAAATTAACTTTTTTTTAAACATTTAAAAAAATACATTCACAGGTGATTCCAGTGGATCCGTTTTGGGTACCAACTACAGAAGAGGAATATATGCATTTTGGTGAAAAGGCTGATGCTGAAAACAGAGCAAGAATTTATATGAATCAAGTCCGCAAACGCAAAGGACTATCAACTAATGAGAAAATAGTAGAATTTGCAGAAAAACAACGAACTTTGTCCAAAAACAAATAAAGACCTAAGAAAAGCTAGTTCTCAGTTAAAATTTTATATTAAGTATGATTAACTCAACTTATTTTATTATTAATGTTTTCTGTATGTGATAACTAGTTGTGCTAAAAGAAAAACAATTGAATTATTGAATTGTAAAGTCATTTCTGTGGAGACTTGATTATATACTTTTATCCATAATTTAAATATGGAAATGTAGGTTAATAAAAAAAACATTTAAACAAAACAAAAAATAATAATAATAATTCATGGACTAACTTTCTGATTTCTTCTATACAAGATTGTTATTGTTTAAATTTTAGTGCAAAAATTGTTACATAGGTCTGATGGAAGCTGTGACATGACTAATTCAACGTGCACAGTTAAACTGATTACCAGACATTTTGAGCCCAGGTGGTTTGACCCTGGCTATTTGAGATGGCCTGTTAGGGCTAAGGAACTTAACTTACTTAAATAAAATTGCGATTCATTTGCTCACGATTATTTGGCCTCCACACTATCCAGCCTAATTAACAATATTTATCAATAATAATTTAGCAAACAGTACATTAATTGAGTGTTATTGTGTTTCTATTATATACCTTGTGCAGCAGAATTATAATTAATGTGATCACAGTTCAAACTTCTGACATCACTTTCTATGCTGAGAAGTGCAGGTTCAGAAAAACGTTGATAGAAAATAGCTTTTAACTCATTTAACAGAAATCTTTCTCCTCTGCTGTTAGATCAGCATCTTAACAGTGAAAATCACAGATAATCAAGAGCTGATTCTACTCTGAGGACTAAGGTTATAGGCTTAATGGTTAATCCAACTCTGCTTTAGACTTAGAGTCAACACTGATTCCCTCTCTGCTTTAGAGTAAACACTGATCCCAGACTAAAAGACTAAATTTAGTTGAGTAGAAAAAATTTGAACTTCTTAATTAAAGGATTGAGAATCTATTAATACAACCCTATTTCTCTATATGTTACAAGACTGAAAGTTTGTTAATCTGTAAAGTAAACAGGGAAAAATCTATTAAAAAATTAATGATATTTTTTTTATTCATTTTCTTTCATTGTAGTTTTTCTTTGCCAGTAGCAGGCTTCCGGAGCCGTTAGCCGCTACTTTTTGCTGGAGCCGGAGCCGAAAAATCTGGCAGCTCCACGGCTCCCAAATGTTGTTTTTTTTTACAGCAGAATTTTTTTTTTAGCTTTAAAATTACAAATTTATTTGATTGTTACACGCACATCACCACAAGAAATCTTTAATGGGGAATCGTTTTGTGTTCGTTTTAAATCTTGTTTACCCTCCGAAATTTTTTAATGGCAGTGGCATGTTATTTTGTTATATATAAAGTTAAAACAGTTTTATTTCATAGAATAATTGTATCAATCATTTAAAATAAATTTTTACTACGATGACAAATGCGTCATTTCGTATTATTATTTGACCGCGAATTTGTAATAGACTAAAAACAAAATGGTAGCTTTCTGTATTTAACAATTTTATTATAAACAGAATATCTGAAATAGAGTAGATAAATTTAAAAGGTTGTGGCTTTTCGGACCCGTATCCCAATAAAATTCGATTGTTATTCGGACCCGTAGCAAATATCGCTAAACTTAGCTATATTTAAACTTTATTAGACAGAGCCCGAAAAAATAATAATACAGAGTCCGCTTAGTGTAAATCATACAAAATAAACAAAAAACAATAATAAAGTTTATGTATAGCTAAGCTAAGTGCATATTTGCCACGGGTCCGAATAACAATCAGACTTTATTGGGACGGGATCCGAATAAACATCGGAGTTTATTGGTACCCGGGTCCAGGCCCCTTAGCCAGAGGGGACTAGGGGGGCTGGCCCCTCCCTCCGTTCATGACCTGAGCCCCCCCCCCCCGTCAAAGTTGTCTAGATCCGCCGCTGTACCCCAGAATCAGTTCTTCGGCACCCCCCCCCCCCCGGCCGAAAAAAAATTCTCCCCCCCCCCCCCAATGCAATAATCCTCGCTACGGGCCTGCCCGGGTCCGAATAGTCACTTCGAATTTATCAATAATAAATATAAATACTGAAGTCTTTAAAATATTTTAAATAATGTATCAATTTACTATTGGCTAATTTGATCATTGAAATAACTTTTTAGTACTTATGAAAATGGCGACTAGTGAAACCTCGATCGAAAACAATGATACGTTTCTGGATACACTGAAATGGTTTGTTGTTAGTAAAACCGACAATGCGTATATTTTTCAAGTTCCTTACTATGGGGGTGAACGCGGAAAAATTTGCATAACTTTTTATCAGCGGGATGTTTGCGTGGAACAATTACAAAATTTTTGTCTCGTGTGATACTATCTTAGTAGGGAGCCGGAGCCGAAAAAAATATGGCGGCTCCGCAAGCCTGGCCAGTAGGTCGCTAAAATACCAAGGCTATCAAAATATCTCTGGAAGTGTAGAAGTTTGAAAACCACTGAATTGTAAAGTCTTTCAAACAGACAAGAAGTGAAGAAAAACGTTGTAAAATGGTGCGATGATTTTTATTTTATTTCTTTATGATTTCATTTGTCTCAAAAATAAAAAAATTACATTATAAAAAATATTTTATAAAAAACAACGTTTTTCTTGCGAACTAAAAAGCAGAAAATAAATTCTGAATAAATTGGTAACATGGTAATAGTAATAGACTTTATAAGCGCTTTTGATTTTTATAAAAACGAAAAACGTTGGGCGCATGAATCTTATATTATGTGAATGTTTGTATTACAGTATTAGAATCATCAAATGTTAACAATTAAATCCCAAAAGAATTATTACAGAAGGTTTTCGAGATATCACGATATTGCAGATCATTTATTAGAACTTAGTCTAGATAACAAAATGCATATGAGTATGTAAAATTAATTCTAGTGTTGTATAACATGCGCCCAACGGTTTAGCCCAGAGTATAGAGCACTAGGGGATGGTGTCACGTGATCTGTCAACACTAAAAACCAAAAGTAGACTACTAGCTCAAGGTTAACAAATTAGATATACTCATCATCCAATCAAATGTTTACAACGATTCTTCTACCTGGTAACAGTCACCAGTGTTTCCTCTAAGCTGAATGTATGTGCGCATTGTAAATAGACTGCACAAATGTTTCGCTTAGTAGGCCTATCAAAGCGATATGATGGTCACAATATTTCAAAAGTTGCGCGCATCCAATATCTAGTGCCAAAGCCTTCAGAAAAGTAGAGGATACATTGCGTGGTGCATTTAGATGTCGCGTGATAAAAGAAAGCTCTTCGACACTTACAAACCCTTAATAAAACGGCCATCGTTACACTACCAGACTACTGGGCTGTAATTTAAAAAATAATAGTCGAAAATTGTTACAAGCATATAGGCCTGCCTACTTGCTTTATCAAGAATAAAAATATATCGATTTTCAGCTTTTCTCTTCTATGCAGGTGAGCTGTGAAGACGGAACAACATTCACAGTGGATCCATACTCGCATTAAATGACAACTATTGTATTAATTGAGTAACTGGTGTGGCATATTTCCGTGAACTTCTCGCGGATCAAAGGGCCCCTGCGATCACTCTCCAGCGAGAGTGTTTTGGGAGGCATTTTTCAGCTCCCTCCCATGTTTGATTGCAACTTTTATCTCTTGTTCGCAAGATCTTCTCCATGTAATCTTTGGGCGGCCAACCTTTATCTGACTTTGGGGGAATTCACAGGAGAGTCATTTTCATATTGTCTTTAACTATTGTGCTAAGGAGGTTCAGCCCCGTAGCGTGAAAATTCTACAGCAGGGGCCTGGCATTCTACAGCAGGGGCCAGGTCAATAGCAGGAAGGGGGGCTGGAAATAAATGTTATGAGTAGAGCAAACAAGCATAGGGGGCCAGACAAAACGCAGGGGCCCGGCCCCAGCCCCCTACCAGGCCCGTAGCCAGGTCAAAGTAAGCAGGGGGCACCAATACCCACCAAGGGGGCACCTTTACTTTTTCTTTATTTTTTTCCTCTTTTCTTCTTTTTTAAGCGGGGGGGGGGCACGGCCCCCCCAGTGGCCCCCCTTGGCTACGGGGCTGCCCCCTACCGCACTCTACGGGCCTGATGAGGTGTAAGCATTACTTAATTGTATAATTACTTCATTGTGTAAGGTGTGTGAAGTGCGACCAAACGTGACCGTAGGCGAAAATCGAGAAAAAAGATTTACTTAATAAGTATATTGTATATTATTTTGATAACTTGTAAGAATTTATAATAGTTATAAGCTTTTAATAAGTTTCACTTGCTTTGGGTGGCTGGCTTTGTCTGTCCTTAAATATTTAATTTAGTAAAATAAAGTATCGCATTCGTCACACAAGATTTTATAATGGGACAAAATTGGCCCTATCAAGTCATAAAAAACAACAACATGAAAATCAGGGTTGTTAATATTGCAATATTGTATTGGTATTGGTAGTATTGCCAATACTTTTTTAAGTATTGGTACGATATTGCAATACTTCTTGAAATTTGATATTGGTATTGGTATTGCCAATACTTATTTTTGATATTGGTATTGATTTTTAACCAATACTAAAAGCAATATTCAATAAGTTCTCTGCAACATTGGTTGTGAATAAAGCTGAATATAATAAACTAGTCATTCCGCGGCGTAAAATACGCCGCCTTATCAATCAATATAGTTACTGCAATTTTATTTTTAAATCCATTACGGGGAATCCGCTTCTAGCAACAAGAGAACCAATGATTATCACGCGAACTGTGCGTGATACAGTTCATTCAAGGCTCTCTTGTGCCATTAGACTTAAATAGGTCAATGTGTGATTGCAGAAGAAAGATTGCAGAAGAAAGCGAGCGAAGATGATGAGCTTTCCAACTATACCAGACTCGATTCCGTACTACCGGTACATTTTTTAGAATCGCCGGTTTGAAATGGTGTTTTTTTCCCATCTCGAGAAAAAACACGTACATAATATAAAGGTATATTTATGACTTTACCAAACGATTCCTGAGATATTTTCCCACAAGAAACTATCATAATTGAAAAATCGACATTTTGACCCGTGGAGTACCTTAAGGCCTACAGTCTCAGGGTAAGTTTTATATTTTTCTTGTTGCTTTAACCTGTTTCCCGGCAGTGTTCATAAAATGGAACATGCCTCGAATCAGGCCCGTAGCCAGGAATATTGGATTGGGGGGGGGGGGCGCGAAGAAATTTTTTTCAGGGGGGGGGTGCCGAAGAAATGATCGGGGTGGATCTAGACAACTTTGACGGGGGGGGGCAAAACATTGACCCCCGGGGGGGGGGCAAAATTGTTTTCATTGTTGAAAATTGGTCTTAGAACAAAAAATAATTCGATAATTTAATGATGTATTACCTAAACTTGCGATAACGGGGGGGGCACGGGCCCCCACGGCCCCCTCCCCTAAATCCGCCCCTGGTGGGGTAGAAGAAATGTTCGGGGGAGGGGCGAAAATGGAGGCGCGAAGCGCCAAAGCTTGCGAACGGAGAGGAGGGGTTTGGGGAGGGGATCTCAGTGAGTCCCCTCCCCAAGAAAAAGTTTTTGCAGTTCCATATCTGGAATGGTGCATTTTAGTACCGATTGTTTAGCTATTAATTAGAAATATATAATTTTAACTACGTTTTAATAATGCATGGCATGTTGCAGTTTTGTTAAAAATAATTTAAATAGTAAAGAGTTTTAACGATAAAAATTTATTGAGGCTGAGCAATTTCTGATTCCTGTTATAAATATATTGACCAATAGTTCTGCTACACAATTGTTACATAATAGATACCTGATTTATATTATTATACTGTTTGTTTAACGTACAACCCGGGAAGAACGACAAAGATGCATGAATAAAGCTTAGCTATTTGTGTGATATTTCTTATAAAATATTGAAAACAAAGAACAGATCTATCAACAAAAACAGTCGCAAACATTCAATTTAAAATAAAATTAATTCTGCTAAAAAGTAAATTTGCAAATTAAATAACATCACTCAGAAATCACGAAGTTTGTACTTTATTATTTTATTATACATATGTATAAAAATGAAGTCAGAAGCCAATGTTATTTTATTAACTTATTTAAGTTGCTAGTTGTCCTCAGAAGATATCAATATATAAAACTATTACAAGGTTGCGAACAGGCCCATCGATAGAAATTTCGGGCCCCTGGGCTGATATTAATATTTTAAAAAGTTGATTGGCCAGCTCAGTCCCTAAAACTCGCCGGGCCCCTGGGCATTGGCCCCCCCCTGCCCCCCCACTCGACGGCACTTTTTGCGAACTTATATTATTATACATTTCAAATTTGCAAACTTCGTGGTTTAGCCAGCCCCGTAGCCAAGGGGGGCACTGGGGGGCCGTGCCCCCCCCCGCCCCGCTAGGTGTGGAGTGCCCCCCACTTAAAAAAAGAAGAAAAAGAGAAAAAAATAAAGAAAAAGTAAAGGTGCCCCATTGCTGGGTATTGATGCCTCCCTGCTTACTTTGACCTGGCTACGGGCCTGGGTTTAGCACTGAATTTACCTAAAAATGCTTCAGCATTCAGATTGTCTATTAAATCTTTTTCAAATGCAAGCAGGAAAAGATTGCTTAGACGCTTTTGTAACATTGATCTGCGGTATGGGGTGAGCATTCGTGTGAGGGTTGAGAAATTGCTCTCACACACGGCTGTTGAAGCCCCAAATGCCAATGCTGCCCAAAATACCCAGAAGTGAACTTCAATAAGATTCAATCTTTTATGCCCAAAAATTAGATAAGCTATATATGTAAGTAAAATAGCCTGAATGATTTCCAAAATATAAAATTTTAAGTTTGTATTATTATTGATTTATTAAACAAAATGATTGATGTTTTATAGCCGTTATTATTAAAATTGTGTAAAAAAAACTCAAATCATGCACGGGGGGGGCTCAGGTCATGCACGGGAAGGGGCTCAGCCCCCCCTAGCCCCTCTCTGGCTACGGGCCTGCCTCGAATGCAAAAAAATTTCACATTTTTCAACTTTTTTCACTTTAACATGTCTTATAATAATGCTTTCAATAAAAATAAAACATTAGAATAAAAAAAAAGATAATTTTGCCGGGAAAAGGTTAATTAACAAATTAATATAATTTTATACTTTAGACAAGATCTAATGCTGGCCTTTGCTGGGTCATGTGACTCATGTCACCATTCCACTACCCATGCATGTGTCATGTGTCTGCCAACTATAATTATACTATGTAACGTTTTGTTTGTTTCAGAGACATTAAACCATGGCAGATCACGACACTTCCGCAACTTTACAGTCTATATCATTGCCTCAACAAGTGTCCAGTGGTAGCAGTAGTTTATCTGTGCCAAAAGAATACTTCCAGTACATTGGTCCAGCTGAAAAGGCAGGCAATTCGCTGTATCGTTGTGAGAAATGTTCATTTGGTGGCCAACAAAAGTCAATATCATGTGTGAACACATCTCGTCAGAATCTTAAGAAACACATTGCAGCTGTGCACCCGTCATGTCTTACCAAATTCAGCAAACTTTGTGATGAACTGTGGCAGGAGAAGTGTGGTACGAAACGTCACAGTGAACAATTACATGAAAATAACTCAGGATCTCAAATGAAACAGACAAAGCTAGAATCCTGTTCAGTGCTGACTCAACAAAAGCTTGATAGTTTTGTTGTAGATTACATAGTGGACAGTGTTCTATCTGTGCATCATGTCAACACTGACTCTTTCCGTCGTCTCATCCACCAAATCACACAAGGGCGACTGTATCCAGCATGTCGACAAACCGTAACAATGCAGTTGGAAGAACGTTTCAAGTTAAAGAAACGAGAACTTAAAGAAACACTATGTACGGTGAATCGTGTTTGCACTACAGCAGACTGCTGGACGTCTCGGAGGCGCAGCTTTTTGGGAATAACCGTGCATTGGTTAGATAATCATACCCTGTCACGAAAGGCTGCCTGTCTTGCTGTTCGTCAACTAAAGGGCAAACATACTTACGATTTAATAGCAAAGACCCTGGAGGAGATCTTTGAAGAGTATGAGTTGCAAAAAAAGATATGTTTCACTGTCACTGACAGTGGGTCAAACTTCATAAAAGCATTCCGTCTCTTTTCAGTTGATGAGTCTGAAGATAGCAGCGTGGAAATGGATCATAATGGTGAGGACAGTTCTGACGATTCAGATATTCAGTATCAGGAGATTGATGAGACCTTGAATCCAACAAGCAGTGTAGATGATGATCAGATCCTGTATCACCTTCCGGCACATTGGAAGTGTGCCTGTCATTTGCTCAGCCTTGTAGCAACAAGTGACTGTGCCAAAATTGCGGATCCACTTTATAAGAGAACATCAGTTCAGACATTTTCAAAGTTGACAGCACTCTGGAATAAACAAAACCGATCAGTTGTAGCTTCTGAAAAGATCAAGGATTCACTTGGTATGCTTTTGGTAACACCTGGTGAAACCCGGTGGAATTCAATGTATGATGCTGTCACCAGAGTTTACAAAATTCTCTGTGTAAGTGACATGGAAGTTAAGTTTGACAAACTTTGTGATGAGCTTGATATCAAAAGACTACAGCCTGTACAGAAAACATTTGTTAAAGAGTATGTTGCTGTTATGAAGCCTGTTTGCTGTGGACTTGATATTTTGCAAGGTGAAACTAAAAAAGACATTGGACTTGGTTTCCTTCTACCAACACTTGTCGTGATGAAGGCTCAGTTAAAAGTGTTTCTTGATCATGGAAAGAATGATCGGCTCGTAGTTTGTTCTCCATTAGTTTCATGTATTTTGAATGCCATCGATAGAAGATTTTCAAACATGTTTGACAGCATTGATGCTCAGCTGGCATCCGTTGTACATCCCAAATTCAAGTTGGACTGGATGGATGATGATTTGCAGCGTTCGCATCTTATTGAAGTACTGAAGAGACGCGTTTCACAATCACTATTGGTTGCTACGACTGATCAGAAAGCAACGTCGGCTGCTGATGGTACAGATAATCAGTCAGACTTCTTCGCTGTATTGTCAGCCAGACGACATCGTGTGAATGATTTACCTGATGTGAATCAAGAAGTTAATAATTACTTGGCAGACACTTCAGACAGTATTGCATCATTGGATGCATATCCACATATCCGTAAAATATACATGTGAACTCTACTGGAATTCATCGTTAGTTTTCCAGATGTAATGCAATCCACTGACTCGGTCTGACTGCTTTAACTATAGTGTGATGTTGAACTGTTTATGTATCATTTGCTTTTCTATGACAGTCATTTGCTTCATTCATCCATCCATCCATTCATTCATTCATTCATTCATTCACAATATGTGTACATCATACATATTAAAAATCTTGTTGCTTTTGTATGCCGACTTATTTAATAGTAGTTTATTATGTTGTCAAAGACTTTTGGATGCTTTGGGGGAAACTGATGAAGCACGTGTTAACTATTGAACAAAGTTTGGTTAAAATACATCATCTAAATCAGCCAAAAATGTTGTTATCGTTTATCGATGTAAGTGATATAGAGCAATGAATTACGTATTTGCATTTCATTCGTTGAATGACCCAAATATTGGTATTGGTATTGGCAATAATAAATTAATATTGGTATTGTTATTGCAATACTGGTTTTAAAATTGTATTGGTATTGGTATTGCAATACTGGTTTTAAAATTGTATTGGTATTGGTATTGCCAATACTTTTTTTTAGTATTGTTAACAACCCTGATGAAAATACAGCACCTGTGCATGAGTGTTCCAAATAGTGAAGCTTTTTTTATTTATGTCCTATATAAACTAGGGGGACGGGTGGTCGTGCGGTGTAGAGCGCTCGACTGTCGACCGGAAGGTCCCGGGTTCGAATCTCAATGAGAACCTTGGGATTTTTTCAGGTCCTGGTGAAAGTCCCCAAGTCCACCCAGCTTTAAATAGGTACCTGACTTTAAGTTGGGGGAGTAAATGCGGCTGGGCGTTGTGCTAACCACATAACCCCTTCATATGCCGAGGTTATAGAAACAGATGAATTCTACACTTCATCTGCCCCGATGGCCCATTAGGATTAAGGGAACTTTACTTACTTACTTACTACCTATATAAACTGGCCAAAATTAGGCTGCACGTGAAAGTTGGATTGTTTTAAAACTAAAAAAGTATTTTTTATACTATCTATCTATCTATCTATCTATCTATCTATCTATCTATCTATCTATCTATCTATCTATCTATCTATCTATCTATCTATCTATCTATCTATCTATCTATCTATCTATCTATCTATCTATCTATCTATCTATCTATCTATATATATATCTATATATCTATCTATATATAATTAGTAGGGAGCGACCGATATGCCTTTTTACCGATATTCCGATACCGATATTTTCCCCCCAGCATTTTTACCGATACCGATACCGATATTTTCTTTTTAGGGGCTGTCCATTATTTATGTCAACAAATTTTTGGCGATTTTTACCTCCCCCCCCCCCTGTCAACAACTTGTCAAACTTCCAGAGACCCCCCCCCCCTATAAAATTACGTCAACATTTGATTACCCCCCTAAAAAGGTGGCTTCCAAAATGTTTATGTGGCACAATTAGTAGGAATATTGTTAGTTTAATTAAAATACTGAATGTTAAGCGAGTGTGTAACACAAAACTACAAAGGCTGCTTAATTTTCCTATTTATTAAGTAATTATATTAAATTTAAAAAAGTAACATTGTTGACGTCAACTTTTCTTGACCTCCCCCCCTCCCCCTTGTCAACAATTGTCAAAAATTTTCTGACCCCCTATTTTGTTGACTTAATTAATGGATAGCCCCTTAAGCAACAACAATGCCAAACACGTGTTATTCTCGTGCTATATGACGTATTTCAAGCCAAGTTCACATATTTTGTAACACCCCCCCCCCCAGATACCGATATTTTTTTTTAATCAACAACAATGCCAAACACGTGTTTCTCTCATGCTACAGCTAATGACGTATGTCAACCCATGCTTACCCCTTCCCTGTCATATTTCGTGACACTTCGCCGACACGTAAGTCTTGTTCCCCCCCCCCCCCCCCACTTCCCATCCCAACAAAAAATACACACAGATGTTCACTAATTGTATCATTCAAGGTCATACATTAGAATTAAGAAATGCCAATCCTATTGTTTCAAGGTCATATCTCTGATGTATACGTGACAATTTCTGTGTACGGGTTTTTTTTTTCCTTTTTTTTAAATCTTGTCTGATCGGGTTATAAAATTGGGTTATTTACTGATTTTTTTTTCTGCAACTCTGTTGTGAAAAAAAAAAACAATGTATCGGCAGCCAAAAAAACGGCCGGTCCGACAGTTAACCCATAGTGCCAATATCGGTTCGACTATCGGTCGCTCCCTACAACAATCGGCCGATCCGATATTAACCGATAGTGCCAATATCGGTCCGATACCGATAGCGATCCGATTATCGGTCGCTCCCTAATAATTAGTGCTTTTTTGTGCCGGTACGCGCCGGTACGGCGTACCGTCACCTTTTTCAATGTGAGGAAAAAATATTACTTTTCTTGTATTATAACGTTTATTATTAATTAATTTCATTATAAATTTGTTAAAATTGAATTATTTTAAAATAGTATCTTTGCAGTTGTGATTTAACTTGCATCGAGGTGCGAACTGGTAGTTAAAAGTTAGGCAATCCCTCACTATGAGTACCGGCACATATTTTTTACAAATATATATATATATATATATATATATATATATATATATATATATAGGCCTATATATTTGTGTGTGCGTGTGTGTGTATGTGTGGAGAGAGAGAGAGAGAGAGAGAGAGAGAGAGAGAGAGAGAGAGAGAGAGACTAAATAGGCCCACAATTTATTATATTTTTTGAAAGTAATTTTCTTAAAAAAAATATAATGAACTAAAAAGTACAAAAAAAATCATTATAATATATAATTATTTTCATAAATTATCATTATAAAAATTAAAAGCGTGAGTAAAAATAACGTTTTTGTCTATTTTTGATATTCGTTGTTAAAAAAATTTCCTACGACGAGGATGGGATTCGAACCCACGCGGGGAGACCCCAATGGATTAGCAGTCCATCGCCTTAACCACTCGGCCACCTCGTCTTAGCACTGACAGTAACAAACGTTTTTATATTGCAACTATATTATGCTTTATCCGGAACCGGAAATGTAGTATATTTGGTCTGTATTTTAAAATAATAAAATATTTAGATCATTGATTTTTTTTCCTAAGACGTACTCAAAAGAAACTATTGATAGCAGTTTGAAAACTCTTAACTCCATTAATGTCGAGGATTAGAAACTGCTTGTTTTTCATGACGTTCCCTCCCAACTGTGATGGTAACAATGCATTGTACTTTCTACTTTAGATAACATTAAAGGTTAATATATTTGATATTCGTTGCTAGTTCACTAGACACTAGTTCTCATCCTTTACTTTACTGGCTTACTGAACTCAGTTAATTGTAAATGTTTGTGTATTTGTTACTATATTAATAATTATGAATAAAAAAAAATTGATGCGTGTTAAAATTGTCTTTTTTCACAGTCATTGTATTTTAAAATACTTGAAATCGATAGCTACAAATTTTCTATACCATGATTTGTGACAATTTGTCAATTTTTTAGAGCATTTTCTAAAAAAAAATGCTCTATTGTCCCCGTTTTGTCTGTCTGTCATCACCCTAGATCTCAACAACCATAAGTCCTAGACCCATGATGTATATATCATTTTGTAGGTCTTGGCCTGCCAAGAAATGACTTTTTTCCAATTCGCGATCTGACCTCTGAGGGCCGAAAAAGGGGGCTTAGTACCGTTTTTTGCTATATAAGCTATATTAATCAAGAGCGCCTATATCTCAACAACCATAAGTCCTAGACCCATGATGTATATATCATTTTGTAGGTCTTGGCCTGCCAAGTGTACATCAAAAGTCCATTTCGCGATAGGACCTCTAAGGGCCAGGCTTCAGGGCTCCTAAGGGGCTTATATATTATATATACACCTTGTACGTTCAATAACCCATTCATTTGGTGCGAAATACTGCAGCACGTAGTTTCACCAAGATTTATTAAGAAACTCATCAAATGAAATAGTAAGCTTGTGTTCTGAGTTTAATTGAAAGTATCAGAGCTATGCAACAATTGACGGAGTTTTCGGACGATTAAATGACTATAATTTCGAATTTTTTTAATTATGAGTCCTATTTCAGTAACCACAAACCACTTGTAGTTAGATTTAAGAGACAATAATTTTTTTTCAAATATAAAGAAACGTCTTTATAATTTTTTTTTTACAGATATATGCATTACACAATTGAATTTATAAACATTTCCAAAATTTACAAATATTTACTGAAAGCTAACAAACAGTTAATTCTTCAATGTGCAGAAAATATCTTTATTTTCACTTTTTAACAAAATATTCATGCTGATAAGAATTTTAGTTTTTAGTAGCCTGCAGATTTACTTTGATGCAAGTACTTAATAAGTATTGGTTTGGAGATTATTACTTTCTGGCATATAGTTAAATATGGCCCACATGAGAATTAATCACTATGTTTATTTAATTATTTATCACTGTAAAACAAATTATTTTCATTTCATATAGGCTTCAGTCACACCTGAAAGAGCACTTGATGCAGAAAACACTAATTTATCCACAAATTCTACTAGAAACAGTAAGTTTTAATTTTGTATTTAAGGTATTCTCAAATACTAAAGGACTGTGATTTCTACAAGAACAATCTGTGAAATTAGTTCTCATGTAAACCTGCTTATACAATATACAGCAGTTCCTGTTTCTGTAATTTAAAAAAATACTATTTATCTCAATTCTCATGGGAGATGATTGAATTAGGTTATACATATTAATTTTGAATATTTAAAAAAAATGCTGTAAATATATATCATGCTTTATCAGATTAATAAAATTTTTCTTGTCATACATTTTTTTTTTTTTTGCTAAAATGTTCAGGTAAAATATTCTATAAACAGCAGTGCTCAACAGTCACATTAACTGAATGTTATAAATAAGTAGCATGAACAAGTCTAAAATATTTAATATTTAATAATACAAATTTACACTGCGTTGAAAATTGTATTTTTATCATACTAAGATTATAGTGGACAAGGAGATGGCTTCCAGCAGATGAAGAAAGAAAACGCTGTCAGCGGTCCTGATGAACATACAAATGAAATAATTAATGATGCCATGAAGTAAGTTTGTATTACAGCATAATCTGATTTCATTTTTTATCTTATAGATTTCGAAAGGAAAAAAATCTCTGACAAAATTATGTTTTCAGAGCATCTAATAGTAGTTATAATGTTTCACTATGAAAATTTGAATTACACGATATTGAAGGGAACATTTTTATTTTTTATTTTATTGGAGAAATAAATGAATAGCAGCTTATGAATATATCTTTTAGGAGGGGGGTACTTGGTCAGAAAGAGACAGTATCAAGTTAGATATTTCTTGCTTTTCAAAGATGATGCTTATACATGTAAATAATACATTTTTTCTGTTACAGAGTAACCCCATGGCAGCGGTCATCTCTGAAACAAGTATGTGACACTGTTGCAGAAATTACAGTTGAACCATCTAGTAGAGAAGAACCAGATGTTAAAGCATTTTTTAAAGTTAGTAAAATTCCCTAAAAATTATAAAATATTTTGTGATTGTGGAATGAGTATTGTTAACAGTGTAAACCATTGTCAAATCTAATGAATTTTTTAATTGAGCAGCATTAGGATTAATTTAACCTAAATTTAAATCAGGAGCCAATAATATCAGTAGGCCGAATTTGGGCAATCTACGTATGTAAAAAAAATAAATTTCTTTATTATTCTATTAATTTCTTGAGGAATAGAAATAAAAATAAAAAATGCAGTATTTAAATTTGAGCTATGGTTTGATATTTGATAATATTGTTAAAACATATATTTAAATAAAAAATTTGGTTTATTATAAAGCAGGCTTGCGGAGCTGCCAAATTTTTTTCGGCTCCGGCTCCCACAAATTTGACGGCTCCGGCTCCCTATTAAGATAGTATCACACGAGACAAAAATTTTTGTAATTGCGCCACGCAAACATGCCGCTGATAAAAAGTTATGCAAATTTTGTCACGTTCACCTCCATAGCAGGCCCGAAGCGTGGGGTGGGGGCAGGGAGAGCCCACTTGATTGTTTGTAAACACTAACACATGTTTCATTTAACAAAAAAAAAAACCTGGCTTAGCTACACAGAAACTTTATTATTGTTTTTTTTTTATAATTGTTTGAATTGTATGATTTAATCGTTACTCAGTGTCTAGGGTTCCACTAAGCGGACTCTGTATTATTATTTTTTCGGGTTCCGTCTAATAAAGTTTAAATATAGCTAAGCTTAGTGCATATTTGCCACGGGTCCGAATAACAATCGGATTTTATTGGGACCCGGGTCCGTATAGCCACAGCCTTATAAATCTATCTACTCTATTTCAGATATTCTGTTTATAATAAAATTGTTAAATACAGAAAGCGACCATTTTGATTTTAGTTTATTACAAATTCGCGGCAGCCCCGTAGCGTGAAAATTCTACAGCAGGGGCCAAGCATTCTACAACAGGGTCCAGGCAATAGTAGGGGGGGGCAGGTAATACATTTTACTAAGTAGAGCAAATAAGCAGAGGGGGCCAGACAAACTGCAAGGGCCCCCACACACGCTACGGGCCTGATTCGCGGTCAAATAATAATACGAAATGACGCGTTCTATTTGTCGTCTTCGTAAAAATTTATTTTAAATGATTGATACAATTATTCTATGAGATAAAACTGTTTTAACTTTATATATAACAAAATAGCATGCCATTAAAAAAATTTCGGAGGGTAAACAAGATTTAAAACGAACACAAAACGATTCCCCATTAAAGATTTCGTGTGGTGATGTGTATGCACGCTATCATTTTAACGCTGTTACTGTTATGGCGTTTGTAAAAATAACAACAATTCAAATTGTAGGAGGCAAACAATCAAACAAATTTGGAATTTTAAAGCTAAAAAAAAATTTTTGCTGTAAAAAAAAACATTTGGGAGCCGTGGAGCCACCAGATTTTTTGGGCTCCGGCTCCAGCAAAAAGTAGCGGCTCCTCGGCTACGGCTCCGCAAGCCTGTTATAAAGGGTGTTTCATAAAGTACACAGTTTTTAAAAATGCAATGAATCAGCCAAGATCGATGCAAAATTCAAAATTATTTAATTTTATTCAACATATACTCCAATTTAATAATGAAAAATGATATCGAGCATATGTCCGCCTCCATTTTCTCTGCAGGCAGTCATCCGATCGTAGCAATTAACGGGGCTCACATTCACACTGTCTTGCACTACCGCAATGTTTTGTTGCATTCGAACATTACGGTTTCGACCGGGCGATTTTCTGGTTGCAACTAACCCAGATTCTTTGAATTTCTGTACCAACCTCGAAACTGTTGTTGCGGTCGGGGCATTGTCACGTCCAAAGATCGCGCGAAGTTTACGGATAGTCTCTGCATAGCACTCCCCGTTTTTGTAATGAGTTTTCACAATAAGAATGCATTGCTCGATACTGAACCACTCCATGGCTACTAAATGGAAAAACGACAAATGGTCTTCTAATCGGAGTGATAATAGATAACGAAAATGATAGGAACAGTGCTGAGAATCTTCAAAAAAAAAATCCTGCGCAATTAAAAAACTGCGTACTTTATGAAACACCCTCTATTTCTTATCATACATTAGTGAGGAAGGATATTTTTAATGATTTCTTATAAACAAGTTTTTCTATAACATTACTCTTTTTCCTATGGCTCTACAGACAATATAGGGCTCTGGTCTACCGTACTATGCCTCTCTATTAGGGATTGTCGGTTTTTAAAAACCCTTGCCTATTGTCATTGTTTGGAAGTAATTCTCGAGCGATACAAAAGAGTTGTAGGCATGACCAAATGGTTCATGGTTGATGGGGTGGTGAAGATACATTGAGAGATTTATTGCATCCATTTCCTAGACTTTAACAGAGGTCAATAATCAAGTCAATTCATCCTACACCTCCACCACTGCCAACCCCTCTAACCTACTCAAGGCATTCACCATGGCAGGACCATCCTACAGCCACTATAATGACTTGTGTAGCTAAAACATCTCAGGGATGGGGATAGGGTAGGTCGAGAGGGGAGATAAATATAAGGGGAATGGGTTTAGAGTGCAACAGTGAAGAAATGTTTTGAAATGGGCACTTGTTGTGGGTCCATAGATGGGGCTGTACAGAGGTGTTTGTGTTCTGTGTCACAGAGAGAGAGAAACTGAATACTATGACTAAAAAAGAACCGTTATATGTTCAGGCTTTATGTAAATAAGTGCTATTTTTTTCTTTATTTAACAAGGAATAATAGCTTGTTTGTAATTCACTGTTGTCATGATTAAGTATAAATAAGTCTTTTCAACTATACTGAGCGCTACATCACAACGGCTTATTTCAGAACTTGCCTGTGATCGGCAAACCAAACCTTGTGTCTTTGATAGCCACATATATTTATAACATATAAACGAAACACAGGAAAGAATTAAGTCTTATTCGTGTCTGCCAAATATAGTTGAACACTTCAAAGGTCATGATAGAATATGTTTTGTCATAATGGGATTTAATAGAACATATATGTACCCACTAAAAGTATTACTGATTTATTGTTTTACGAAAAAAATTGGTCGACATAATTACATTATACTTTATTCTTTATCATACATGTTAATTAAATACTACATTAATTGAAAATAATTATTGCTAGAATGCTTTAAATATCCGTTTTTTTTTTTTCACATATTATTTTAGTTAAACCAAAAATGTTTTTTTTTTTTAGAAATTGACCTTCGACAACCGTTTTTTTTTTAAAAGTCGGTTTTTGTATAATCCCTACACTCTACAGCCCACATAGAGCTCTGGCCTGTCATACTATTCTCCACTTTTGCTGATTGATTTTCCCCCACTCTGTCACTCTTTAAGGTCTTGAGAAAGACCTCATCTATCTGTCTTCTTTGTCTTTTCTCATTAGTTGTTGTCTTAATTGCCTTTTTGCCTGTTTTTTTCCATTCTTTCTACCACCATTCCATCTTGGTCTATTTTTAGAGCGTTTTCGAAAAAAAATGCTCTATTGTCCCCGTTTTGTCTGTCTGTCTGTCTGTCCGTCCGTCATCACCCTAGATCTCAACAACCATAAGTCCTAGACCCATGATGTATTTATCATTTTGTAGGTCTTGGCCTGCCATGTGTGCAGCAAAAGTTCATTTCGCGATCTGACCTCTGATGGCCGTAAAAGGGGGCTTATAAAGTACCGTTTTTTACTATATAAGCTATATTAACAATGGAGAGCCCTATATCTCAGCAACCATAATTCCTAGACCCATGATGTATATATCATTTTGTAGGTCTTGGCCTGCCAAGTGTACATCAAAAGTCCATTTCGCAATCTGACCTCTCAGAACCAAAATATAAGAGTTTCTTATATACCGTTTTTGCTTATATTTTAAATATAAATAATAAAAGCTAATCAAAGGGGCGTAATCATTATTTATTTTTGTAATAGTTATTCAACATGATTACTTCCCTCTCTAAATTTATCGAAATTCATGCGCGTGGAGCAATATTTATGGCTGTAACCCGGGAAAAAAATACGGATTCCGTCCGAAAATGCTCTAAAATGTCCTTTGTCCGAAACAGAAAAGACTTAAATTGCTTGTTTTTTCATTTCTGCTATGTTTTCCTCATGTAACACTGACTATCCTACTTCTCCTATCTATGTTGTCTTTTACCAGCCCATATATTTTCCTAAATATTTTTCTTTCCCATGTTTTCTGCTTCCTAGCTCTGGTCCATGTTTCATTTCCATATGTTACTGCTGGTCTGATTATGGTCTTATATATTGTTATCTTTAGTTTTCTGAAGATCTTTTTAGTATTTTATCTAGTGCACAATATATTCTGTTCCCTATTTCTAGTCTTTGTTTGATCTTTGTCATTGTATTATTTTTCTCATTGATGGTTGATGTCTGGTATTTAAAGTCCTCTACCCTTTCAAAAGTTCTATTTCTGATTTTGAAAGTTATTTCTTTCCTTTTCTTTTCATAGCAGTAGCATGTATTGTGTTTTTGATTTTGTATTATACTTTTTCCAGAGATGGCTGGGAAACATCCAAATATTAAAGGATTTGAGGTTGGGTATGTCATACTGGTTCTATTTAGAAATCTATTTACTCTAACAACTTTGAGGAAACAAATTTTAAACAAAACACTTAACTTATTTACTTACTGTATTTTAAGTAGTTGCTTTAAATTAATTTTATAGAAATATTATAACTGTCTTTTTCCGTTTATTAATAAAACTCACTATGTACTAATGCTTCTTATTAGCTAGCTCTGCACCTTTTTGTTTTAGACTTGAATTTTTTTTCTCTTCTTAACATACATGACAAAAGAAACAAAAATATTTTCATTCAACTATGAAAAAGGACCTAGCTTGATGACTTTTTTGAAACCCCTGGTCTAAACTATTACTTAATATGCTTTTATATTTTGGTTTTTCTACTGCAGTCTATATGACTTAACATTTTTAATTTTTTATAAGTTCTATTTTTTTTTCTTCAGAAGAATAAATAATCCATGCATATAATCTCTCTATTTATAAATGCTAATGTATGGATGGATGTTACACATAAAATTTTTTTTTATTACTTGAATAAATCATAATACTAAAAATAGACCATTTCTTTGTAAGAGAAATAGTAGGTGCATATTTTACATAATTAAATGCAATTATAAATCAAATGTCATTCTCAGATATTTTGTTAGCCATCTTCATTGTATTATTTATGTCCACCACTCTGAAAGTATAGGCCACTAATAACAGTACACCAGCAACTTCTATTCCATCTCAGCGCTTGCCTTGTGATATTACTCTCTGATTTGCTTAAAGTGTTACCTATCCAACCCCATCTCCTCATCCTGATCCTCTCAACCATTGGAACTTTACCGGTCCTTTCTAAAAGGCTTGCATTGCTGAAGGTGTCAGGCCATCGAATTCCAAGATTTCTTCTAAGGCAGTCATTAGTGAACATCTGGACTTTCCTAATGGTGGTCTTTGTCATCCTCAGCTCCATACAATAGGACTTACTTTACATTAGTTTTGAACAATCTTAGTGTTCAAAGACAACTCTATGGAATTCCACATGTTCTTGAGCTGCATTAAGGCTTTTACTGGTCCTTGCCTTGACATCTGCATTGGGCTGCCCTGGTGATCTATGATGCTACTCATCTAGATAAAGGGCTGCACTTCTTCTTTTAGCTGATTTCATTTAAGGTGACAGCATTCATTCTGGTTGAGTTAATTTGCAGGATCTTGCTTTTGTCATAATGTATACTAAGTCCAACTCTTATTGCCGTGGCTGCCACTTAATTTGCTTTCTCTTGCATCTTTTGATGGTTATGTGAAAGGTGAATTATGTCGTCTTCAAAGTCCAGATCGTCTAGCTTATAGCTAAGTACTTTGGATTCTATTCCTTCTTTGCCTTGTGGATTTCTTCATAATCAGTCTATAGCAAGTTGGAACAGAAATGATAAAAGCAAGTGTCCTTGTCAGACTCCAGTTCGCTTGGAAGCTTTCTTTTATCTGGCCTCCGTGGTTAACTCTGTAGGACATTCCCTCATATGATTTCTTAATCACTTTAATTAGCATTGAAGGAGCTTCCAGAGTATCTCGATCTACATTCTTCCAATTGTGTCAGGTATATGCATAAGAGTTCTTTAAAGTGTCACAGCAACGCAGAGTATACTGCTAGTATGTATATATAAAATAAAAAAGACTAAAATAAAGAATGATGAACCTTTTACATTCGTTTTTCTATTCTATGCATAGGGGGGGGGGGTGGAGAGGTGCAAATATTAATTTTTATTCTAAATAACCTAAGGTATCCAGATAACATCTAGTGTTCAGTTCCTTAACTTATTAGCAAGGAAAATACTGGACTGAAAACTGCAAAATAGACACATTACATCAGATAAAATATATGCAGTAAGCATACTGTTTGCATAAAATTTTACTAGTAATAAAAAGTAAAAAAATAAAAGCATAATCACAGTGAAATGATGAAACTGTTTGGTTTATTATGTTTTATTGTAATTACACAATGACAAACAACTTTTGAGTGCTAGAATTAATAGATGGCCTTTTCAATATAATTTGCAATGCAGAAATATATGTGTAATCATTGAAAACAGAATAATTTTTCCTAAAAAATGTTCAAAAAACTTCAATTGAAAATTGCCAAAGCCAATGAAAACTGAGGTATTAGTGTCATTAATTATAGCATACATTTTGTTCAGTGAAAATTTTCTGATTTTTCACAGGTTTTAAGAAATCATCGACTGCAGAGTAAATTGGTGTATGTTCTAACTGTTGTTGCAATTGTGGCTATTTCTCACTTTGTTCTGTCAGTTAAATGGATTTTACCTTATTTTTATACCATAACAACTCCCATCCTACTAATTATGCGGCTCATTATGTACTGGTAAGCTTTTAACCCAACTTAATGTTCAAGTCTTAGCTTAGTCTAATATTGAAATAACTTAGTAAAATGATTTAAAGGTATTTATTATGTTATGCTATTTCTTTTCAGGCAAATGAAATACCAATATTTTTTATTGGATTTTTGTTATTTTGCCAATACCTACTGGTACATTTATCTATGGTAATTTTTTTTTTACATTTTTCTAGCAGTGTTCAGAGATATAAAAATCAGTTATAGAAATTTTTTTTTTTACATTTTTGTGTATAAGTACTGATGACTAAATGTCAATTTTAACCTTAAATTTCCTCAATACACCCAAAAGCACTTTCTCCCAAATAGATTCATTCGTTGTAAACAAATAATGATTAGCGCCATAAAATTGTATATTCTATAAATTTACTAACGTCCTTTTCCATTTTAATGAAGATAAATAGGTTGACATTTACATAAGCTATCCATTTTTGTGAAAAATATATGTTACCGGCAAAGTGTGAAATGCCGGCATTCTATAGAATGTCTAGGCAATGTATGGAATGCCTGGTCGTTTTAGGCAAAGTATTAATTTTTTAATTGTGCATACTTTTCCATCATGGTTTGCAACCTCATGCATGTCTTCTGCAGAAAGGGCTGTCTCTTCATCTCTGTCTATCTGCTCTTGTGTTGTTTGTATGTTCTGTATTCTTTTTTCGAGGTCTTCTCTGTTTCCACATCTTGTAAAACATCGACAGGTAGGGACGACGTTGTGAGGCATATTTTAGCTTTGCAGCCAAATAGTCCTTTGTATGATGATCTTTTAATCCCAGAATGAAAAGCTCTGTTCTTCATGAGTTGCACGAACCGTAACCCCTCACTCCAGCGGCCAGTTTTTCCATCTTGCATCCAACACACAACATATTTTAGATGTCCTGGTTTGCTCTTTTGACGCTCCCCTGGCTTTGTGAGTGGAGCGGCTTACCATGAACGATCTTCAAGGTGGGGCAGTACTCTTTTAAGCTGCTTACCACACTGTTTGCAAATTCTCTGCCGTTATCGGACTGTAGAATTGTTGGAGCACCAAGCAACGTAAATATGTCTACGAGCTGGTATGCGACTTCTTCTGCCCTCTTTGTCTTCAGGGCCCTGAGAACCACGAACTTGCTGAGATGATCTTGATACACCATTAAAACTTTGTATTCCCCATCAGGATGGGATTGAAAGTCAATGAGATCGACCTGACATCGTGGGTTGAATTCTGAAAAAAACATTGGCTAGACTACAATGGCTTTTTTGACGCCTTTTTGTTTTTTCTGGCAAGGTTCACAAAGGTTAACATACAGTTCAATATCATGACGTGTAATGTTCTTGTATTTGGGTGATAGTTCTTTCAACATTCTGTCCCGTCCTCCATGACCAATAGCCAAATGGGCATTATGAAGTACGTCAAATAACTCGGAGTCCGCGACTTAAAACTGAATGGCACTCACACCTTCTTTTTCCACCATCATGGCATCATAGTGTTTCACCAGCCAACAGTTACATACTTTGCCGAACGGGAACTCAGCATTCTACAGAATGCCTAGGCAATGTATGAAATAACAATTTATTTCATACTTTGCCTGAAAAATTCAGGCATTCTATACATTGCCTAGGCATTCTATAGAATGCCGGATTTCACACTTTGCCGGTAACATATATAAGTTTTAAATAGTTATTACTTCTTTCTTTTTATCTTCATTATAATATAAATATACATTATAATAATTTCTTTCATATAATTAAATCTTTTTTATCTATTAGAAGAAATCTATTTATTTAAATTTGTGTTAAATAAAAATCAGGTGCTTTTATTTTTCTTTAAAAAACAGTATAGTGGAATTATTTAACAAGAAGAAGTTGTAATTTTTTTTGGGAACTTGGTTAAGGATCATTTAAATTAAAACATATATTGCCTTAAATTGTTATACTTTCTCTTTGTAATAATTTTTATACCATCATTTAATTATAAATAATGACATACTAATACAGAACTTACAGTATTTACTTAATTTTTACTGAAGCATATTTATTTACAAAATCATGTGCAGATATGTTATGTTTTTTTTTTACTTGTTTTAGTAAGCTCACTTTGCTTTAAAATATTCACAGGCTTGCTCCACAACATGAAATTATGTTTGTTGTTGGTTATGCTGTAGCTAATGGACCTTTAATTTGGGCTCTTCTTGTGTTTAGAAACTCCCTTGTCTTTCACAGTTTGGACAAAGTCACTTCATTGTACATTCATTTATTGCCAACCCTTTTATCATTTGTGTAAGTCCAACTATTTATGCATATCTCTATTCATTAGATTCAGTCATCTTAAATAATCAGAGCTGAGTAAATATGAAATATTGTTTTTAAAATTCGTTTATTTCTAACCATATTTTTTTTACTAAAAATGACTGAGTTACCTAAGCTATTGAAGCTTTTTCATCACTTTTCTTTTTTTTATTCAGAATCAGATGGTATCCAGAAGACACTTCAGAACATTGGTATAACCCTTTTCCACAATATGAAGTAGGATATTCATTTTTCTGGCTTGTTTTCATCCCATTCATGTTTGTATTAGCTCACCAGGTAAAGATGTCTCTTTTCTGTTTTTTGCTTTATTATAATTAGATTCGCAGTGGCTCCGTATACAACCAATTGTACTACTCTTATGATTTAAAGTTATTTTCTTTTCGCGGGAACGAGCAATTTTTTCTAATTATACATTAAAATTGTAACTATGAGTGTGTATCGTGCTGGCACAATGGTTAAGCCATTTGGACGCGACTCACTTTTATGTTGACTATATCCAGGTTCGATTCCTCTCAGAAACATTACTTTTTTATTGTGTTTTTTTTTTTTCAGAATGTATCCTATTATTTGTTTTAATGAAAAGTAACTAATTAGATCTCTTTGACATTTTTTAAAAATTGAAATAATGTATCCTTTAGGATGTTGTAAGAAAAAGAAACAACTAATTAGGTTTTTTAACTATTTCATAACTTAAAAAAAAAAAATAATTTTGAAAATATATATCAAAGCTGAACACAGAGGCGTAACAAGGAGGGGGGGGGGGTGTCCAAAATCAAAAGTCCCGCCGGGCTCCAGCTTGAGGGGAGCCCCCAAAATTATTTTTTACATTAAATATTAAGTACATAATCTCATGTCATGGTATCGAATGTCAAAATGCAAGGCCCCCAAATCCTAGGTTCGGCAATGGCTTTACAGTAGTCTATCTTCCTGCAAAGGCTTTGCAGGGTACAGCTAGTCCTAAATATTACCTAACTTTTCCTTACCATCATTTTTGCATCACACTTTAAAAAATTCAGAGTAGCCTACATATTTCAAATTTACTAAATAATAATAAAATTAAGAAATGAAAATAGAGGGGGTGGGGAAGCATTTATATCCGAGAATTGAACCAAATACTGACGGAGACGAATTAACGAGTGTTAGCATTCTGGGGGGGGGGGTGCGATAGATACTAATTTAGTGCATAATTTTTTGTTTTATTTGTCCGACTTTATTAGGCTTGGGCAGACTCGAAAAAAAGTAATAAAGAATAACTGCCGTGCATGCGCACATCTTTACTCTTAGTCTTAGACATATATGACAACTAAAATATATAATTCAAGCCGTATTTATTTTTAAAAAAATATTATAAAAATATCTCAGATTATTAACAGCAAATGACTTTATTTGGCTTGGACAGACCCGAAAAAAATGAATGTCAAATATAAAGATATCTCCGATTATTAACAGCAAATGACGTCATCAACGTCTGCAGTAAATAAGAGTTCTCATTCATTCTGTTTACTGACGTCATCAAAGTTTGCTGGTCGTGTCCTGAAAAAAAAATACGTAGTACGATTGGTCGTATACGGAGCCACTGCGAATTAGATTTGATTTATTTTTTCAAATTCTTGCTTCGTAATTGAACAATATTCTGTAAAATGACATAGTTCAGGGGAAAAAATTAGAAGTTTTTTTTATTGATTTAATTATACTCAAAGATTATTCCACAGGTGCTTTATATAGTTTTAGTTAACTGTATCCTCAAACCTAATGAAGAATACTTAACTATGTATCGTTACCTAACTGCCAAGGAATCTTCATTTATATTTCGTATGTGTAACATTTTTGGACCTAGGTATGTTATTTTTTTTTTTTAAAGTTACCCTTTTGCCAAAAAATATCTATTTGCTAGAAATTTCTTGCTGTTAAAATTTTGGTATAATTATATAATTTATTTTACTTAAAAAAGTAAGACAAAATGAAAAAAAATAGGGTTTCAAAACAATTATCAAATTTGTTAAAAAACTATTCTGCAATAGGTTAACATATTAGAAAACATATTGTGGCAGGTAGTTTATACTGTTTTGTTCAGACTTTTGTTAATTAGAGATTTGCCAGTATTTGTTTGTATTTTGTAACTTCTTTTACTAGCACTCTAAAATATTACTAAAAATAATCTAGGCTTATTTTAGAGGAAATATCTCATCATGTTAAACTCTTTCACTTTACAGAAAATGTAGAACGTCTCTTTGTATATAATAAAATTTTTCTTTTAATTACATTGACGTACATGTTTGTGTTGTAAATGTTACATAAAAAAAAAGTCTTTAATCCTAGACCTGGTAAAGGATTTTAAAAATTAAATTGCCAATTTTACAATGAACTTTTGAAGCCATTAATATTTTTTTATACTTTCCGCAGATTTCGTGTCCACTTATACGTTGCTTGGGGATTATCTCTTGTTTTAATTATGTTGCTATTCAACCCAGTTTGGTACAACTTTTTTATACCTCATTGCATAGTGGTCACAGTCTCTATACTGATAGCTATTTACAATGGTGCTACATACTATTTAGATGTGTTTAGCTTAGAAGCTTTGGGCAGAAATAAAAGTTGCAAGCCGGATTCAGCTTCATCTGGTGTCAATGTTAGATACAATAATACTAAAGAAAAATTACCCTATGGGACACTGTTAACTAGTGAACAGACTGAAAGTGTTCAAGAGACAATTGAAACTCTGTAAATGAATACAGCAAAATACAGATTATAGAAAAATATTCTGTTTCTAAAACCATTAATGACTGTTGTTAGGTAACTTCATTGTCGCTTAAGCTTTTATGAAATGTTTTATGTGTAATTCCTTTTAAAATTTTGCAGCTTAAAATTTTTATTTTTAAGATCTGTTAGTATTTCATCCTGTCTCAAAAGAAATACATGTACATTATTTATTTATAAAAATCTGTGATGAAATGCTACTTGAATACTGAAAAATGTCATTTTTAGCATCATTATTATCTCACTAAAAAAACTCATTTTCATTTTTCTTCAATTTTAAGACAAAATAATACAGTGTATTTCTCTTCGCAAATTTTTTAAAATAGTAATTACATGTAATTAACTTTATTTTCCAACTCCGTAATATTGTACATTATTTTTCATTCAGTATTTAAAACATTCCATCCTCATTAAAACATATATTCTGCATATCTCGGGTTATATTTTGTATACACTTATTAAATGTAATTCTCAAATATTTAGGCCACACATTTTTTATTCAGCTCTTTACACTGATTACTGATGTTCAACTTGAAGATCTTTTTTTTTTTTGGATATTAATTGTATTTACTGACAACATTAATGTCAAAGACAATTTACTATCAGAAAATTTTTAATCTCATTCCTCTGTAGAGTATTAAAAGATATTGTTGAAAAGCAAGTGCGCTGTACGTACAAGCTAACAGTTAAAAAAATGATTTCAATGCACTTTCTGAAGTATCTGTGATTACTACATATTATAATCATTTATATTTAGTTTCATATATAAATGCTTAATGATGAAAAAGATAGACATAAAGGATATTAATTTTCTGTTTAAAAATGTAGTTCATTGATTAATAACTTCTTAAAGTAGATTAGGGTTAATGACAAAATGGTTTTTGATTTAAAAAACACAAATTTTTGTCAGATGATTATTACAGAAATCACTAATCCTTTTAACACATAAAATTGTTAGACTACACCATTTTTCAGTCTTCATTCAGCCAGTTTGTTTACATTCTATATCTCAACAGATATTGACTGTGGTTGGTGACATCAAATGTTGTAAGAGACAATAGATGTGTATAATTATTATTCTTTTTACTGTAATCATTCCTTTTCATAAGATTATTTGAATGTTGAGATGATTCATCAGCGCTTGGGATCAGTTTCCATTTTTGTCCATTCAAAAACTAGTCACTACAAAATATTTAAGAGTGCTTATTGTTTATATTTCATCTTGTCAATCTTATGTTCAAAAACATAATTTAATACAACCTACCCAAATTTGAATTATTTCAATTTTTTCATATTTTTTTTTTACAATACCTCAGTTTATTTTGTAAGTAATTAAGTATCGGAATATTTCATTCACTTTTCTCTTTCATCATTCTTCTACAGTTTACATAATTTATTGTGCATTTATGTTACTTTTTTAAACCTAGTCATTTATTGGCTTTAAAAAAAACATGTTCGTTCTGTATAATGTCAGGGTAACTTCTTAAAAACCGGGTATGCATAATTTTTTCAAGAAATACTGTATTGTTTTTTTTTTTACTTACATAAATATTATGAAATCATTTCTTCAAAAATTCTTTTTATTTTATATTTTGGGATTGTATTGCAGCACATATCAAAACACTTGTACAGAGAGCAGTGCTTATTAATTGGATAAATTAGTTGTTATAAATCAAAATGTGTTTAATGAATTTTTTATATCTCAGCAGTCTTTCCTATTTATTTTGTAACAAGTGTGTTTGAATTCATTTAGTTTGTAATGATTCTATTCTAAATCATTTAATTTGTAGTGATTGTATTCTAATCAGCTGTAGTCAATGCCTCCTTGGTTACACCTCAGCTGTACATTGGTCTTTATTGAACCTACCTTTGAGGATTTCAGTCATAGGCCAAATGTTTTTAGAGCTTACGTGGATTAAACCTACCTTCGAGGATTTCAGTCATAGGCCAAATGTTTTTAGAGCTTACGTGGATTAAACCATGGAAGTCTAGATATAGCATCAGGAAGGACAACCAATATTTTAAAAAATACTGTTTAGGCTGACACACAATCAAGTGTTTAGCGTTAGTCTTCATGTTTAATAGCAGTTTTGTATATTTGGTCCTTTTGTTTTTATGAAATAAACACAAACGCAATTAAAAATTGAAAACTTTTAATAACAATTTTTTAAATTTAAAACTTTATTTTGTCAATTTATTTATTTTTCGTTTTTTCATTGGTTTTTCATGCACCGTCTCATTCAATTGCTTAACATAATTTTTAGACGAACAATTAAAAAAATTAACAGAAATAAGTTCTTTTAAATTATGATTGAAATTACAAAACATTTCTTCATTCAGCAATGACTCATCAATTGTTACTCTATCAACAATTTTAACAATTTTTTTTTTGTTTGTCCTAGAAATAGTTTCAGACTACTTGCTGATCTTTTCAATGAATTGAATACTTTCCAATTTAGTAGGCAAGTAGAGAAGGTGTACTCAGATGGCTTCAATAGCCCTCCTCTGATGACATTGTTAAAAAAAACATCCAGCTTTTTCAATCTTAATTCGTCAATGTCTTTAAAATTTTTATCGACTAATATTTCTCTAAAGCTTTTATTTTAAAAATTATGATATTATAGTATATATATGAAAATGTAGTAAATTGAAAGGGCTTTTTAACAATATATGTTTCAAAGTGATATTATTATGCAAGTATTTTATTATTTTTAAAAAGTTTAGATGAAAAAAATAAACAAAAATAAATAAATTAAACAATTCACAAACACAAAGAAGAAAAAAAAAATTCATTATGATTCATTTCAATAAAAGTTACATTTTATTAAACTACATTCAATTCTCTGTGTGTAGGATATTTTTGAAGACATTATAATCAGATACAAAAGATATTTAAAAATTTCTAAAAATGATGTGTTTTAACAGAAAAAGGACCAAAAATCTGCTGGGATCAACATTGACCATGCAACAAGAAAAATTCAAAAATATAAATCTAAGTTATAAAAACTAACATTCTAATGTCTATTGATAACAACAAAGCTCAATTTCAGTATGTTTTATAACTTTGCTAAAAATATTTTACAAGATTAGTGTAACTATTATACCAGCTTATGATAATTTTTCATAGAACATTATATTTATTTATCAACTGGTCACTCTTATCTACACCCCCCATATATTTATTGTAATCCTGTATTATGGTTGGTTGGTCAACAGTAAGTTCCTAAAATTTCCCATTTACTTAGTCTGTCATTTAAATGTTCCAAATCCATTTGCATTATGCATAGTGGACATAACCGAAACAGTTTTATTGTCCCTCCATCGTACTGTCAATAACTCCCTTTCTAACTCATCTCATATCCCCTCTTTTAGATTTTTTTTCAAAGTCTTTTATATTTTTCAAAGATTGGGGAATACCTTTACATGTCCTAAGAATAGTTCCACATGCTCCTACCCCTAAATTCCATAGATCTTTAGATAATTGTATAGTAGTATAAAAATTATCGACTAATAATTTATACCCCTCTTTAGCTAAAGATTTAATTAATTTCATTACCACCCCATATGCCAATCCAAAAGGCCCATTATCCTGTTTACCTAAATATAAATGAAAATCATAAGTATACCTAGAAAGAGAATCAGCTAATACCCATAACTTCATTCACCACTTAGTCGGCTTATCCCTTATGTACTGCCTAAAAATATATCTACCTTTATTTCTTATCATTCTTTAATCTATTGATATATCTCGGTAAGGCTGAAACAATTTTATACATTACAATCTAATAAAGTTAAAGAAAAAATGTACTTTACATAACTTGTTGGTTTTGTCTTCAGCTTGAGGATTAGACACCTTTAGAAAGCTCATTGTTCTGTGCTTGAAAAAGTCCAGCATACATGATAAGTCCACAGAATCTGTAGAATTCATCTGGTGTAAGATCAAACCAGCCTTGGTAAACACAAGGTTTTGTAGGTCCATAATGTCTGGCATTGCTATTATTAGTCACAAATATGAATTACTAAGTCCAAAGTAAAATAAAGTTTTAAAAATGCCACTGCATTGCAGAATTTCCTAATGTCTTCCCTTGTTTTAGCTCCTCCGAGTTGTTGAATGCCTGGATCCCTCTCAGGTAGAAAATTCTTTGGTGGTTCTGGTAATGTGTCATTCAATTCATTCATATCATCATGCCATATGATCTGGGGAATAAAAAAAATATGTAAAGAAAACCATATATAAAAAAAAAATTCAGCTTATTTATCGAGCTACAATTAATTATTTTATAATGATGAAAACAAAATATCATCAATACAGATATGTAAATATTATGTAAACTTCAGTTTTTTTTTTGTGTTTACAGTAGTAATTCTAGCGGTAGAGAACTAAATAAATAATATTTATACATAAACCTTTATATAATAAAATATAAATCTTTATACTTTTCTCTTATTTTATAACTATTCCCACATTTTAAGTTCTAAAGAATAAATAAATGAATAAATAAATAAACATAAAGATCATTAAGACAAAGTCAAAGCATGTTGGTTCAATACTTACACATGTGAGTTTGGAAGTCGTACACTTACGAAGTGTTGAAAACTTGAATTAAAACTAATATTTTCAGCTTCAAAGTCATCTGAAGAAGTAATGAGCTCCCAAGTTTCATCTTTGTCACTTGAATCAAGTTTATTTTCCTCTAAATAATCAGATTCTGAGTCCATTTTAGTGTAGTCGAATGACTGACAAAACGTAAACAAATCAAAATGGCGTTCGTGGCCAGTCACCTGATAGCGTTATTTTATTTACGAGAAATTGTAGTTAAAATAAAAATGACAATTATTTTTTAGTAGAAAGTATTTAGAAATCATTTTTTAAAATAAAAATATTATACTAGACATAAAAAGTCACATTTTATTGTATACCGTCTGTTGGGCTTTAATCCTTGCGTCAGCCTAAACCGTACACGGCTTTTCTAATTTTTGGGCATAAAAGATTGAATCTTATTGAAGTTCACTTCTGGGTATTTTGGGCAGCATTGGCATTTGGGGCTTCAACAGCCGTGTGTGAGAGCAATTTCTCAACCCTCACACGAATGCTCACCCCATACCGCAGATCAATGTTACAAAAGCGTCTAAGCAATCTTTTCCTGCTTGCATTTGAAAAAGATTTAACAGACAATCTGAATGCTGAAGCATTTTTAGGTAAATTCAGTGCTAAACCCAGGCCCGTAGCCAGGTCAAAGTAAGCAGGGAGGCATCAATACCCAGCAATGGGGCACCTTTACTTTTTCTTTATTTTTTTCTCTTTTTCTTCTTTTTTTAAGTGGGGGGGGGCACTCCACACCTAGCGGGGCGGGGGGGGGGGGCACGGCCCCCCAGTGCCCCCCTTGGCTACGGGGCTGGCTAAACCACGAAGTTTGCAAATTTGAAATGTATAATAATATAAGTTCGCAACAAGTGCCGTCGAGTGGGGGGGCAGGGGGGGCCAATGCCCAGGGGCCCGGCGAGTTTTAGGGACTGAGCTGGCCAATCAACTTTTTAAAATATTAATATCAGCCCAGGGGCCCGAAATTTCTGTCGATGGGCCTGTTCGCAACCTTGTAATAGTTTTATATATTGATATCTTCTGAGGACAACTAGCAACTTAAATAAGTTAATAAAATAACATTGGCTTCTGACTTCATTTTTATACATATGTATAATAAAATAATAAAGTACAAACTTCGTGATTTCTGAGTGATGTTATTTAATTTGCAAATGGAACTGCAAAAACTTTCTTGGGGAGGGGACTCACTGAGATCCCCTCCCCAAACCCCTCCTCTCCGTTCGCAAGCTTTCGGCGCTTCGCGCCTCCATTTTCGCCCCTCCCCCGAACATTTCTTCTACCCCACCAGGGGCGGATTTAGGGGGAGGGGCCGGGGGGCCCGTGCCCCCCCCCCGTTATCGCAAGTTTAGGTAATACATCATTAAATTATCGAATTATTTTTTGTTCTAAGACCAATTTTCAACAATGAAAACAGTTTTGCCCCCCCCCCGGGGGTCAATGTTTTGCCCCCCCCCCCGTCAAAGTTGTCTAGATCCACCCCGATCATTTCTTCGGCACCCCCCCCCCCGAAAAAAAAATTCTTCGCCCCCCCCCCAATCCAATATTCCTGGCTACGGGCCTGATTCGAGGCATGTTCCATTTTATGAACACTGCCGGGAAACAGGTTAAAGCAACAAGAAAAATATAAAACTTACCCTGAGACTGTAGGCCTTAAGGTACTCCACGGGTCAAAATGTCGATTTTTCAATTATGATAGTTTCTTGTGGGAAAATATCTCAGGAATCGTTTGGTAAAGTCATAAATATACCTTTATATTATGTACGTGTTTTTTCTCGAGATGGGAAAGAAACACCATTTCAAACCGGCGATTCTAAAAAATGTACCGGTAGTACGGAATCGAGTCTGGTATAATTGGAAAGCTCATCATCTTCGCTCGCTTTCTTCTGCAATCTTTCTTCTGCAATCACAAATTGACCTATTTAAGTCTAATGACACAAGAGAGCCTTGAATGAACTGTATCACGCACAGTTCGCGTGATAATCATTGGTTCTCTTGTTGCTAGAAGCGGATTCCCCGTAATGGATTTAAAAATAAAATTGCAGTAACTATATTGATTGATAAGGTAGCGTATTTTACGCCGCGGAATGACTAGTTTATTATATTCAGCTTTATTCACAACCAATGTTGCAGAGAACTTATTGAATATTGCTTTTAGTATTGGTTAAAAATCAATACCAATATCAAAAATAAGTATTGGCAATACCCAGGGGTTTTTTTGCCATGTAGCGCGCCGGATCTGCGATCCGGCACCTCTGAAATGCAACCCGGCACCTCTTATAGTTTTCTTCATTTGGTAAAAAGTTAAAAACTTCAGAGACCCACCACCTCTTATTGAAGAGACCCACCACCTCTTATTGAGCAAAAAAACCCCTGGCAATACCAATACCAATATCAAATTTCAAGAAGTATTGCAATATCGTACCAATACTTAAAAAGTATTGGCAATACTACCAATACCAATACAATATTGCAATATTAACAACCCTGGTGATCCCGAATAAGCGGATACGTCCTTATTTCTTGGAATAGCATTTAAAAAATGTCAACATTGTTATTATTGCTAAAAGTGAAAAGTTTTATAGTTAGCCTAAAGAATCGAGCAAAATGTGTTCAGTCATTTTGAAATACAATTTTGTCAAGCATTTGATCATGTTTCACATTTGATACATGTACAAGGCACACATTGATGCCAAGTTAGACTAGAGAAAGTGAGTTTTAGCCGTAAGTGAAGTGATAATCGTTGAATGTTTGACAACGAAACTAATAATGAGATGTGATTGTCCACCAAGTGAGAACTTTTATATTAGGCTCAGATTATGGGATACCCCTATTTAAATACCCCAGACTAATAGCCATATAGATAAATAAACGGTATATATTATATAGATAGACAATATACCGAGAGACAGACTCCAAATAGACTTTAAATAAATAAATAATAAATAGAAAGTAGAAGTTCAGAAAGCTAGCTAGCTATAGACAGACAACAGACAAACAGACAGACAGACAGACAGACAGACAGACATACAGATAGAGAGATAGATAGATAGATAGATAGATAGATAGATAGATTAGATAGATAGATAGAATAATTTTATGTTTACGTAATTATCTGTTTGCAAATAATATTTTACAATTTCCATGAAAATGTTCAAGAACAATACATTATTTTGGTGAACAGTTAAGTCATGGCTATAATTTTATCTCAATATTTATTTATTACAGACCTAAGCATATTTATTGACCCCCCCCAGACATAATAAATCAATTTAGATAGCGGTTATGGAAGTGATGTATATATTTTAGATTGAGAAAAAAGTGTTCTGCATTTAATATATTCATTCATTCATAAGCCAGGCGATAGACATCTCATATAGCCTATATTCGTACACGGGAGACTCTCATGTCCCCTGACGCTAAAATGCTCTGATTGTTATCTGCTGTTCTCTTACTCTACAAATGACACGGGCCTATGTTAGCTTTGAAAATGTCAAGAAGATGGCTTCCTCACAAAAATAAAATAACAAATAATAAATCATGCGTGTAGATCAAAAGGGCGTTTCACTTTATATTGTTAAAAAAAAAAAAAGAAATAGTTTGTTTCAAAAATTAAATTCTTGTTGAGATTATTATTCCTTTTGTAACAGAAACATTTGTGTAAAATATTAGGTTAATAGAACTTAGTTAGCACTGCATTACGCAGTGCACGACTTACGTATAATCTACACCAGCTATAGCATAGCCCATTCTTGCCCCCCCCCCCCCAAAAAAAAGTGTCCAATTGACTAATTGTCATATATAGGCTACCTGAATATTTGGCAATGGCATATATAATCTGGACTGAAAAAGGTCCCAAATATCAAATAGCTTAGGGCCTTATCAAGGCTAAATCCGGCCCTGGCTTTATGGGTAGTGAAGTTGACCACTTTAAGTAAAAATAAAACATTCTATAATATTTATTTTCTAAAAAATGTGCGAAAAATGAAATAATATAGTAGAGGGGTGGCAGCATTCGGGATTTTTCATATTATAAAGAGACACAATATATTTAAAAGCAAATTAACGTTTTCATCATATCGTACTAATTCGCCCGCTATAGCCATTATCATAAAAAAAATATTGATTTTCAACAGGTACCCATTTAAAGCTGGGTGGACTTGTGGACTTCAACAGTACCTGAAAAAATCCCAAGGTTCTCAGGTTTGAACCCAGGACTCTCCAACAGCCGAGCGATCTACACCTCAGGACCACCCGTCCCCCCTTGAAGTACATGTAGGCCTGTGTAGACAGAAATGTTTGTTTTAAATTTAAAATCATTTCGGGTAGCCGAAAGAAAACGTAAATGTATTTTCACATTTATATAGAAAAAGGTAAAAGGATACTAGCTGCTAACATGGTTGCTAATATCACTTAGACATCTTATACATGAATATGGAAATAACACACACACACACACACATATATATATATATATATATATATATATATATATATATATATATATATATATATATATATATATATATATATATATATATATATATATATATATACTAGTTGCAAGTACCCGGCTTTGCCCGGGTTTAAAATAGGTTTTCTGTTTACCTTTGTTTTCTCCCTACCCCCCCTCACTCCCACTCTCTCTCTCTCCCTCCTTACCCTCTCTCTCCCTTTCTCTTTCCCTCCCTCCCTTTCTCCCTCCCTCCTCTCCTTCCCTCCCTAACTCTCCCATCTCCCTCTCTCTCCCTATCTCCCTCCCTCCTTCTCTCACCCCGTCCCCCCTCTCTCCACCTTCCTGCCTTCCTCCTCCCCCCTCTCTCCCTCCCTGCCCCCTCTCTCTATATCTCACTCCCTCCCCTCCTACCCTCCCCCTTTCTCTCCCTCCCAACGCCCCTCTCTCTCTCCCTCCCCCTCCCTCCCTCATTTCCTCTCTCCCTCCCTGCCCCCTCTCTCTTCCTCTCTCTCTCCCTCCCCCCTCCCTCCCTCATTTCCTCTCTCCCTCCCTGCCCCCTCTCTCTTTATCTCACTCTCCCTCCCTCTTTCTTTATCTCTCTCCTCCCTTTCTCTCTCCCTCCCTCCAACCCTCCCTCTCCCTTTATCTCCCTCCCTACCACCTCTCTCCCTCCCTCCCTTTCTCCCCCTCCCTGCCCCCTCCTTCCCTCTCTCCCTCCCTGCCCTCCCTCTCTCTTTATCTCTCTCCCCCCTCCCTCTCTCTGTACAATTAAACGTCAAATTACGCTTCTTAAATAAACAGAAAACCTTATTTTAATCCCGGACAAAGCCGGGTACTTGCAGCATGAAAAAAAAACAACAACAATATTTTATTTTTTTTCCCGTCCCTAACCCTTTCTTCTCCGTCCGTTCAATTACACATTCACTTGATGCGCGAATACAGGGAATTCCGTGTGCATTGATACAATTTGAATGCAATAACATTTAAAGCACCCGCGCACAAGCTCATCTTTCGGGAAATGACGTCACAGAGGATTTTTATTTATAGTGAAGGCGATCCCATACCGTGAATACTTTAATATAGTAAAATACTAAAATAATTAATTACAATTAAACTACCCATTGAGATTGTATTAATAATGTTAATAATGTCACAGAAACATTTTAATTAACGTATTTCGGTTTATTAAAGTGCACCTTTAATTTTAATCTTCTGAATACATAAAACGATAGGTAAATAGATATGACTATTGATTTCACTATGTTTACAATTGGAGTTTCCGGGAGTTACCCCTCTTTTAAAAATGTATCATCGGGAAATGACGTCACAGAGGAATTGTATTTATGGCACCGTCGAGATTACTTTAATATAGTAAAATACTAAATTAAAAAAAAAATTAATTACAATTAAACTACCCATCAAGATGAAACGAAACCTGTCCCAGAGGCGTATTTACCAAAACTGTGGCCCTAGGCGCATGACCAATTTGGGGCCCCCCTCGCCTATAAGGCATTTAAAAATTATCAGAATACAACAATAGTCAGAACACTCATGTATTATTTAACATGCATACTACATAGTTATACATACTAGCTAGAACTTACAATTGTCAGTTTATTACAGTTATATAACTTTTTTTCCTGCTCTTCAATTTCGCGAACGTGCCAATGTGCGCATTGAAATCGTATTCTAATGTCTCCTTTAATCCAAGCAAAAAATAGACAAATCTCCCAGCCTACATTGGCTGATGGAATTCCGCAAGTAATTCTTGATCCTTTTCAACACAGAAAATGACCGTTCTCCAGTTGCGTTTGATATAGGAATGGTGAGAAAGATTCTTAGAAGGGTTTCCACATTGGGAAATGTACATTTTAGTCCACCCACTGCTATAAGCTGGTACATCTCTACCGCAGATTTAGCGCCTTCTTCTTTAGCGAAATGCAAAAACTGTTTGATTTCATCGGCAGTGGTATCAGAATTAACATCGTCTTTGTATTCTTCGAACAAGGCCGAGATCTTTGTGTTCAAGTCATCTACCTTGTCCTTGAAAAATAGACTGAACAAATCATGTATACCTTTGTATGCTTCGATTCTGTGATCAAGTTCCGTGATCAATCTACCACAAATGGCGTTTACTGTGTTAACAATAAAATTATCGCGACCAGTTATAATAACTTCCGGTTCATTTCTTTCATGAGAAAACGGTTTTTCGCTTCTTCTTGCGGCTCACTTCATCTTGATATTTACAGTCTTTGAGATCCTCGTTCATAAGCAATGCTGCTCGCTCTTCAATACGAGTGAAATCGTTTCGGACTTCGTTGTTAATAAATAGCTTCAGTGATTCTAGAAGATTTACACCAGCATCAAGATATAAATTTGAATTTTTGCAGGGAATTGCTGGTTGCATTCATCCGCTGTAAAATTGTATCCCAGTCATCAATGCAGTTTCAAAAAGATCCATTTTATTAGCAAGAGCGTTAGCCTCATTTCTTACAGCTGCCTTCTGATAACGATCTTCGGCTGCTTGAAGAAGAGCTTCCTGAATACCAATGTAGTTCTGTTGCAATGCAAACACTGCATCCGCTCTAGCTGACCATCTTGTGTCCGAAACTTTCTTTATGGTGCATCCATTTTTTGACTGGATGACTTTTAAGGATGTTCCACCTGTGTGTGGATGCGGAGAACCAAACATAAACATGTCGAATAAAGTCAAAGTATGATACTGCTGAAAGCGACGATTCTGCAGCCGCATTACCAACTAGATTCAAGCTATAGCTGGAGCAGGGAATGTAAACTGCATTGGGACTGTGTGCCTTGATTCGAGCCTGCAAGCACGAGTATCTGCCAGACATGTTAGAAGCATTGTCTAGCTCTGTCCCCTGCATTTTGTGATATCTAATCCCCAGTTCTTCAAAACGTCTAGTATTAATTGCTCCAGATTTTGAGCGTTATGAGCATAGATGTCAACAAAAGTTAAAAATCGTTCTTTAATTACACCATCAATGAGAACATATCTGAGTATCACACTTAGCTGGTCCACGTGGCTAACATCAGGTGTTGAATTAACAATCAAAGAGAAATATATCGATTTCTTTACTTCTGATATAAACTGATCTCTGACAGCATTGCCCATTATTTTAATAAATTCGTCACAAGTAGCATGTGACAAATAACTGACAGAACCACTTCCCTTGTTACCGCACCGTACAATATGATTTGCTAAGAAAGGGTCAAATTTTGACAAGTAATTCAAGCAACTGGTAAAATTACCGTCATTGTTGGCATGACCACGAAAGGCCAAGCATTCAGAGGAAAGAAACTGTACAGTTGCTACAATCCTTCGTAGAACTTCTCTCCAGTATTTTCTTTCATCATCTAACTGTTAGGCCATCTGTTTGCGTTCAAGCGTTTAGCGAAAGTGCACATTGCTTGAACGTGGCCATACGAATTCTCATGTTCAGAAATTTTGGCGGCAATATTTTTCCAATCAGAACACCCGTTTGTTGAAAATTGACTAGCTTTATTTGGAAATAGTTTGCATACATAACAATACACGCTTCCACTAGTTTCACTGAACACTAACCATTCACGTCTTTCTTTTGGCCATTCGCCTTGGTTAAGTAAAAGTTATGTTCAGACAAATGACGAAAATATTTTCTGCCACGATCTGTCATCAACATGCCAGTGCGTGAAAGGTCGCCAACATTTTTTTGGTTTGAAATCCAAAACATAATTACGCATGGTTTCTGTCAAATTCGCTGGCCACATAGCAATATCTGTCAAAAATTTCACCACAGTTGTTATCATCAACAGTTTCACTACTCACGACCTCCGGTATAGGACCTTCAGCCGGCTGTTAAGGTTCTTGCAAGTCTGTTGGCTCGGGCTCAGAATCCATACTGGCTGTTGCCGAGACGACTGGACTTGGATCATTAACTGTTATTTCTGTTTGAGTAGTTTCTGATGGTGGGATTACCGGTCGTTTCGCTAAAAATGTCAACAAGGCGCCTTCGTTTTTCGCATCTTCTGCTTTTCTTTTCTTTTGGATATCACGCTTTTTTTTTGCACCTGAGGGATATTGTCTCATAGACATAGTTTTAATGAAACGATTGTGTCGCAATCAGCTACAACAGTAAAGGAAAAATGATCAATGATCATTAATCCACACAAAGCCTCGTGGGTAGCAAGAACAAAATTATCAAAATAGTGTAATAAACTGGCAATTAACAATTAGTTATTGCAATTTACAAAAAAAATAAAATTTGAATTAGAATTATTAATTAAAATCTGTGACGTAAGGTGCGCCAACTACTGGTACTTACCGTACGTTACTTGTCACTTCGAGCACTAGCTCCAACTTTATTAATACGTCACAGCAAGCAAGACACAGTCAACCACGTTCGAAAACTCGCATTGTTTACCAGTCTGAAAGACTATTTATAGATTTGTGGAATTCCCAAAACCCTCCAGCAACCGGATTTTTTATTTCTTTTATAAAACCAGGTTTTTTGGGGCCCCTAAATTATCTGGGGCCCTAGGCTATATATATATAGCTTTACTCAGTGTTTTTTTTTCTAAAAAAAGAAAAGATACCGGATGATAGATATACAATTAAAATCCAAGTAATAGTTTTATATAGAGCTTATCATACAATCGTAGTGCCGGGCTATTATATAAATTATATATATATGGCTGGTTTGTTTAATAGTATAATTATTATAATATTAAAATTTATTTACAGCAATATTGCATTAGATAAAACGATAAAAAAAATCTGAAATAGGACTAAAACCAAGTGGGACGGATGGGCGAGTGGTGTACATACTCGACTATCGACCTGTCAATTCTGGGTTCAATCCTCGGTAAGAGAAACATAAGAATTTATCCACGTGAAATATGTTTCAAAGTCGTCCCACAAGTCCACCCAGCTTTAAATGGGTACCTGACATTAAGTTGGGGAAGTAAAGGCGGCTAGGCGTTGTGCTAACCACACAATCCCTTCATAAGCCGAGGTTAAAGAAACAGATGAATTCTACACTTCATCTGCCCCGATGGCCCACTAGGGCTAAGGGAACTTTACTAAAACCAAACAGGCAGTAATATACTAATATACAAAAGTCTCCGGGGGAAAAAAAGTGTTAGAACGCCGTTCCGGTGCGTTCCGCCACCAGAATAAAAGCACGGCTTTACTTAATAAATTCCAACGTATAATGTAAAAATACTTTGCAGTCATTTAATTCATTGTAAAGTATAACTAGCCTTTTTATGTAGGTATAAATTCTCTTCATTCTCCGGCAGGCAATTTCCCGGCCTTGGTATAATGTGCTGATCTAAAATAAATTATCCCTAATAAAATGAGGATTTTGACAATAAAACTTTTTTTTTAATAATAGTGCGAGAAATTAGTATCCAGACCCCATTATATACCCTATAAGTGTATAGACCCCATCATAAATCCATAATATATACCCTATAATAAGCCCTATAATATGTAGACCTGCCAGCCGAATTTTTTTAGAGCATTTTCGAAAAAAAATGTCCCCGTTTTGTCTGTCTGTCTGTCTGTCTGTCTGTCCGTCATCACCCTAGATCTCAACAACCATAAGTCCTAGACCCATGATGTATATATCATTTTGTAGGTCTTGGCCTGCCATGTGTGCAGCAAAAGTTCTTTTTGCGATCTGACCTCTGAGGGTCGTAAAAGGGGGCTTATAATGTACCGTTTTTTACTATATAAGCTATATTAACAAAGGAGCGCCCTAGATCTCAGCAACCATAAGTCCTAGACCCATGATGTATATATTATATTGTAGGTCTTGGCCTGCCAAGTGTACATCAAACGTGCATTTCGCGATAGGACCTCTGAGGGCCGAAAAAGGGGGCGTATTAAGTACCGTTTTTTACTATATAAGCTATATTAACAAAGGAGCACCCTATATCTCAGCAACCATAAGTCCTAGACCCATGACGGATATATCATTTTCTAGGTCTTGGCCTGCCAAGTGTACATCAAAAGTCCATTTCGCGATCTGACCTCTCAGGGCTAAAATATAAGAGTTTCTTATGTACCGTTTTTGCTTATATTTTAAATATAAATAATAAAAGCTAATCAAAGGAGCGCAAACATTATTTACTTTTGTAATAGTTATTCAACATGATTACTTCCCTCTCTAAATTTATCAAAATCCATACGCGTGGAGCAATATTTATGGCTGTAACCCGGGGAAAAAATACGGATTTCGTCCGGCGTAACCGTAGCCACTGCGTACACGAAAATGCTCTAAAATGTCCTTTGTCCGAAACGGAAAAGATTTAAATTGCTTGTTTTCAATTTCGGCTGGCTGACAATTTTTCGGCTGATATCTGGATTAGCTGGATTTCACTGTAAATTGAGTCAATTGACATTTGCGGCTGATTTTCGGCTGATTACGAAATATTTGGCTAAAATCCGGCTGAAGTCTAGACAATAATGAATTGATAAAACTTCAGCAATAAAACACTTTTACAATACTTGGGGAAAAGTTTTACTCTTTAAAACAACAGAGTAAGTAATGGGTCAATGGGTCATGGGTCAAATGGGTCGCAAAATTGAATGGGTCACATGGGTCATGGGTCAATGTTCCCTGACCCACAACCCATCCTTAGTCTCCGCCCGACCCTCAAAAAAACCCGTCGTCGCGCGATTTTTTTTGTTTCAAAATGGTTTCTATGGCGACGGCCGCCATCTTTAAAATAACCACATTCAATGGGTCATGGGTCATGACGGGTCTGGGTCAAGAACTTGATGGGTCATGGGTCAAGCTCAGTGACCCATTACTTGCTCTGGTCCTACTAATACAATGCATTAATGCATTCCGCTCATTCAGTTTCTGTCACTCAATACCTTGATAAGCACTTAAAATATCAGTTTATAACTGTCATGAATAAAATAAACGCGAAGCAGTTTATCAGCTGTTAGGCCTGATCGTTTACTGTTCATGATCAAACCAGTAAACGAAAACATGCACTCCACTGGTACAGACGATGCTGATGGAGTGATGATGATAGGAATGATAGGTGAAGACGAGCCAGTTGAGTAAGTTGTGGATAGGAGGATGATGCAGCACTGCTACGCCAGAAAGCGAGGACATCATGAAACTGAATAACAGGTGCCATCAAATAGTTTGCAATTTCCACTGCCATCTGAAATAAATGTTCAAAAAATCAAAATACAACAGTACTAACAGCTAATTTATAAAACATTTCATTATAGTACACAGTAAATGTATTTTAAAATATTTTACTGCAAACTGAGCGGTCTATTGAGAGCAAAATAAAAGGAAAACTGTTTCAATGCCAATAAATTAACATAGAATACCTTATTAGTACAATCGTCTGGTGACTGCTCAATTCTCAGCTCATTTATCCGCTCCATTCGCAATCGCTTACATTGGGTTTCTTCAGAAACATGTCCACTGACTAGCTGCGAATGCGATACACCAGCTTTAGACATGATGAATCCACGTGCCATTGCTGACAGTATTGCATTCTCCAGAATTGTGGTTGCTTCTGACCGTGGAATCAATAATTTGGAACCTGGATCAAGCAGCTGATGCAGCTTGATGTGATCATTTACAGGAAATCGATGGTCAAGCTGGTTGAGAACTGACAGCTTGTTCATTCATATCTTGTCGTCATCAGCATTTGATGCAGTGCAGATCTTTCTCATGTGCATTTTCACTAGTGGAATAGTTGATAAGGTTAGCATTGAAAAGCTGAAGAGGTCAGTTAGGTCTTGAAATGGTAACAAGTTCACTTAAAAAGTCAATTGCATCATCATAGAGACAAATATCAACTCGACCAATACGCTTGAGGGTATTTTGAACATCTCTTTTCAAGTCAAGTATAGACTGAATCATCATCAGTGTTGAATTACAACGCGTTGGACATGATGCCTTCATTGACTTATAATTGTGTCTATGACTGTCAACCACTGGCGGCGGAGCAGGGGGGGGGGCAGCGGCCCCCCCTAAAACTTTTAAGGGGGGGCGGCGCCCCCCCTTGAATTTCCAGTCTGCCCCCCCCTAAAATTTTAACTTTTTTAACTTTGTAATTCATTTTAGTTTATATGTATCATTTTTATTTTCATAATTCATTTGATTTATTTATTTCTTAAATTTAATATTTGAAAGAAATTATAATTAATTGACATTTTACAGTAATCACATTATTGAGTTGTTGTGGCATATTTTAAAATTAGTTGCAAGTACCCGGCTTTGCCCGGGTATAAAATAATGTTTTCTGTTTATTTAAGAAGCGTAATTTGACGTTTAATTAAGATATAAAATAAGACGCGTAAAAAAGGGTTTATTTGCATGCAAATTGCAATAAAAGGGTACATTTATCTTAAAGCAATGTGATAAACAACATTTTTGGCAGTTCCTCTATCTCTCCCTCCCCTCCCTCTTTCCCTCCCTCCCTCCCCCTCTCTCTCTCCCTCCCTCCCTCCCTCTTTCCCTCCCTCCCTCTTATCCTCCCTCTCTCCCCCCTCTCTCTCTCTTAGGCATGACTGTATCAAAAGATGACAATGCCTATGGATGAAGGAATGTAATGTAATAATGTAGTAAGTGATGTGATATTTGGTTCCCCGTACCGATCATATTTATAGTAAGTTAGCTATGTGGGAGAGAAGCTCGTAAAACCTGAAATCGGGGTAAAAGTTTGCCAATTTTCATGTCTTTGATATCCAAAATAATTAATTACAATTAAAGTACCCATTGAGATGGAACGCAACCTATTTAAGAACATTCCCCATGTAATTTTGTGTACGTGTACCCAGTGGCGCAACCAGCGAAAAATGCTGGGGGGGGGGGGGGGGGGCTCACATATTGAAAAAAGACAGTTTGACAGTCTTTTTTGTAACTTTATAACGTAAATTGTGTATTGATGATTTGGCCTGGGGGAGGGGGGGGTCAAGCCCCCTGCTGCCCCCCCCCCCCGGTTGCGCCACTGCGTGTATCAAATTTCACGTTATTTGGTTGTCTGGATCTTGAATTTTAAGGGAACAGACAGACAGATAGCAAATGCGTCTTATAACTTATAAGTATAGAGAAGTATTGCCATCTACCGCATGGCTGCAAATGTAATTTTTAAAGAAAATACAATTATTTATTATCTTTTCATAAATTACTTTTTGTTTATTGAGTTTCCCGTTTCCGGTTTCATATTCATCATCATTCATGATAATTATCAGTAATTTTCTGATCTAATTTCACTATTAAATTTGTGAACAAACTGACATTACGAATCAGTTGACGACAGAAGTGCTCAATGTTCGTTTTTATTTTTTTTAATACATTATTTTTTAATAATATCGATTAAATACTTGCTACAGAATTACTATATTCTATTATAGAATTAAGGGGGTAAAATTTGTCTTTCGGTCATATTTTGTCTTGCCCCTCCTTAAATTTTCACTGAACTGATTGTCTACAAGAAGCAATTCACACACTGAAGAAATGTCTTCTTTCAGGGTCTTAATGATTTCTTTATCCTCTGTGAATGCTGCCTCGTCTTTTATGATTGCGGTCTTGAAATGAAGTGCAGTTACGATGTTGCGGCACTTTTACAATATCTGCAGAACGTCTTCATTTTTATTGATGCTGTCGGTAGTAAGCAAAAGGTGCAATGCGTGTGCTGTACAGTGCTGATAAGAGTCAACCTTCAAAAGCTTGAAGTCTTTATCATATTTGCAGCACCATCATGACAGCTAGTTATGAAAAGCTTATTGTGATCAACAGAAAAGCTTTTCAAGTCAGCGCTGATATGGTCAGCAAAGGTCATGAACAGCAGAATTAAGTAATGCGACGGTTAAATCTAACGGCGGATAAAATACGGCGGCTAATGCGGCGCGCCGCATATTTTTCGGCGAATTTAAGGCGGACGAAAATTCGGCGGTGTATTCGTTGCGCGGCGCCGGCTGAGGGGTCTAGTATATACACCATTATAGATCGCATTCATCATAACTGGCCTCCCTCATTCCCCCTACCCTCTGTATAAGAAAAGATGCTCCGGTCTAACTCATTTCTCTGGACTCTGCTCTTAAGAGTCCCGTCGGATATCATAATGTCTTATAGTGACGTAGCAATCAGTGGGTTCTTGAGTGTGATCAGAGCAGCCTTAGTTGGTGGAGACTTCAATGGCTGAGAAAAGCTAGCGGCAGACGTGATTTATAATGCCGGTATTTGCCATTTAAAGTTTACTTTTGCTACTTTAAATAATATACATATTAAAAGCCCGTTTAATATGACACATATTCGCTTAATTGTTCATGTAAAAAAATAAATAAAAGAAGACACTAACCGGATTGCAGATTATGTTGTAAGTTTCATGAGACAATCGAAGAACTGCTCTCTGCCTGATCTGATAGGGCTTAGAAGGACACATCCACTGGTTAATATCTTTAAAGCACACCTTAACAAAGTGGCCGACCTGGACTTAGCAGAAGATACAACTAATTATCAGGGTCTCTCCCCCTCCCCCCAACTTTCTTTCAATTGATAACAAAGTGGAACATTTAGATCAAAACAGATGAAAATGGATAATTTACTCTACATTTCAAGGTGGGCGGATTCCGAGCGGTGTAGAGCGCTTGACTGTCGACATGAGAGTCCCGGGAGAAGGAATGGAAATTTTCCATGTTAAATGTGATGTCAAGTCCCCGAATTCCACACAGTTTCTTAAGGTACCTGGGTTAGGGAAGTAAAGGCAGCTGGGCGTTGGGCTAACCACACAATCCCTTCATATGCCGAGGTTACATTCATTGTTCCTTCACATTTTAGAAATGACTAATTCGGGAAATGCAATGTTTATTTTTTACAGAGCATTAAATAAATGAATCTAAACATAATTGTAGGTCTAATATATCAGGTGAATGTGCCTAATGATTGTATTCGATAGGTAATAAATCAAGAGAGGTTGGCCTATATATTTGTCTTAAGTTTATGTCATCTTGACAAAAACGTTTTTTCACAATGCTATGTTTGAGTTGTAAAAATCAATAAGTTGCACGAGAAAAGGATTTAATATTAAATTGAACGTGATACAATAATATTTAGATTTATGAGGTATGGGGATGTCTATTATTTATGGCAACAAAATGGGATAAAAAAATTTGACAATTGTTGACCGGGGGGGGGGGTCAAGAAAAGTTGACGTCTACAATGTTACTTTTTTTAAAATAAATTTAATTACTTAACAAAGGAAAATTAGGCAGCGTTTGTGTTCCACCTTCAGTATTTTAATTAAACTAATTATATTCCTACTTTTAAAAACCGTGCAGTGCTTTTAAAAGACCCCCACACAGAACTAATATGCACACACGAGATGGTAATACTCGTAACGCTATTATTTTTTCAAAGTAAATAAGCTTAGAAAATTTTCCAGCAGTGTACCTGAAAAGTCTGAGCTTGAAGTTGAAAATTTAATAATCATCAAAGATCAAGTTTGATGCATGGCTCGAATTACCACCGGGGATGCGTGGATATCCCCGGCACTGAGAACTGTCATCCCTGACTCTGCTTTAGCTAATATATCCCTGCGGGGATGAAACCATAGACATGTATCCCCGACTCTGCAGAATTTTTTTTTCATCTCCGGCACTGTTTTTTTCTTAAATCGAGCACTGGTTTGGTGCCAAAACCATGTAAGTCAGTTCTTTCTACAAATTGTCAAATGCTGTGATTTAACTTGTTGCCAACTGATTAGAAACTCGTACTTTGATAGTATTGCTGATAGATTTATCCCCCACTAATTCCAGTCTGCCAAACTAATGAGGGCCTTAAAGCACCAGATGGATTTTATACATGTACACTGCACACATTGCTGCCAAGTTAGACTAGAGAAAGTGAGTTTTAGCCGTAAGTGAAGTGATAATTGTTGAATGTTTGACAACGAAACTAATAATGAGATGCAATAAACTCACATAGATTTCCATCTCTTTTCTTCAATCAGTCTTTGAAAGTTGAAAACATTCTACCTCGATCGGCAAAAGCATTCAAAATTCTTCCATATGATATATATATTGTCCATCTATTCAGTTGCTATTGTTTGAACGGATCTGTAAAATCTGTAATCTTTATGTTGCTTCGCAAGCCATGTTAAAGAATCATGTTCAACAGCACCAACAATGTATGCCTGGGCACAGTCAAATATTACATGCACCCCAACAGCAAAGAATTCGTCCAGTGCGAGTGGCTGTCAAAAGACAAGAGAGAGCTCATGGCAAATATTGCTCATGGGGAGATGCTAGGTGCAGAATGGCTAGATGAAGAAAATGTTGACTTGTCTGGTGTTTCGGTTCCACAAGAAATTATTCAGCCAGAACGTATGCCAATAATAACAATTGAGGAACATTTGACATCTTCATGGGAAGATATAGACTAGAGCAGTGGTTCTAGGGGTCCCCGGTACCTTTCAGGGGGTCCGTGGAAGATTAAAATTCATTTGGGGGTCCCTGAATAGCTTCAGGGGGTCCGCGTAAGGTTTAATATAAAATTATTTTACCAGCTGTAATGAGGTAACACGTACCGTGTTGCACAAACAAACTTTCAACATTGTAAAAAGAATTCAACTGATTAATTATAAAGTACAAAGAAGGATTGACGAGATGGATCAGTCCATAGAAAATTCTTTATTTGATTACTTAAAAACATCTTAATTTTCTATACAGCTTGTGGTAAAAAAAGATTTTTTTTCAAGAATTGTTTATTGCGTAATGTTTAAAAAGGCGAAACGTTATTTACTGAATTAAAAAGATTTTTCAATGTAAAAGCTATGCCCTTGACTAATACCATTTCTGTTGCTACTGCTGGTGCTTCGGCAATGGTAGGAAGATACCAAGGCTTTCTGGCATATTTAAAACAAGCTGTAAACATGTATTTTCAGTACATTGTGTCATTCATCGCAAAAAATCTTCGTAAAAATGTGCATGGATCACTAGATTATGTCATTAAAGCAGTTAATAAAAGCAAAAGGAATGCCTTAAATGAGAAATTATTTTATCAACTTTGTTTTAAAAATGATAATGACTATAATCATTTACTACTTTACACAGAAGTACGTTGGTTGTCTAAAGGTCCATGTTTAAATCAATTTTATGCGCTCTTTGACTTGGTTTTGGAATTCCTGGAAAGCAAAGACAAAATTTGCGACGCAATTTAATGAATAAAAAGTGACATAGCCCTTATGACTGATCAATCTGACAAATTTACAAAACTTACTTGAAACTACAAGGTGACCAATTAAATTTAAGTAAAACTAAAAGCGTTTGTGGCAAAGCGTCTTCTGTACAAACAAAACTTGGGAAGAGGAGAATGTTCACAGTTTCTAAATCTTTCGAAATTCCAAAAAAAAAAAGGGATGAATATTTCCTTTCTTACTATCAAAAATTATCGGTTCTTCATGTAGAACTGAACCAAATATTTGAAGATATTCTTCACTTTTATATTTTCAACAGGGTGTTGAACCCTTTCTAGGGTGGACAAACTCAAATCCCAAACACATATGAATCCGTAGAAATGCAGGAGCAGCATATTGAAATATCACAAATGATGAGCTTAAGCCAATGTTTGAAGAAGGATACCACAAATTCTGGTTACAAAAACATATTCCAATTTTATATCCTGCATTATGAGTTATTGTACAGAAGTTGGTGACTGCTTTCCCGTCTTCTTATGTGGTAGAACTGTGATTCAGGGCCGTTATGAGCCTCGTCACACACAAAAAATAACCTGCTAGAAATTAGAACTCGTGTGGCTTTGCGGTTGCTACTACAAAATTGAGCAAGACATCAATACACCCATAACATCAAGTTCATCCAAGTCATTAATTTTTTTTTTCAAACAAAATTATAATTTTAAAAGATACTTCTTCAACAAAATGTTTTTTTTTTATTTGTAATTTTTATGCATTTATATAGTATTTTAATTTGGGGGTCCGTGGGCAAGTTTTGACTGTAAAAAGGGGTCCATGGGTCCAAAAAGTTTGGGAACCACTGGACTAGAGGCTAGGATAGAAGACATGGATTTGTTTGTAAAAAAAAATATGTTAATTAATTAAACGTGTATTTATAGTTTTACTTTTTAATCTCGTTTCTGCTTGAATTTAGAACAAGTCTTTGTAAATATTTTAATAGTCTTGAAAAGGTTATATTAATTTGAAATATGTTCATAATTTAAAGGTGTAATGTGTTTACATTTTTTGTAGTCCCTTTTCTGTTTAGAGTTAGCCTTTGAAGTTATACATTCAGCAATTGGAAATATGTTCATAAGTTAATCGTTTATTAAACTTTTTTTTTACTAATTTCTAAAAAAATGACTTTTATTCACTTTTTTGTGGTAGTTGTAAACTAGTCTATTTAAAATATTTGTTTGTTTGGTTTTTTTTTCATCAAAATATTGACGTAATTTTAAGGAGGGAGTGGGAGGGTCTCTGGAAGTTTGACAAGAGGGGAGGTAAAAATCTCAAAAATTAGTTGACATAATCAATGGATATGGTGTCGGCATTTGGCAGTGGCCGATATGGACAACAAAACCCATGTGGTGAGGAAATAAATGGGGCTAAATGGGCCATATGTCTATGTTAGGGTTTCTCTCCCAGTCAAATTTTAGAGCATTCAAAATTTCCCGGAAATTAACTTATCCCGGGTTACCATTTAAATTCAACATTTAACTCATTGTTGGCACAATTAAATTGTTTTTATTTCACGGTATTTCTTTTTTGTTTGTAGCACTATTGTCATTATCCTAAGCAGCAAGAGCTTGTATTTATTGCTGGTATTTCATTTATATCGATATAATAGCAGGGCTCGATTTACCGCCGGGGATCTCCCCGGCACTAAAAAGCTATCACCCCAAGGCTCTGCTTTAGCTAATATATCCATGTCGGGGATAGACATTTAACCATAGACAATTATCCCCGGCTCTGCAGAATTTCTTGTTCACCCCCGGCACTGGTTTTTTCTTAAATCGAGAACTGTATAATAGTAGTGAAAAAAAACAACACTTTGATCATCCGGGGACGTAATTCAAGTTTAAAATGTCTGAAAAAGTTTGACAGTTGTTTATATAGGGGGGTGGGGGCAGCGCTTTTTTTGTAAAAAAAAAAAAAATAGGTGCCGGTACTCAGTGATGAATTGCCTAACTTTTACTACCAGTTAGCACATCGATGCTAGCTAAATCACAACTGCAAAGATACTATTTTAAAATAATTCAGTTTTAACAAATTAAATAATATAATTAATTAATAATAGTCAAAATACAGAAAGGTAATAATTTTTCCCCACATTAAAAAAGGTGCCGGTACGCCGTACCGTGCGTACCGGCACAAAAAAAGCATTGGGTGGGGGTATGTGTGAAAGGTTGTTGTTTTTAACGTCTAGAATATAACTCTTTTAGAAAATAATTCTATGATTCGTTTAAAAAAATAATTAATGGAAGTTTGCCGCAATATACAAATCAAACGTAACGCAAGTGACATTCTCGGATTAATGCAACGAATCGATGATGTCTAACCGTATGTTGTATGAATTTTATTTTACAGTGCACTCGTAGGCCCTATAACATATAAATGAGCTCCTTAGAACTATTTTTAGTTATCAAATTTTAAAGCAAGAGCACATTAATTTTTGAAATCGCCTAACATTCTGTCAGATATTCCTGTCGGCGGAGCGCTCATTCTACAACCTAAAATTGGTACAACTGTTTATTGTGGACATGGCAATGCCGGTATGATAAAGCAAAAACAATTCATTTTGATCCCTCTGGAAAAAAACATGCCTTAAATTTATTTTTTATTGCCTTTTGGCTTTAAGATATTTCTAACAATATATTTTATGGGGAAAATACCGTGGACAGGCAAAGACTGTCCGTTATTCCCGATACTGCAAAGGCCGGACAGGCCGTAGATCTACACATAATAATTTACTGCCAGGCAACTGTTGTTGTTTTTAAAATAAAACCAGCAGTATCAATATTATACACCATGAGGTCGGGGAGAGTCGCAATGGGTATTGTTTTATACATACCAAATGCTTTACAGAAGTCCTTTTATCAATTTTTTTTTAGATAAAAGTAATTCAATAATATAAACCTGTCAGGAACCTCATTTATTTTGATAATTGTTATAAGTTTGTGATTTGACGTTATATTTTGGAGGTACATTATTTTTTACCTTTTTCTATGTTTGTATTTTTAAGGAGGGGTAAATCAATTGACGTAATTTTACTTGGGGAGTCACCGAAAGTTTGACACTTGTTTACAAGGGCAGAGGGGGCTGCAAGTGCTTAACTTTGTTGACGTAATTAATGAACAACCCCTTACAGTTACCCCTGCCTCCCCTAACACCAGGGTTGTTAACAATACTAAAAAAAAGTATTGGCAATACCAATACCAATACAATTTTAAAACCAGTATTGCAATACCAATACCAATACAATTTTAAAACCAGTATTGCAATAACAATACCAATATTAATTTATTATTGCCAATACCAATACCAATATTTGGGTCATTCAACGAATGAAATGCAAATACGTAATTCATTGCTCTATATCACTTACATCGATAAACGATAACAACATTTTTGGCTGATTTAGATGATGTATTTTAACCAAACTTTGTTCAATAGTTAACACGTGCTTCATCAGTTTCCCCCAAAGCATCCAAAAGTCTTTGACAACATAATAAACTACTATTAAATAAGTCGGCATACAAAAGCAACAAGATTTTTAATATGTATGATGTACACATATTGTGAATGAATGAATGAATGGATGGATGGATGAATGAAGCAAATGACTGTCATAGAAAAGCAGTAAGACCGAGTCAGTGGATTGCATTACTTCTGGAAAACTAACGATGAATTCCAGTAGAGTTCATATGGTAACGCCACCTAACTGGCAGTTACCACTTAGCCAGGCGAAGAAAAGTAACCATTTCAAAATGCGCAGTGCTCAGTCGTGAACGAAGAGGGGAAAATACTCGTCCTCCTAATGAAAACAGCCTTTCAACAGCAGCGCTTGAAGGAAGTCCTGTATTTAGGTCTATGTATATTTTACGCATATGTGGATATGCATCCAATGATGCAATACTGTCTGAAGTGTCTGCCAAGCAGGGTTGTTAATATTGCAATATTGTATTGGTATTGGTAGTATTGCCAATACTTTTTTAAGTATTGGTACGATATTGCAATATTTCTTGAAATTTGATATTGGTATTGGTATTGCCAATACTTATTTTTGATATTGGTATTGATTTTTAACCAATACTAAAAGCAATATTCAATAAGTTCTCTGCAACATTGGTTGTGAATAAAGCTGAATATAATAAACTAGTCATTCCGCGGCGTAAAATACGCCGCCTTATCAATCAGTATAGTTACTGCAATTTTATTTTTAAATCCATTACGGGGAATCCGCTTCTAGCAACAAGAGAACCAATGATTATCACGCGAACTGTGCGTGATACAGTTCATTCAAGGCTCTCTTGTGTCATTAGACTTAAATAGGTCAATGTGTGATTGCAGAAGAAAGATTGCAGAAGAAAGCGAGCGAAGATGATGAGCTTTCCAACTATACCAGACTCGATTCCGTACTACCGGTACATTTTTTAGAATCGCCGGTTTGAAATGGTGTTTTTTTCCCATCTCGAGAAAAAACACGTACATAATATAAAGGTATATTTATGACTTTACCAAACGATTCCTGAGATATTTTCCCACAAGAAACTATCATAATTGAAAAATCGACATTTTGACCCGTGGAGTACCTTAAGGCCTACAGTCTCAGGGTAAGTTTTATATTTTTCTTGTTGCTTTAACCTGTTTCCCGGCAGTGTTCATAAAATGGAACATGCCTCGAATCAGGCCCGTAGCCAGGAATATTGGATTGGGGGGGGGGGGGGCGAAGACATTTTCGGGGGGGGGGCGAAGAAATTTTTTTTCGGGGGGGGGGGTGCCGAAGAAATGATCGGGGCGGATCTAGACAACTTTGACGGGGGGGGGGGGGGGCAAAACATGGAATGGTTTATTTTAGTACCGATTGTTTAGCTATTAATTAGAAATATATAATTTTAACTACGTTTAATAATGTATGGCATGTTGCAGTTTTGTTAAAAATAATTTAAATAGTAAAGAGTTTTAACGATAAAAATTTATTGAGGCTGAGCAATTTCTGATTCCTGTTATAAATATATTGACCAATAGTTCTGCTACACAATTGTTACATAATAGATACCTGATTTATATTATTATACTGTTTGTTTAACGTACAACCCAGGAAGAACGACAAAGATGCATGAATAAAGCTTAGCTATTTGTGTGATATTTCTTATAAAATATTGAAAACAAAGAACAGATCTATCAACAAAAACAGTCGCAAACATTCAATTTAAAATAAAATTAATTCTGCTAAAAAGTAAATTTGCAAATTAAATAACATCACTCAGAAATCACGAAGTTTGTACTTTATTATTTTATTATACATATGTATAAAAATGAAGTCAGAAGCCAATGTTATTTTATTAACTTATATAAGTTGCTAGTTGTCCTCAGAAGATATCAATATATACAACTATTACAAGGTTGCGAACAGGCCCATCGACAGAAATTTCGGGCCCCTGGGCAGATATTAATATTTTAAAAAGTTTATTGGCCAGCTCAGTCCCTAAAACTCGCCGGGCCCCTGGGCATTGGCCCCCCCTGCCCCCCCACTCGACGGCACTTGTTGCGAACTTATATTATTATACATTTCAAATTTGCAAACTTCGTGGTTTAGCCAGCCCCGTAGCCAAGGGGGGCACTGGGGGACCATGCCCCCCCCGCCCCGCTAGGTGTGGAGTGCCCCCCCCCCCACTTAAAAAAAGACAAGATATAATGCTGGCCTTTGCTGGGTCATGTGACTCATGTCACCATTCCACTACCCATGCATGTGTCATGTGTCTGCCAACTATAATTATACTATGTAACGTTTTGTTTGTTTCAGAGACATTAAACCATGGCAGATCACGACACTTCCGCAACTTTACAGACTATATCATTGCCTCAACAAGTGTCTAGTGGTAGCAGTAGTTTATCTGTGCCAAAAGAATACTTCCAGTACATTGGTCCAGCTGAAAAGGCAGGCAATTCGCTGTATCGTTGTGAAAAATGTTCATATGGTGGCCAACAAAAGTCAATATCATGTGTGAACACATCTCGTCAGAATCTTAAGAAACACATTGCAGCTGTGCACCCGTCATGTCTTACCAAATTCAGCAAACTTTGTGATGAACTGTGGCAGGAGAAGTGTGGTACGAAACGTCACAGTGAACAATTACATGAAAATAACTCAGGATCTCAAATGAAACAGACAAAGCTAGAATCCTGTTCAGTGCTGACTCAACAAAAGCTTGATAGTTTTGTTGTAGATTACATAGTGGACAGTGTTCTATCTGTGCATCATGTCAACACTGACTCTTTCGGTCGTCTCATCCACCAAATCACACAAGGCCGACTGTATCCAGCATGTCGACAAACCGTAACAATGCAGTTGGAAGAACGTTTCAAGTTAAAGAAACGAGAACTTAAAGAAACACTATGTACGGTGAATCGTGTTTGCACTACAGCAGACTGCTGGACGTCTCGGAGGCGCAGCTTTTTGGGAATAACCGTGCATTGGTTAGATAATCATACCCTGTCACGAAAGGCTGCCTGTCTTGCTGTTCGTCAACTAAAGGGCAAACATACTTACGATTTAATAGCAAAGACCCTGGAGGAGATCTTTGAAGAGTATGAGTTGCAAAAAAAGATATGTTTCACTGTCACTGACAGTGGGTCAAACTTCATAAAAGCATTCCGTCTCTTTTCAGTTGATGAGTCTGAAGATAGCAGCGTGGAAATGGATCATAATGGTGAGGACAGTTCTGACGATTCAGATATTCAGTATCAGGAGATTGATGAGACCTTGAATCCAACAAGCAGTGTAGATGATGATCAGATCCTGTATCACCTTCCGGCACATTGGAAGTGTGCCTGTCATTTGCTCAGCCTTGTAGCAACAAGTGACTGTGCCAAAATTGCGGATCCACTTTATAAGAGAACATCAGTTCAGACATTTTCAAAGTTGACAGCACTCTGGAATAAACAAAACCGATCAGTTGTAGCTTCTGAAAAGATCAAGGATTCACTTGGTATGCTTTTGGTAACACCTGGTGAAACCCGGTGGAATTCAATGTATGATGCTGTCACCAGAGTTTACAAAATTCTCTGTGTAAGTGACATGGAAGTTAAGTTTGACAAACTTTGTGATGAGCTTGATATCAAAAGACTACAGCCTGTACAGAAAACATTTGTTTAAGAGTATGTTGCTGTTATGAAGCCTGTTTGCTGTGGACTTGATATTTTGCAAGGTGAAACTAAAAAAGACATTGGACTTGGTTTCCTTCTACCAACACTTGTCGTGATGAAGGCTCAGTTAAAAGTGTTTCTTGATCATGGAAAGAATGATCGGCTCGTAGTTTGTTCTCCATTAGTTTCATGTATTTTGAATGCCATCGATAGAAGATTTTCAAACATGTTTGACAGCATTGATGCTCAACTGGCATCCGTTGTACATCCCAAATTCAAGTTGGACTGGATGGATGATGATTTGCAGCGTTCGCATCTTATTGAAGTACTGAAGAGACGCGTTTCACAATCACTATTGGTTGCTACGACTGATCAGAAAGCAACGTCGGCTGCTGATGGTACAGATAATCAGTCAGACTTCTTCGCTGTATTGTCAGCCAGACGACATCGTGTGAATGATTTACCTGATGTGAATCAAGAAGTTAATAATTACTTGGCAGACACTTCAGACAGTATTGCATCATTGGATGCATATCCACATATCCGTAAAATATACATAGACCTAAATACAGGACTTCCTTCAAGCTCTGCTGTTGAAAGGCTGTTTTCATTAGGAGGACGAGTATTTTCCCCTCTTCGTTCACGACTGAGCACTGCGCATTTTGAAATGGTTACTTTTCTTCGCCTGGCTAAGTGGTAACTGCCAGTTAGGTGGCGTTACCATATGAACTCTACTGGAATTCATCGTTAGTTTTCCAGAAGTAATGCAATCCACTGACTCGGTCTTACTGCTTTTCTATGACAGTCATTTGCTTCATTCATCCATCCATCCATTCATTCATTCATTCACAATATGTGTACATCATACATATTAAAAATCTTGTTGCTTTTGTATGCCGACTTATTTAATAGTAGTTTATTATGTTGTCAAAGACTTTTGGATGCTTTGGGGGAAACTGATGAAGCACGTGTTAACTATTGAACAAAGTTTGGTTAAAATACATCATCTAAATCAGCCAAAAATGTTGTTATCGTTTATCGATGTAAGTGATATAGAGCAATGAATTACGTATTTGCATTTCATTCGTTGAATGACCCAAATATTGGTATTGGTATTGGCAATAATAAATTAATATTGGTATTGTTATTGCAATACTGGTTTTAAAATTGTATTGGTATTGGTATTGCAATACTGGTTTTAAAATTGTATTGGTATTGGTATTGCCAATACTTTTTTTTAGTATTGTTAACAACCCTGGGGATCACTGCCTTGGGTTGGGCGGGGGGTAGCTTGCATGGTCTGTGTACCTCTGTCAAACCGGCTCTGCATTTGTGCTATAAGTTACTTAAACAATAAAAGTGAGATACACTCATGTCTTTAATAGTTTAGTATGTAATCATATTAAACCTGTAGACTTTGATTTTTAAGCAATACATGTATTGCCACTCAACAGTTTAGAACGTAAATAAATAAGCAGTCTATCAACATAATACAGTGTATATGTTTAGAACGTAAATACATAGGCTACGTAGTCTATCAACATAACACGGTGTATATGTTTAGAACTAAATACATAGGCTACATAGTCTATCAACATAATACGGTGTATATGTTTAGAACTAAATACATAGGCTACGTAGTCTATCAACATAGTACGGTGTATAATCAGAAAGAAACGATAATTGATAAATATATTATAAATAAAAAAATAATTTTATAAAGTAATATACAACTATACAACTGATAGCAGTGTTAGATTTGATACACACAAGGTAATAATATACAACTAAACAGCTGTAGTGGTGCTAGACTAGATACACACAAAGGTGATATACATCTTTAACACTGGTAGTGGTATTAAGTTTGATACACGCAGAGCTAATATTCAACTATTGAACTATATAACTGCTAGTGGTGTTAGATTTGATACACGCAAATGTAATATACAATTGCTAGTTGTGTTAGATTTGATACACACAAATGTAGTATACAATTGCTAGTGGTGTTAGATTTGGTACACACAAAGGCATCATACAATTGCTAGTGGTGTTATGTTGGATACACACAAATGCAATATACAATTGCTAGTGGTGTTAAGTTTAATGAGTTGTATATGGTGACTAGAGCTATTCTCTATTTTTAAATAAAATCTATGGGCAAGTTTAACATTATGGCGACATACAGTGAGGTCCGTAACAGTAAGAACGACTCTTTCGGTCATTACAAGAAAGGGGTGGGGCAACACAGACTTTTTTAGGCATTAAGGCTCCCTAGACAAAATATCCAGCCTGGGACCCATAGCAATATATATGAAAGCAATTTAACATGGTAGATGGTCTGTTAGCAGTGTGGGGCCCGAGGCGATCAAAGGGGTTCTTAACAGTTATTTTGCCTAAGACCCTAAAATATATCCTTGCACAAAGGGCCCAAAAAAAAACCTAAAATCGACTCTACTTAAAAGGTTTTAGAAAGACATAAATAAGCTGTTAGCTAGTTTAATATAGATACCATCTCTGTACATTGTAAAACAGCGCTTATTTAAACTACCCGGTACATAAAACAAGCAATTAAGCCTGTTCCATTCTGGACACAGGACGTGTTAGCGCATTTTCATGTTATATATCAGTACGTTTGTTATCTTTCAGTAAATATTTGTAAATTTTGGAAATGTTTATAAAAAGTAATTCATGTTGAATAACTGTTACAAAAATAAATAATGATTACGCCCCTTTGATTAGCTTTTATTATTTATATTTAAAATATAAGCAAAACGGTACATAAAAAACTCTTATATTTTGGCCATGAGAGGTCAAATCGCGAAATGGACTTTTGATGTACACTTGGCAGGCCAAGACCTACAAAATGATATATACATCATGGGTCTAGGACTTATAGTTGCTGAGATATAGCGCTCCTTTATTAATATAGCTTATATAGTAAAAAAAACGCTACTAAGGCCCCTTTTACGGCCCTGAGAGGTCAGATCGCGAAATGAAAAAAAGTCATTTCTTGGCAGGCCAAGACCTACAAAATGATATATACATCATGGGTCTAGGACTTATGGTTGTTGAGATCTAGGGTGATGACGGACGGACGGACGGACGGACGGACAGACAGACAAAACGGGGACAATAGAGCATTTTTTTTCGAAAATGCTCTAAAAATGTCACCCAGTGAAGAAAATTTGTCGCATAGTAAGCTAAAAATTCAGACACTGTGAGACAACTACCGTAGGCCTAATTTATTTTGTTTGTAATTTTTTTTTGCTTTGCTTTATCACAATATTTGCAAATGTAACATTATACCGTTTCATTTTGAGATGAAAAATAAAAGTGCTCTTGGAAGTTAAGTAATTATAACTTTTGTCTCTAAATATTGGGCACTATAAGAAGATGGCATGAGTAACTAACTAAAATTAGCCTAAATAATTAGTTTGAGAATGTATTTTTCATGAGTTTATACAGCTATTTTCCCGATTTCTATTCTTTTTAAATAGACTAGATAGTTTTATATTATTTACGATATTTTAGATTTTATTTTTGACCTCGATTTTTAAAGAATTTTTCATGTTTTTTATATTTTTTTTGTGTGCATAATTAGTTTTAATTTAATATTTGGTGACTGTCAATGGGAATGTGAGAAACAATCTGAGTGGAATGTCAATATTAGGATGCATATGTAGGCCATTAATACATGATGCTGACTTAACATCTTCTGCGATGTTGAATTATGAAATATTATATCAATTTCAGACACAATTACAGTTCCATTTGATGTCATAATATTTCAGTGCCAAATCAGCAGCAGATTGCTGTATTTTTGTGCAGATGTAATTGCAAGTGCTTCGCCCAGTGCCGGATTAAGTCCTCTTGAAACCCTTGAAGCAGTGGCGTAGCTAAGGTGGGGGGAGGGGGGATCCAAATTTAAACGTCCCCCCGGGCCCCCGCTTGAGGGGGGCCTCCAAACGAGTTTCCAATTTTTTTGTTTTAACACTAAATATTAAATACTAGCGGTAACCACCACGCGCTGCCGTGACTAAGCCTTCTGTAACGACCAAAGTCGGTTATGTTTTTATAACATACATTGGAATGGCTGGAAATACGCTATATGTACAATGTTGGTCACGTTTAGAGAGAGTTTGTATTTTTAGGGGACACAATCCCGTTAAGTTAGATGACCTAGTTAGGCTGGAATTAAAAGGAAGGCTAAGCGTCCTTGTATTTTCGAGAGAAAAATGTTGTCATAAGCTAATTATCTACTGTCTGGTTTCGTATACATGGCGCCAAACTTCTACATGTGCTTGATTAGTGATACAAAGAGCATTGTTGAGCATTGTATTTACAAGAATATAGATTAAACATTGTATTTTCAAGAATATGGATCATTAGGTCAGGGATGAGTTAATTAAGGGGAGAAAGGAGGAGAACAGAAAGGTACAGAACAGACATGCAGTTCGACAAAATAGGCAGCACACAGGATAGAGTTAGTGATGTTTCGGTGAATGTGTATCTTGCAGTGTATAGTTTCATTCTACTTATATTTTGAAATTAAATTTTGCGTAATCGTCAAATAAAGTATATGAATCGGACTTGGCAGTTTATTTAATTTATTTGTGATGTATATGATTGAGTACACGCTTAGATAAAGTGTCAATCCCTACCAGAGAAGAGAAGACATAAACAGATCTCACAAGAACTCACAATGCATAACTAATAATACAAGTAGTTATGACACCTACTTTAATTAAAAAGTAAGTATTGAGAAAAATTTCGTTTCTAATTCAGTTTATTAATTTAATGCAATTTTGCGTGTAAATTTCAAGGCAATTGGTGAAAAACTTTAGAAGTTATTAGCTAGGCGTGAATCCTATTTACATTTTATCTACATAGATAAAGCCACCGCCATGTAATCTTGTTATGCACTTGTTATATAAGTTATTGCAGAGGCGTCACTCGGAAGGTGCGGGCCGCACCGGGTGACACCAACATAGGGGTGACACCAAAATGAACAAATAGCAGAAAGAACTCGGCATAGTCAGTTTTATAATCAATCATAGTCAAAAACATGATCAGTAGCACAGGGTGCCACCATACGAGCAGTGGCACAGGGTGCCATCATGCAGAGCGTCTGGATCTAAGGTAAATGAATCTAATTTAAAGCTGCTCGGATCAATCTGGAGTTTTTTTTTGTAAACGCGCTAGAAAAAAAGACGGAGGTAGTCACGTGGTTTTATGAAATAGGAGACGTAGTTTATAAACTTAGTTGAATTAAAGTAACATAGGGCCTACATATTTCTGAAATACAGTCAGTAATACTATCGTTTTCATCGCTTGAATATTTTAAAGTAAATTCTCTAAGGCGAAGACCGTATAGAGCAGGAAAATTCGAAATATCATCATTGTTCATGGTGAAAGTCTTGGGGGAAGGGGGTGACACCCTAAATTGTCCGTAACGGGTGACACCAACCATAGTGATGCCACTGAGTTAGTGACACTGTTGCATGTATTCCATACAGATTAAGGGTTTCAAAATTACGTAAATCATCACGCAAATAAAAATTGGTAAAAAGTTTACTAAAAGTGTCAAAACATAGTTTTGGTTATTGTAAGACACGTTATCTTGATGGCATTGTATCTTCCATTTTTGTCCATGCTATAATCCATCTATCCATAAACATAAATAGAAGGGTCATAGTTCGTTTACTTATGTCTATTCGTCTGACGAAATCTCACAATCATGGCGGATGAAACAAGTATACATAATTTTTTGTATATTTTTTATTTGTGAAATGTAAAGAGTGTTATTCTTTATAGAGAAACTTCACCCATGCCGAAAGAATGAGTTTACCAGAGTGGGGCTACAAAACGGAAAAAGCGTGTTACAGAAAGAAAGATGCTGCAAAATCAAGGCAAATTTGAAGGGTTTATTAAGAAAGAAACCTGATAATAGCATTGAAAACAAAGAAGACCATGAACATGGCGAAGAAAAGTATCACCATTCAGATAATTCATATAAAGATACAGCAGTGTAGCAACAGCTGTCAAGTACTTAGCAAAAACCAACTCAAGCTTACTTGGCCACAAAGAAGAACTAGATTCTCCTAGTCCTGGGAACTTCCTAGAATCTTTGAAATTTCTTGCAGAATTTGATGAAGTTACGTAACATCACTTGAATAATTCAACATGAGTTCATAAGCTTGATGGGCAATAAAGATAGGGAATCAATTGTTGGGAATGTCAAGCAAGTTTGTTACTTTTTTCTGATGTTTGATTCCACTCCAGATGTTTCTCACAAAGAACAAGTTCGTTACTTGCATGTCGAGAATTTTGAAATAAAAGAGTCATTCCATGGTTATTTTGAAATTGTGAAGCCAGATGCACAACATAATGAAGAACTTGTTCTGAAAACTCTTCAAGACATTGAACTAGACTTTAATATGTGCACAGATCAAACCTATGATAACGCAGCCACAATGAGTGGCCGTCGGTCTGGCCGGCAGAAACGTCTCTTAGACATAAATCCAAACGTAACATTTCTGAACTGTGATAATCACTCTCTCAACATGGCAGCTCTTCATTCTGCTGAGATAGATCTAGCCATTGACTCCTTTTTTCGTGAATTGCTCAACTTTTTTTCCAATTCACCCCAGAGATAGACCAAACTGAAAGAAACTGGAGCCTGGAAACTAAAAAAGGAGAGTAGTAGGCCTACATGGGGGTACTCAAAAGAAAAAGCTACGTCGTCACTTTCCTTGCATATTGACAAAGATGCTGAAGAGATTAAGAGTTAAGACCCTTTCATGCTTTCTTCAAAATGATGAGAAATGCACGAAACTGATCACCCAATCCATCAAAAGAGCAAAAGGCATTGAATGCTATGGATTTCCTGTAGGCGAAACAACCAGAAGAAAGAAAAGACTTGATGGGGAGTTGAGTTCTGATGTAGGACTGTAAATAGAACTGCAATTCAAACGTGTTGCGACAGAAGTGCTTGATAGACTTCATATGGAGATGAAGGATAGATTCCAAAGGTTGCAAAACCATGTGGGTACCTTTGGGGTTCTTCTTAAACCAAGACACCTGTTGAATTCTATGGATAATTACACACTGATGAAAAACTGTTACTTTTTCCTGTTTGTATGATGACATACAGGCAAATCACTTTTTCAATGGTGTCATTGATGCACGAGCACTTTCATCAACAAACCAGTACCACAATCACCAACTGACTTATTGAGGAAGCTGACTTCATATGATAATGATGTTTGCTCAAACCTTGCAACCTCCATCCGAATACTGGTAACTCAGGCCACTTCCATTGCATCATGTGAGAGATTATTCTCAAAACTCAAATTCAATCAAAAACTATATCAGGAGTACAATGACGCAAGAAAGGCTTAGCAGCATGGCTTTAATTAAGTGAAGTCAAAAATACTAGACAACATTGAATAGATGATGTTATGAATGCCTTTACTGCACAGAAAGCACAACGTGAGGCAATATGAATTGAGATTTGTCACTTGTGCATTATCTCGTCACTAAACAATAGAATTATTCATTAAAAGAGTTTTAATGATTATTTTTTGTTACTTTTATTGATATACTGTACTAATTTGAATTTAGACATATATTTATTAAGTACGTTATCTCATGTCATGATATCTTATGTCAAATTTGCAGGGGCCCCCAAAAAGGCCAAGCCCCCCGGGCCCCCAAACCTTTAGGGACGCCTCTGCCTTGAAGCACCATCTAATTTTGACGCAACCTCCCCAACTTAAAACTCAACAGAGGCTTTCATGAGTAGGTCTACCATTTCGGCTTCCCATAACATAGGCGCCCTGTGGGCCTTTATACCTTACTGAAACTACAGACACCCCAGCGACAATGGGCGTATTCATGGGGGGGGGGGCATTGAAAAAATGTCATATAAGAGGGGGGCATCTGCTCCCCCCCCCTTACATTTAAAAAAAAATGTCATAAAGTTGTTATTTACCCCCCCCTGGAAAATTTTTGCCCCCCCCTGGAAAAATTCCTAGCGACGCCCATGCCAGCGACTAGGGCAGGGGTCGGCAACCTTTTGAGACGGAAGAGCCAAAAGTTATAATTTACAATTTTCTCAGTTTTTAAAGAGTCACTAAAATTGTTGTCTCAATATTATGATATTTGATTAGGATTAGGTATATAAAATAATATAATTATTATTATTTGCGCATGGGACTGGAAGGCCACAATTTGACATCGGAAGAGCCGCAACTTGACATCGAAAGAGCCGCATGCGGCTCGCGAGCCGTAGGTTGCCGACCCCTGGACTAGGGCCTACACTGACAAAGGGACTCTCTCTTTCTCCCCCCCCCCCCATTACAAATTATATATGATTCTCCTACAGGGTGAATCACTCTTTTATGATGGCTGCCGTGAAGCTATCGGCCTATATATAATCCGTGTTCTATTTATAGCCCGTAGCGTTTTATCGCTAATGGTAACTAAAATAATAGCATTCACAATTTACATATCCGTTCTTACGTTTTTAGGGGCCCTAGGCAAAGATACTTTTGGGGCTCTAAACAAAGGTAAATATGTGTCCCAATACAAAGGTACAGTGGGAGCCTGAGGCAAATTTATTAGAAGACGGCGCTTGCAAATTTTGAGTCTTATGTTTCCAATAATTTTCCGAAGGCGCTGTAAGGCAAACAAGCAATTAAGCCTGTTCCATTCTGGACACAGGACGTGTTAGCGCATTTTCATGTTATGTATCAGTACGTTTGTTAGCTTTCAGTAAATATTTGTAAATTTTGGAAATGTTTATAAATTCAATTGCGTAATGCATATATCTGTAAAATAATATTATAAAGACGATTCTTTATATTTGAAAAAAAAATATTTTCTCTTAAATCTAACTACAAGTGGTTTGTGGTTACTGAAATATGACTCATAATTGAAAACATTCGAAATTGTAGTCATTTAATCGTCCGAAAACTCCGTCAATTGTTGCATAGCTCTGGTACTTTCAATTAAGCTCAGAACACAAGCTTACTATTTCATTTGATGAGTTTCTTAATAGATCTTGGTGAAACTACGTGCTGCAGTATTTCGCACCAAATGAATGGGTTATTGAACGTACAAGGTGTAGAATGGGGCTATATATATAATATATAAGTCCCTTAGGAGCCCTGAAGCCCGGTCCTCAGAGGTCCTATCGCGAAATGAACTTTTGATGTACACATGGCAGGCCAAGACCTACAAAATGATATATACATCATGGGTCTAGGACTTATGGTTGCTGAGATATAGGGCGCTCCTTTATTAATATAGCTTATATAGTAAAAAACGGTACTTTATAAGCCCCCTTTTACGGCCCTCAGAGGTCAGATCGCGAAATGAACTTTTGCTGCACACATGGCAGGCCAAGACCTACAAAATGATATATACATCATGGGTCTAGGACTTATGGTTGTTGAGATCTAGGGTGATGACAGACAGACAGACAGACAGACAGACAAAACGGGGACAATAGAGCATTTTTTTTTCGAAAATGCTATAAAAAGTTACTAGCTGTGCGCAACTCTGGAATGAAATAAAAACAAATTTTGAGCACAACATACCGATGTGTTGGCCGACTAGTGAAACATTTGTGAGCTCAGTCTGTGAGCGCAATCAGCGAGTCTTAGTGGAATGGAAACCACTGAAGCAACAGCCCCGTTGCGTGAAAATTCTACAGGAGTGGCCAGGCATTCTACAGCAGGGGCCAGGCAATAGCAGGGGGGCCAGGTAATACATTTAATAAGTAGAACAAATATGCAGCGGGGCCAGACAAAACGCAGGGGGCCCGCTCCCCTGGCTCCCCGCACGCTCGGGGCCTGACCTGGGCCCCAATAATCCTTGACAATAAGCCAACTTTTTATGTCTACCCTTTTTTTGATGTTTTTCAATTTATTATGGGCCCCAACCAAACTATGTCCGCATCTGACAATAGGGGCTTTTCATATCCACCAACTGTTAGGCCTATGTCATGCTAGATATCTGAGGTAACGGCAAAAAAAAAAAGTTCTGTGAAAAGAGGACCTTTAGAATTGAGGGTCCTATGTAGCTTCTATATTGTCTATTCATTATAACTGCTACATTTTATTGTAAATGTTTGCATTAAATGACTCTTCTGTAAACTATCCTTTATTTTTACTTGAAATAGTTCAGTTTATAGATGGGCTGCGAAGGCACACAATATAAATACAATTATTTGTATGAATATGAAAAAAGGATATTTTATGATAACGATATATTGATAATAATACGAGAAATGTATATGCTATTGAACACCACAATCTACTAAAAATATAACGATATTTTAAACGGCTTACGCCAACACGTTTGGCCTACCACCAAAACCCCGCTCCACGATACTTCACCACAGCTTGAATGCATTTTTTCCTCTCTTTCCATGACCTCAAAAGTTCAAGGACAACGGCAGCCATTAAGTAGGAAGACGTGTAGAGTCTGATTGTTGTACATGTTGTTTGGAATTAAATCGGTTCACCTGTTTTTTGTATTGTTGTTTTTCCCCAGTTTATTTTATATCTACAGATTATTCTTCAATTATTGTAACACAGATAAATGGATTAGTATGTTAATCATTGTGGTTTTCCTTAACATGTTACAAATTTCGTTTGATAAATTCTGGTCTAGCTGTCGTGTGTGTGATTTCATTAACCACAATCCACATCCGTGTGTCACGGTGACATAGTTCGAAGTTCAAAACAAATGTTCTCGGGTGTTGTTAAATAATGATCCTTATTGTACTCATAGTAAATAGAATCTAAACTAAACATGTGTGATGCTGTCCAATAATGTTATTGTTTTTCTCTAACATCATTTAACATGAAAATTGAAATGTCAAAAACAATTTGTAATTTAAAATTCAAAAAGTGTTATCATGTTCAAGAGGCATCATTTCAGTAAATTTCACTGCCTCATATTTGCCAAATTTCACTGCCTCATATTTGCCATTGGCCTTCTTATAAAACGACACAAACAAAGATTTAATAGACTTGGCAGTTTTAATTGAATGTTATCATCACTATTGTCAAATATTGATTTAATTATATTGAAACAGTGAAGACTGAGTCTGAAGAGAAGACCTTTAATGCTTTATTAAACTATAAAACGTATTTTTTTAAAAAAGTATAATAATAATTATAATATAATTTTTATATATAATAATACCAAAGTTAATATTTTTTTGACAATTCATAACCATTTGATTATAATACTTTTACCCAACTTAATATGTAAGGTATTAAACAAAAGTACAGAAAAGGTGGTTTATAATATACACATAGTTTAGTAAGTTTGATGAAAACATAAACAATTTAACATTTAATTTAACAATATTATCTCACCTTATTATTTTTTTCTGTAAAAAACTATCTATAACAAAATATCTTAATACATGTTTTAACGTCTAAAATATAAGTTTTATTGTAAATAAAATATCCTCTTTATACTCGAAATAGATTGATATGAAATGGGTACATATAAATTAATTTGAAAAATATTTATTTAGAAAAAGACCTGTATTTTATTAGGTTAAGTGTTAGTGATCAGCCTATATGTGGAAAACAGTAGAAACTACATTTTGATCATGTGAAAAACTTTTCGATTGAAAGGAAGACATTTGTTAAACAATCTACAGTGTACTTGGAGCAAGTTTTTTTCAATTTTGTCATTATTAATGTCACCATCTGAATATACTCTAAAGTATATGGATTTATTATTGACACATATTGATATGTGGCACAGTCAACAATTGTTAAAAAGGTATGCACGGAGAACTGTCTCACTTGTTTACTAAATCAAAACAAGATCTAGTGTCTCCAGATATGGGCAAAGGTAAGAATTTTTCTCTCTGCTTGGTTTTAAAACAATGATTTAGTACATTTTTTCTGCCTAAACTCAAAATTTCTTCCTCCAAGTTTCCTAATTATACTTTTAATTTTTTTTATCTCATCAGGAATTATAAAAACACCATTTATGGTCTTTTGCCTTTCTGCATAGAAATTCTTTAAATATTATGCCATACTTTATTGCTCTTTCTCTTTATGTGTGTACATTTTTTTCAAACAGTATGTTTAATACTTGCCTATTGAACTCTGAGGCTTCAAAGTAATTAACTTTCAATTTAAAGTCAAGTAAGGTAGAGAGAATATAATTTTGGCTGAAAGCCATTGAAACTGTTGCTGCTTTGCTGAGGCTCTATATTTATGTGTTACAATTCTGTGTCAAAATGTTATAAACTTATCATGACTTACGATTATAATAATTGTTTGAATTTTATTTTTTACGTCAGTATTGCAAGTTTCTTTCCAATATTCTCTCATCTTAAACAGTAAAAGACTGGCATTTGAGAAGAAAAATTGAAATATCTTGTGCACATATTATGCAGCCTGAAATAATGTAATAAAATGGTGATAGTATAAATTTATCGATATTACTAAAATAATAATATTTCAATCAGTTCAGCACCTACATCTGTGTTTCTTCCATCATTAAAATGAGTATGATCTGTTAATGATCTGCAAATTAAATAAAGTCATGTTCATCACACAATATTTTAAACATTAAATAAAGTCATGTTCATCACACAATATTTTAAACATTAAATAAAGTCATGTTCATCACACAATATTTTAAACATTAAATAAAGCCATGGTCATCACACAATATTTTAAACAATAAATAAAGCCATGGTCATCACACAATATTTTAAACATTAAATAAAGCCATGGTCATCACACAATATTTTAAACATTAAATAAAGCCATGGTCATCACACAATATTTTAAACATTAAATAAAGCCATGGTCATCACACAATATTTTAAACATTAAATAAAGCCATGGTCATCACACAATATTTTAAACATTAAATAAAGCCATGGTCATCACACAATATTTTAAACATTAATTAAAGTCATGTTCATCACACAATATTTTAAACATTAAATAAAGCCATGGTCATCACACAATATTTTAAACATTAAATAAAGCCATGGTTATCACACAATATTTTAAACATTAAATAAAGCCATGGTTATCACACAATATTTAAAACATTAAATAAAGCCATGGTCATCACACAATATTTTAAACATTAAATAAAGTCATGTTCATCACACAATATTTTAAACATTAAATAAAGCCATGGTCATCACACAATATTTTAAACATTAAATAAAGCCATGGTCATCACACAATATTTTAAACATTAAATAATAAGTTATTTCTTTTAATCTTAGGTTATCAACTTGTTACATATTTATTTTGGCTACGATAAACTTAAAGCTTTGAAATTTCCCTTGTAATGATTACATTATAAGTGATTCATTAAAGCAGTCCATTGTTTCAAGGTTACCTTGTAGAAATGATATTAGAGTGTTTAGAAGATTAATAAGAGAACACACCAGGTATAGGACTACCTCATCCACCACATACACAGAAAGGTCCCCCAATGGTTTGCATTGTTTGAATTGGAATGTTATGTTTTAAAAGCAATCTTGTAAATAACTGATGATTTCCTCTTTATTGGTATTTATCCCTGCTCTTATGTTATTGTGTGACTGTTCAGATGTTGGCTCAACTATTAACAGACACTTAGTGCTAGCCACCCAAACATTAGTAACATTTCAGCTGGATTTCATGCCAAAGGATTTTATTTTATACAGTATATTTAACATTATTATCACTGTTTTAAGATCACATTTAATTACTTTTTTTTTTTTAACTTATCCAAAATTAATTCTTTGCACATCAGGCCTTCGATGGTGTACACCAATATGAGAGTTATTGGCACAGATACTTTATAAAGTTCACTCTAAGAAAGATACCCCCCCCCCATATAGGCAGTACAGTGGAAATGTCTGTTTACCATATGACCACCTGGTTGTTGTTGTTAGTTGACTCAGTAATGTGTTGGCCATTTGTTCTCCTGAAATTTTTTTTTTTAGTTTACTTCGCTTTTTTAGAGCATTTTCGAAAAAAAATGCTCTATTGTCCCCGTTTTGTCTGTCTGTCTGTCCGTCATCACCCTAGATCTCAACAACCATAAGTCCTAGACCCATGATGTATATATCATTTTGTAGGTCTTGGCCTGCCAAGAAATGACTTTGGTCCATTTCGCGATCTGACCTCTCAGGGCCGAAAAAGGGGGCGTATTAAGTACCGTTTTTACTATATAAGCTATATTAACAAAGGAGCGCCCTATATCTAAGCAACCATAAGTCCTAGACCCATGATGTATATATCATTTTGTAGGTCTTGGCCTGCCAAGTGTACATCAAAAGTCCATTTCGCGATCTGACATCTCAGGGCCGAAAAAAAGACTTTCCTAGGTACCGTTTTTACTTATATTTTAAATATAAATAATAAAAGCTAATCAAAGGGGCGTAATCATTATTTATTTTTGTAACAGTTATTCAACATGATTACTTCCCTCTCTATTTATCAAAATTCAGCAAAATATATGGCTGTCACCCGGAAAAAAAATACGGATTTCGTACGGCGTACACGAAAATGCTCTAAATGTCCTTTGTCTGAAACGGAAAACACTTAAATTGCTTGTTTTTTCTTTCTAGATTTGTGGGTAGCTGCACCACTGTTTCTATCTGAGACATTAATTATAAACGTTTTATTTTTACCTGATTACAAACCTGTTATTTATGTGCCCTATGAGAACCCGAAGAGGTCAGACAAGTAAATGGAAGACAGTGCCTCTAAAAGGAGGTCAGTCGGTCAATGTAAATGCGGCGACTAATTATACTACCCTTTTGCCTATGTAACACAGTTATGCTGTGAGATCCATGTAAAGTTGACATATTTACATAATGTACAGGATAGTTGGCACTTGTTATCATTGGCTTTCCGGGAAGGGGACAGGGATGGTCCGCTCTTCCCTCCCTCAGTTAACAAAGGATGCCCGTTTAGGCCAAAACGCTATAAACATTTGGAAAGCATTGAGGCAATAAACTTTCTGCTCAGCTTTGTAAGAAAACTTAGAAATGTTTGATCTTCAGTGCCAGATTTCATTGAATGGTCACTCATGCTTACGTCTAGATCATAGTGGGGATGAGGAGGTCTCAGGTGAAAACTGAGGTCAAAATCTGAGACCCAAAGTCGCTAGAGCTAATTTCGTGGCAAATATTTCAATCAGTAAGTTGATTCTTTACCGTTCTGCTTATAACTGCATCAAAGCCGCTTTTATATAATGTTTCTTGTTTTTAAAATATAAAATATGCTCCCTATTGAGTACATGGATTGAACTATTCATAATACAACATTTGAAATTAAAGATAAAAGGTCTGTATAAAAATATCAATAAAAACACATGTCATATAAATTATATAATGTGGTGCAGGCTGAAGAAAACATTCAAGCACCGTTTTTAATCAGACACAATTTATATTGTTAAAAGTAAAAGAATTACTTACATTAAATATTGATTAACATTATTCTTTTTTTTTTCACAAAGTCTATCTCATCCATCCCTTATGATTTATGTCTGATAGACGAAGTTTTTCAGGAAATGATGATCTTCTTTTTTTATCTTCTTTCAGCCACTTATTTATTGTCAGGGTGACATGTTTTCGTTTTAATTTAAAAAGAAAAGACTTGGCACAGATAATTCACTTTGATTTCTGTACCTTGTGCGTTTTTTGCTCAAAGTGTTATTTTTATCATTTTATTTTTAGTTAAAAGCTCGAATAACTTGGTCATCAATCCGAACCAATTACATGGGAACTTAATTTTTGTAAAAGTTAAAACATATCGGGCAACCTGACATTGTAGGCTGGTAGATGGTTTTGTCTACAGTACAAAACCGAAAGTCAGAATTATGGAATGACAGTGCTCCACTACAGGTGTGCCTTGGCAAATACTGAATTTTCAAGACTTATATATCACATTTATTGGCATGCTTTTTTTTATCTGACGAATACATAGCTTATAGCAATAATAGATCATTGCAATGTAATTTTATACAACGTATCACTGTATTGAGAAATGCAATGAAGTTATATTTCCGTTTGGATGTTTAGGTGTAGTCATGAGTAGGATGAAAGTGAAAGAGCTTTATTAATCAAGTTCTAATTCTATGCACATTTTTTACTCTGAAAATAAAAATATGTCGTTGATGATAAAAAATACTTTAAGCAAACCATAATAAGAACCAAAGTTATTCCATTCGCCATCTCAGAAAAAAAGCATTGGACGTAAGGTAATGATTAGCATATGGCTAAATAAATTTAAAAAATACAACAGTCGAAAATAACTGTCAAGCGTACGTGTCTCGATTTCGTTCAAGCGATGTCTAGAAAAAACTCAGCATCGAAAGTGGATTAAGTTTCATAATATTTGGACTGTAAAAATATTGTCGACGAAATGTCAAGTGATATTTCCTTAGCATTTTGCATGAGTGGGCGAAGAAAGAGTTTCTTGCGTGGGTAAATAGTCAAAAGTCAAGCAATAAAACACATTAGTTAGGCACGAGATAATCAACAACTGAAACTTTACTTGCATGAGACTGATATAAATATTCGCATGAATGAAATTTTTAGATGAAAATTATTTTAAACATAAAATTGTGGCCTGCTAAAAGTTTTAGGCGTAGATCACTAGAAAGTTTTGAATGGAGATGTTTGCCAGCTCTTTTTTTATTGGGGTTAGTTATTTTTTTTTAAATTTACAATAGACACGGAATAGTATTCTTAGATCGATGGTCTGTTTCTAAATGAAAATAATTGCCCCTGGCAAAGATATAAAGACCTAGATAGATGACATGCATCAAAATGGTGTCATTTCCGAAAAGAGGACGCGACGTACGTCAGATATAGTGTTGTTTTAGTCCCAGGTCCTATTTTAGTTTCAGTTTTTATTTAGTTTTTTCTGTAATAATTTTAGTTTTAGTCTAGTTTTAGTTTTAGGCCCAATTTTAGTTTTCGTCGACTAAAACACCAGAGTTTTAGTTTTCGTCTTATTCATTTTAGTTTCCCTTTTAGTTTTAGTCTTGTAAACACCAATTACAAATAACATCATTGTTCATGACCAATTGTTGAAACAGATTGAAGCATAATAATAGTAGTCACAGAGATGACAGCTCAGTGTACTGAAACTGAGTCATTTCACTTCATTGTCACATTATAAGTCACACTATCACATTGTGTTATGTGCCAATACCACGACTAAATTTTTGACTATGTTGTAGACTAGCGCAGTGCATGTACAAAAAACAACTAAAAACGTGATAACAATAAGAAACCGAAAACGTAAGTCAAAATTAAAACAAACGTGTTTATTCTAAGACCTAGAACTCTGAAATAACTAAACTAAGTAGCAACAGTTTACTTGAAGAGTGAAGTAATTCTATTATTTTGATGACTTATAGTCAGGGTTGTTAGTATCGAAGTATCGGTATCGGCAAATATAGTATCGGCGATACTTTTTTTATTATTGGTTGCTGTATTGCCGATCCTTTTTGTATCAAGTATTGATTTGTGTATCGCCGATACAATTTAAACAATAAAAATTCGATACTCTATACCGATACTTTACTAGTGCCACTATTAGCAAAAAAAAACAATAGCGATTTTAATACATTGTCATCTACATAAATTCAATCCCTACTAGCAGCCATCAACTCTACCAATATTAACGACAGCCACCTCCCCATCAATACACCACGGTCGGCAAGTTGAAGGAAAAATTTAGCTTTAATCTTCTTTTGAAGACTCTTTGCGCGCCGAGGTCTATAAATGTTATTCTTAGATTCTTTCATTCATTTACTTTCTTTCTGTCAACTATTTGTTCAATGTTTTAATGAACGACAGAAAAGAAAACTTAATTTTTTTTATCCATCTGTCAGTTATACACACACACAACACACCCACACACACACACACATATATATATATATATATATATATATATATAAATATTTATATATATATATATATTTAAATAAATATATATATATATATATATAAATAAATAAATATATATATATATAAATAAATAAATATATATATATATATATATATATATATATATATAAATGTATACTGTAAGTGTTTATAGGTTATATAGTGATAAATTATATACCTTGCTGTATTCTTGTGTGTATGTTTGTTAATTGAGTTGTTAATTCATTTGTGCTTATTTATATTTATAAATTGTTTTTATTTATCAATTCATTTTTTTTAGTATTTACTACATTTCATTAAAAATAATTAATTGAATGGTATTAAACTGTATGTTTTAATTAAAAATGAAAACTTTGTAAAAAATAAAACAATATCATATAATTAACACATATTATATTATTAAATAATATGCCGAGTTCAACAAACAATACAATTTGGGTGGTTAAAAACAATTAATTGAATAGAAATACATGAACATCAACAAATTTAAAAAAAATACAGTGGATTCCGCTTTATTGGGACACCGCTTATGTGGGACATATCTCAAAGAAACCAAACCAAAAAGCCAATAGTAAATTTGTATGTTTAACTAGGACAGCCGCTTAATTGGGACAAAAAGCCTCGGTCCCGATGTGTCCCAATTAAGCAGAATCGACTGTATCTTGTAAAACGACACTCTTTGATCTAACCGCATGGCAATTTCAAACTTTCAAAGCAAAATTTATATCGTCGGCTGTCATTTTTCTTTTTTTTTTTATCTTTTGTTGTTCTTTCTTTCATGTGTCAACATTATACCGGAAAAGACGATAAATGGGGATTTTAGTTTTTATTTCGTTGGGGAGTTTTAGTTTCAGTTTTTATGCAGTCTTTTGTCTACGAGAATTAGTTTTCGTCTAGTTTTAGTCTTGCTGATAATTTTAGTTTTAGTTTTAGTCATAGATATATAAGACTAGATCGCTTATGGGCTATGCATAGACATATATTGCGCGGACGCTAACTTTAAAAAGAGAAGAGTACAATTCTGTATAACCTGATGACGTAGTACGCATAGAAACCTTAGTAACCGAAATAAATAGCAGAAGACATTCTACATTGTTTTCCTTGACAAATTTTCAAAAACTTTTTTTTTTTCAATTAACTTTGAATGAAATGCCTTCGTGTTGTGTACCCGGTTGTTTGATTATATTATTACTAACCGTCAAATATAATTTTTTCGGACACATCAGTAGATTTTAAAAGCGCCAACCTCTATCATGAATGGGGATTTTTTTTTTAATTAAAAGGAAGGAAATCTTTTTCGGTGAAAAATAAAGAACTGTACAGAATATTACTCTTCTCTTTTTAAAGTAGCGGTCTCGGATACAACACTTTTTCGGTCTCTATTAAATAAGCATAAGCGATCTAGTCTTATATATCTATGGTTTTAGTTATCGTTGACGAAAAGTCAACATTTTCGTTAACGAAGGTTTTAGTTTTAGTTTTCGTCGACGAAAACAACACTAGCCAGATAGCGCTGCTATGATTGCAGCTGTCATGGCGCTGGAGCAAAAAATCAATATGTGTACAATTTTTACTAGAGCTCAAAGATTATCAAAAAAAAAAATAAAGGAAGAAAAAAAACATTTTTAAATACTTTTTTTTTCAATTCCTTATATAAGAAAATATTATAAAATAAATCAAGACAAACTTTTAAAAATAAGCATTTCTTCAGATGCAATAAAAAGTATTAAAAAATCATTATATATCATATACATATTATATAAATTATCATGGGTGGCCATATATCTATCTTATCTCTCTCTCTCTCTACATATATATATATATATATATATATATACCCGCTATTGTCTGGCCACTGTTGTAGAATGCCTGGCCCCTGCTGTTGAATTTCCACGATACGAGGCTGCCGCGAATTTGTAATAGACTAAAAACAGAATATCTGAAATAGAGTAGATAAATTTATAAGACTGTGGCTATACGGACCCGGGTCCAAATAAAATCCGATTGTTATTCGGACCCGTGGCAAATATACACTAAGCTTAGCTATATTTAAACTTTATTAGACGGAACCCGAAAAAATAATAATACAGAGTCCGCTTAGTGGAACCCTAGACACTGAGTAACGATTAAATCACACAATTCAAACAATTATAAAAAAAAACAATAATAAAGTTTATGTATAGCTAAGCTAAGTGCATATTTGCCACGGGCCCGAATAACAATCAGACTTTATTGGGACGGGGTCCGAATAAAAGTCGGAGATTATTGGTACCCGGGTCCGAATAGTCACTTTGAATTTATAAATAATAAATATAAATACTGAAGTCTTTAAAATATTTTAAATAATATATCATTTTACTATTTGCTAATTTGATCATTGAAATAACTTTTTATTAATTATGAAAATGGCGACTAGTGAAACCTCGGTCGAAAATAATATGATTCTGGTTGCACTGAAATGGTTTGTTTTTAGTAAAACCGACAATGCTAATATTTTTCAAGTTCCTGACTATGGGGGATGAACGCGGCCAAATTTGCATAACTTTTTATCTATTAGAAAATAGAAATTATTCAGAAATCGCTGAAATCAGAATATAACGCAGATTGATAATGAGTTATTATCCTTAAGTAACTTAACTCGTTGTTAAGTTCTAACTCGCTGCAAGGTAAAAGGAAAACAACTTTACTATTAGTCTATTACTTTCATTACTTTGGCACTTGCCACTTGGCAGTGTAATTTTTAACTAGTGCACTAATTGTTTTAAATCTGAGGAGAAAGTCAGACTCATCATCTGAGTTCATCTCGTCTAGTCATTGGCTCATTGGATGGTGGATGCTTATTGTTATTGTTCAAATGTTCATAGTTTATGATGTGTATTGAAATGGATAGTTAATTGGAAAAAACAAATAACAAGATTAAATTGAATTAAGAACAATAATTCTGTATTTCTGTACTTTACAAGTTTGAAAATTGAAATACAAATTTTAATGAATTCAATTGGCATTTGACAAAGCCATTATTCGAGCCTAAAGAAGTAAGAATAAGATGTTGATAACTAACTATTGACTATTAGTTTGTTAACAGTGTAAGTTACTCCAAGTCCACAGCCAAATAATGTACACATTCCAGTGATGCCACACAATCACAGCTGAGCGCCGCGAGCCGCGGCTACGTCATACCGTCGTTTAAACCAAAGAGCACAGATCATAGCGCAAGCGAGAATCGCCGAAGATGGCTTGGTGACATAGAGATCACCAAAGACCTTTAAATATATACTAGACCGCATACGTAATGTTAATTTTTACTCAAAAATGATACGCATTTTTAACAATTGAGTGAACGATAATATAAATCAGAATATGAATTAAAATTACAGTCAATTTTTTAAAGCATATTTGACTTTTAATTCCTTGTTTAAATAGAATTATAATGACCTTTATTATAAAATAGAATTAAAAATAAAAAAAAAAATTGGGAAGGAATTGCTTTTATTGGAAGACGTTACGTTAGGGTTAGATTACCATCTCAGTGACTTGTTATATTAATTAGTGTTAGAGAATTAGTGTTTCTTCAAGGAAATTTCAGAATGGAAAAATATTCTATTTTTCATTTTACAATATTTAATATTCATATTTGAACTATTTTTTCAACAGGAAATTCGTTGGTGATGCATTTAATAACAAAGAAGACATCTTTTCAATCTCTCAGAGAAATCTAAATAACTTAAATGTTGAATTTATCAAAAACCATTCATTTCTGTTATTTATTTTGTCAGGAAGGTGGCGGGCTGGCGGCCAGTTGCTTGGGCAGTATAGTTGCTTATTATTTCTGTTACAACGTCATTGGTGATTGCGGTTAAGATGACGTCACGAATAATAATTACTCATCCCCGCACTATCATGTATGGGATTGGGCCGATTGGCCACTATTAGCGGTGCTGACTCTAGCCTCTGGTATGTTCAAAACATTAAACAAGCTCAAAGCTCGAAACAATCGAGATCGTGATCGTGTGGAATTCGGGAAAGAGAATTACTTTTATTTCAGATTATGATCCGGTGAGTCACAAAATCTGGCAAATTCAGAAATCCGGTATATTCCGGATTCCTGAATCCGGTTATTCCGGATACATGTAAATCCGGCAGAACCGGATTTCACCGGATAGTGCAAAATCCGGCGGAACCGGATTCCGGACTGGATTCCGGCACACCCCTAATATATATATATACAGAGAGAGAAAGCGAAGGAGAGAAAGGGGAGGGGTTTAAAATGCAAAAAAAAAAATATTGGAGGATACCGCAACAGAAATGGAAACTAATTAAAAGCTTATATTGACCCCACCTTTCTTTATACACCTTTCTTATTGACACCACAGACTGAAATGTATTGTCACTGGCAAGCATTTAGAAAGCTCTATGAAACTAATTATGTTATTTTTACATGACTGTTTTGAAATGAATTACCTAAGTATTATGTAATATCATGTACAGTCTCAGCTTACGCACGTTTTTATGTTAACATATGGCATCACGATTGTTGATTTTAATTTAATTTACTCTTAACGCCGATTTATCCTTTCAGTTACGTGGCTACTGTCATATTTTTTCAGCGAAGTGAATACAAAACATATGATTAAGCATTTTTTATTTTACAAGGTAAATACACTTCACTTGTACATAATTATTTTTTATGTTTCCGCTTTTTTTTTTTAAGGAGGTGCTATCTCCGAACACACGTTAGTTGTGCTTTTTACTACGATTAAGTTAATACTGGAATTGATAAACACTGTGGACGATTTTTTATTAGGATTTTTTTTTTTCTAAACGTAGTAGAAAATTGTTTTTGCTTGTCAGTTGCGTCCCGCCCCCCCTCCTCTCTCCCTCCGGCCGTGTGATGGTTATAAAACATGACTGCTCACTTGCACACGGATGTTAGTTCAACCATGTTGGCAAGGGCCGTAATTCAAAAACATGTTGGATATTATCATTACTGAGCTTAGGGTAAATCGGGGTAGATTAATAAAGGGTTCATGTCGGATAGACTTGAAAAATTTTCTGGTGTTTTTTTTTCACTTCGCCTGTAACCCACACTACTGCTTTCTTTTTCATGCACCCATTTTATGCACTTGTGATATTTATAAACCAGCAGTTGTTACTAAACATAGGATTTGTCTCTCTTTTTGTTGTTGTCATTTTACAGCGGCGTACATGAAATAACTAGAACATATTTTGGGCCGCAGGGTCGGAGGGTGGAGGCGTAATTTGATAGCATTGTCTTGAACAACGCTTTGCTAGGAAATGATAGACTAAGTAGTGCACATGTTCTAAAATATGACACGGTGCATTCTCGAAACCTTCACGCTTCCATAGTTGTCCCTGTTCAGCGTAGCGTGACATAGTTTAAAGATATTTTAATTCTTTTTAGAAAATTATGAAATTAAGTAAACCGTATTTATCACCCACTTATTGGATAGTTCTTTATCTTCCACTGCTTTTTATCATATATATCCATTTTTAAGTATCGATTTTTATTTTTTAATGTTTTCCTTTCAAACGTTTTGAAAAATGTTTTATTTGGTTCCAGCTATGTTTCGAAATGATTGCCCCGCTAAACATATTACATAGACATCATTATATTGTCTGTGAAGTTTCTGTAAGGATTAGATGAAATCCTATACGCCAATAATGGGACTGTTTTTTTTTTTTTTTTGGTGTCGTTCTTTCATCCCCCCCCCTATCTTTTTTTAGCCGATAGTGCAATGGCCTTGGAGGCACCACGAGAGATATGGCGGGGACTTTCACCATGACACGAAATATCCATTGGTCCTCACCGGATATCGAATCTGGGACCATCACATCGACAGTCCAGCGCATTACCTCTTATTAGAGTATTAGCGGTTAGTATTTAGAGCATTTTCGAAAAAAAATGCTCTATTGTCCCCGTTCTGTCTGTCTGTCATCACCCTAGATCTCAACAACCATAAGTCCTAGACCCATGATGTATATATCATTTTGTAGGTCTTGGCCTGCCATGTGTACATCAAAAGTTCATTTCGCGATAGGACCTCTGAGGGCCGGGCTTCAGGGCTCATAAGGGGCTTATATATTATATATACACCTTGTACGTTCAATAACCCATTCATTTGGTGCGAAATACTGCAGCACATAGTTTCACCAAGATTTATTAAGAAACTCATCAAATGAAATAGTAAGCTTGTGTTCTGAGTTTAATTGAAAGTATCAGAGCTATGCAACAATTGACGGAGTTTTCGGACGATTAAATGACTATAATTTCTAATGTTTTTAATTGTGAGTCCTATTTCAGTAACCACAAACCACTTGTAGTTAGATTTAAGAGACAATAATTTTTTTTCAAATATAAAGAAACGTCTTTATAATTTTTTTTTACAGATATATGCATTACACAATTGAATTTATAAGCATTTCCAAAATTTACAAATATTTACTGAAAGCTAACAAACGTACTGATACATAACACGGAAATGCGCTAACACGTCCTGTGTCCAGAATGGAACAGGCTTAATTTTTTTTTTGTATTCGCTTGACTCAGTACAACAGACATTGAGTAATGGCAATGCCCTGGAGGTTAGAAAAAATAAAAGCGGGCCACTTGACACCCAGTTTAAGGTAGGCTACAGAAACGAAGCTATGCTTTGACACATTTGTACACAGTCTTGAAATATCTCACAGGACGAAATTTCAGGATAAACCATAACAATACATTACATTACACCCCCACCTTTGTAAGCATAGATGTGCACTTTTCACCCACCCACACCCACTTTAGAGCTTTAACAATCTCTTTTATAAAACCTTATTATTTTGACAAAACATTTAATGACCTTTCCCCACAATGTCGTCGCGCCCCCTCCCCTCCTTGTATTAATAAATAATTTCATGACCCCCCCCCAAACCGCATTTGACAAGTCCTGCCTCCTGCCCCCCCCCTTCCCCCCAAAAAAAAAACAACTCCATATTATTATTATAACTATGAATTTTATGCCCCGCCCCTTTTTAATATTATATAAAACCCCTCCCTTTTAACCATAAATTTATGAACCCCCCCTCCTCATTTTTATAACTTTCAATTTTATGACCCCCCCTCCCACTAACATCTTTTATAATTTAGGACATCATGAAATCCCTATCATTGTAACCATAACTAAACATTTTATGAACACCCCCACCCATAATTATAACTATAAGTATAACTAAACATTTATGAACACCTCCACCCATCCTTATAAGTATAACCAAACATTTTATGACCCCTCCACCACCACACACACCACATTCTCCCCCCCCACCCACCCACCCATCGGCATAAGCTGGGTCAGTCTTTCACTGCAGTGACTACTGATGCATTCAAACTAGTCCCTGCACAGCCTGCCATTACATACGTGTTGATTCCATGCGTCTGTAACTTCACACTAAAGTATGTGACTTAGATATGAGACTTCCCAACATCTGAATGCCATTGAAGTCGCCACACTGCTATCTGATACCGTATTTAATTTCCACGTTTTATACGCTGCAATCCTAACCTCATTTTTTTCGTTCGTATAATATACCCCCCTTTTTTTTTCTCCAAGGAATTGTATTACATTACATTCAATTTCAAATATTTTGCTCTTCGTTGCCTTGTTCATGATTATTTTCCTGCTTGGCATAGAAATCATGAATTGAAACAAAATACCACACAAGAAAGGTACGGATGCTCATTTTAGGGTTTAAAAAAATCTGGACGTTTTGTGTACATGCGACGCTCCTATTTGAACTCATGACCTGCGGCATCCCTGTCAAACTAACAACCTCCATGCCCCTGAACATTTTCTTTCAGTCATGGGCACAATACCCCTGATACTTGCATAGTTTTAAGATAGCTTTGGAGAATTTTGGGGACAGGCATAAAGGGCAAATGAAGAGCACAATTACTTCATCACTGGTGCAGATCATGTTAATAAATAATAGGAATTTAATTATTAGACTAGCTTTTATACCCGTCGTTGCCCGGTAAGTACGACGTGCCACGCCACACCCCATCGATGCACATCCTACCCCCGCTACCGTCAAGACTCGTCTAATCCCACCTCGTGTCTGTCTGTTTGTCCGTAAAGCTAAAATTAGCTCATTGGTTTAAAAAAAACACAAAATTCCCATTGATAGTAAAGTTTAAGTGAATGTTGGTGCGAAAATAGGTAGTGGCTGAACGGGTTTTCCCTATGGAAGTTTGTGTGTGTGCGTACATTGTATCAAAATATACGCTGAAGGGTGACATGCTGGAATAGTTTGGCAGTTTGTGAAATTTAACAATTTATTTTATACTTAGAATTATTTAGGCTGTATACTCTTATGCGAAATAACACACAATTGAATAAAAACAAAAATCTTAAAGAAAGTAGAAATAAACGAAATAATGCTAAATTCGTTATGATAAATGTCTGCCTATCTCAGAGATACAGTCACAAGTTCAATACAATACTGCATTTATTTTTACGAAAAGTGTTTTTGTTTTTTAATGTAGGTCTATATTTTCAACGCGAAGGCTGTAATGTGTGAATACTGTATATTTCGTTATGGCGAAGTAATTAAAAGTTGAATAAAATGTGATATACCTGTACTATCGTCAAGAAAAGTGACTTGTCCACGGTTTGTATTTCTTTTCAGTCATCCACAGTATAGCATGCCCTAAGAGAAAACAAGTCATAAATTGTGAATCCCAAAGGGAAATCTTAGCATTAGTTAGGCGTAATGTATAACATGTGTACTGTCAGTGGCGCAACTAGGGGAAGGGGCATAGGGGGCATTTGCCCCCCTCCGAAATAAAAAAAAATTACAAGATTAAACCAAAATTAGTTTAAAATAAAATACAAATATATAAATAATGTGATTTTTTAATACAAGTGATTTGTTAACAAAAAAAAAAGTTAAAACATTGATTTTGTTGTAAGAAAGAAAAAAAAACTTACTAAAACATGCGAGACACACGTTACTATTTTTAGCCTTGTGAGCTGATAATATAGGTTTGTTTCAAAAGCTAAAAAAATGTAAAATAGATTAAAAATGTTTATTTATAAAGTAAGGCTGAATGGAGAAGAGTTTCCAGACATTATTATATGTCAGTTCTAAAATGTCTGTGTTATTTCTAGCCATGCTTATGTATGTCGGTCAATCCCGGTATTGACAGCTTCCTTGTGCTGGTTGTCATTTAGAAAAGGTCGATTTTTAGAAACTTAAAAATGTTTTAACGTTCTTTGTAGATCGAAACTCCATCCTGACAATATACCACTGTAGTACAGGTCTTCTTGACTTTGTAGAAATTTTCATTAAGAATTACTCAGCATTTGATTTGAAAAGATCTTTAAATTGTCACACGTTGAACAATATATAACCCGTCGATTAAATGATAATATTTAGCTTAGAAAATGTTAACCTCGTTATATTTTCTGAATTTATAAACTAGCCAAAATTTCACAGGTCCTACCTTTTTAATTAGTACTTTTTTAAAATTTGTTTTAATTTTTTATTGACATTTTTATTCTAACCATTGTTTTAATTTTTTATTGACATTTTTATTCTAACCATTGTTCTACTCTCTCTCTCTCTCTCTCTCTCTCTCTCTCTCTCTCTCTCTCTCTCTCTCAAGTCATCCAACAGTCGATTGAGTCAACTATAAGATCAGCGAGCCTCGTTGAATAAACATAGTGTATCAGTTCATGTTTATTTAATTGGCCTAAGCTGTTTTAGTGTACATGTAAACTGTGGGCCAACCGAATAATGGCATTATATTGCTGTAAGTTTTGTCTGTATAACATTTCCATACCGTTGGAACAGTGGTTCTCAAACTTTTGCGACTCGCGACCCACTAAGCAACCTGTTCGATATATCTTGAACTCACCTGTAAAGAAATGAACTAGAAGAACAGATCAAATTAATCTTATATATTCTACATTAAGTAATTATTGCGGTACATTTTTTTTGCGACCCACTTCAAATCAGCTCGCGACTCATAGTTTGAGAACCCTCTGAGCTAGAGCATGGGCTATATGTGATCTGTAATGTAACCGATGGTACCCATTGATTGCTAATGATTTATTTCATTACCCGTCGTCCACATCGTTTTCCGTTCATTCTTCATGGCCTTGTTTTTGCGTCCAAACAAACTAATCGCCTTCACTTCACGTGATAGCCGCTGACCAATACAGCTAGTGTCAATAACCTCGGCAGTTATGCAAGCGGCATAGAAAAATAGCCGGGGAGTTTTTGAGGGGGAAACAGTGACAACCTTGCTATCATTAGTGGGCAGGTTGGGCGGAATAGAAGTACGTCGACCGTGGCAGTGTCGCGGCCTACTTCACATAGGATTAATGTTGACATCAGCCGGTTAGAAAGAAAAAAGATTATTTTGTGTGTGTGTGTGTGCAACGTTTGTATGTCACACTTGTTGAACAGTTGGATTACACTGTTAGTTTCTTAGAACCTGTTTTGATTTATTTCGTTCATTTAGCCGAGTTTTTAATTTTGTTCTGTTTACTTGAAATATATTTGAAGTTGTTTTCAGTGGCTTACCATGCGATTGTTTCTAACCTGGTCTTCTTCAGTGTCGCATAGCCTACGCTGGGCAAACTGATTAGGGTGACACAGCATCATTAAATAAACATAACCTAAATATTCAGTTAGGGGTATAGTTACGTTTTGCTGACTTGTGATTTCCACCGTTGGTATTCCGAGAGATATAGCGACATTTTTATTGGCAGACTTTGTCTATTTGTGTAGTTTTTTTTGTGTTTTAATCCTGCTTTTTATTTTCAACAGTTTTTATTTTTTAAAATCAACTAAAGAGTTAGAATCTGCTCCAAGATTTACAACATGCTATCCGTTTCACGATTGTTTCCTGTGTTAATTTTGTGTTTGTACACAACGCTGTACGAGCCCTATAGCCGGGATGGTAAGAGATGTAGTTTTATTTTTAAGGCTTTATAAAACACGATGTCAGATGTGCCAGGAAAAGTTTACCGCGACTGTCACTTGTGACATAATAAAATATGTCTCATCTGGACAAGACGTATATGTTCCTGGTGAAAACCCGGTCAGACATGTCCGATGTCACAGAAACATTACAAACGCATTTCTCTGCAATGATGAACATCTTCATTTGACGAAGTCTTCTTGTTTCGTTTGCCATAATCTGTCATCATATAAACACATGGTCATTTAATCTTTCACATGTCTTTGTCTAAGTCTATCTATATGTCTGTCCGTCCGTCCGTCTGTCTGTCTGCCTGCCTGTCTATCCATTTATATAAAAAAGTGAGAACATCATATAACATACGAATTATTTTGAAATATAATTTAATTAATTGTACTGTTTCATGTAATTTTTTTTTTGCAAAGTATTTAGCCAATCAGAAATCCTGTTCAGTGTGTCCTCCCTGCTTATCAACAATTTTTTCTAAGCGCACAGCTAAACAAACTTTGATATAATTATATTACCCTCTATGCAATGTTCTCATTTTTTTTGGCCCACTCTATATATAAACACGTGAAATAAGTGCTCTACGAAATCTATCCATGTTTGACCCTAATTATCAGCTGTAGTCAAGCCCGAGGTTGGTGATACCCGAGTTTCGTTTTTTTTTTTTTTTGTTGTTTTTTTTTTTTTAATAAAAAATACTTAAGGAGCAACACAATAGTGATTTTATTCAGATTTTATGAACAAATTAAATTAATCATAGAAATAGACTCAATAGAAATATTGAAATCCGTACATAAATCATCGAAGATCTTAGAGCCGCATTTGGCCACATCTGCTTTTTATCTTTACATTAAAGTCCGTCAAAATGTCAGGTGTTGTGACAGTCAAGTTATGCCTGGATGAAACTTGGCACACTTGATAATAACAAGTCCAATTTGTCTGAATTAGTACATTTTTATAATGTAAAATCGATTCCTAAAGATGGTTACGAGGTTGACAGTTTGTTCAATCGATACCTAAAGATAGACAAAATGTTATAAGTCAAAACGTTTGTAGTGCAAATAAAAAAAAAACGATTTTTTCCATCTCTGTAATTTTTTTTTATTCCCGGCAGAGACCAGTGGATTCACCTCAGCTATCTACATTTGCTTGATAATTTGGCTTAGCACAACTCCCACTTTTAGTGAAATAAGGCTCCGTTTACAAAGAAATTAAATTTTACTTTCGTGTATTGTGCTCAAGTGCGTCATACTCATCTGAAAAAAGGATTCATTATCTTCGTGCGTTTTCCTTATGCAGGTGAAATATGTCTATATTGAATTTATATTCTATGTTGCTAATGCAATTCGAATTAATTGTGCACTTATGGTGAAAAAATGTACTACTGTAACAATTTATAACAAAATCTGCACGTTGCTTGTAGTTATAAACGTATTTTGCAATATAATTTTCATTTCATTATGTTTGTATTGTTTATATTTATTGGAATGATTTGTGCCCGCATGTCTTGACAATCACAAGATTCTGTCGTAAGCTATCAGACCCCGCTCTTTGCAGGGAATGACTGGTTCATTTTACTTAACGTGACATGAATGAGGAGAGACACAATATTTAGGGAACTTTTTGAAAAGACAACCTTCTTTAAAATTATAAATGCCATCGAATAGTTTTATGGCGACCTTCTTCAAACTCTTGATCGTTTTAAATGGAAAAGATATGCCCCTGCGTACCCCCTGCAAAACCTTTCCCCTACCCCCCCCCGGGGTACGCGCACCACCGGTTGAGAGCCGCGGCCTCCTAACACGATAACACTGCGCCCTTACACGATAACACTGCGCCCTTACACGATAACACTGCGCCCTTACACGATAACACTGCTCCCTTACACGATAACACTGCGCCCTTACACGATAACACTGCTCCCTTACACGATAACACTGCGCCCTTACACGATAACACTGCGCCCTTACACGATAACACTGCGCCATGAAATAAAACAAACGGTTTGAAAAAATAGCGTGGAATGAACGTATTGTAACAAAATATCGTTAAATTGAGCAGCATCAAGCAAGGACTGTACTTGCAGAGAATCAACGAAACCTTTGTAGTTGGCATCCTTCATAAACTAGAACAGCGGGTCTCTACCGGTGATACGCATACCCCAAGGGGTACGGAGAAAGCGAATGCAGGGTTTTGCAGCAATATATAATTTTCGTATAATATAACCAAGAATTAGAACCTTGTATAAGGGGTACCGGTGGTCATACTTTCACATCCTTTTGGGGTAAAAATCGCGAAAAAGTGGGCCCGGGGAGGGGGGGGAGGTGCTGAGGAAAAAAAAGACTGAAGCAAGAATTAATTCGAAAAAACAATAACTTGCTGATATTAAGCATTATTAAGCGTTATTGTGTGACTTTGAATGGGTAGCCTTCGTGTCTTGATTCTTTGATTGTAGTCTAAAATTAATTTCTTGAACAAAATAATCCAATATCCCAATTTGGGTCTAATCTGAACTACACCAAAATGCTTATCGGTCTTTTATTTTTATTGTAGTTTAAAATTTTTTAGACTGTAAGGAAGTTCAACTGAGTGCTGATCTACAGGCAAACACATTAAAAAAAGATTTTTAAATGAAGCTATCATTACCGTTTATTTTTATATCTATTTATATCTATGTATATCTTGTTACTAACATTTAATTTCCCCCACCCCACCCCCGTGTCTTCTTTACTTTCTTTATACAGTTTTCGATTTATATTAAAATAAGAAACTTTGTTCTAATAATGTGGTATCGATGACCAATATAAATCTGATACTGTTGTGTCATATTTCTCTTCCCTTCTGATAGTGAAACATTGTGAGTTATCTCCCATTCTGCTCAATGTAATCCTCGTGAGTTGGATCACTAGTGTACAGTCTCTTGCAGTGGGTCACATAGTTGTTTTTTTTTATTAGTTATTCGATGACTAAATTATGTTCAGCTTGAACAAAAGTCGCCAACCGATGGTCCACAGACTGATGGATAGTGGCCCTCGAGAATTTCTGTCTGGACTCAAAATTCATTTTCATAAATTAATGAGTTTTTTTTTATCAACGACAATACATAATATTTTGATACATTTTTAAATGTGTTCAAACCATTCTTGATTATATAGAGAGCGCAGTGAAGTTATTTAGCTATAGAGATTATTGAAAATAATTATTCTTTATGAATGACCTTTTTTTAAAGAGATATCATTAAACCATACGCAAATAAGTAGGTCGCGGGAATGAACCTTAAAAATTTAGTTATCCAAAAAAACTAATGGATTTAGTGGTCTGTGAGGCCTGAAGATTGCCGACCGCTGGACAAGAACCCTTTTTTTTCACAATGATTGCTGATAATTTGCGTTTATAAAATGGTTTATTACTGGGGGGAAAAGGTAGGCACCGCTGGCCTGAAAATAGCTAAATCTCTGTAAAGTACTAGTATAAACTTACTAGCATACACCGTAAACAGTAGCTTTGAATGGTGGAAATAAGAAACATAGTTAATGTAAAATTATAACAATCACCCATGCCATCAATTCATACAAGTGACAGCTACTCTGAAACAAGTAAACATTGAGTTGTTGTTTCTTAGTCCGTGTAATACTATCAAATGATAATTTATTCATCAGGGAAATAGAAAGGAAACAATTATGTAAATTTATCAACCGACACCAGATTATGAAATGCTTGCATATATCAGGGACAAATAAAATATACATTTCTTATAGCCCAAGTTTATGCAATCTCTATTACTATTTACACTTAGATGATGAAGTAAAGATAACTAATTGCAGTGAAATAATATGTCAACGAAAGAGTCATCAGATTTGTTACAATTATTTTTTTTTTTAAATTATCTTTATGTCATACTGTCAACTCTTACAAACGACTCGATTGTTCTAACATCTGTAGCATACAACACCAGGGGCAATAAACCGAAGTGTGGCTTGAAGTGGACCACTCAGAAATGGTGAATACAAATTTTGACATAATATGTCCAGGATTTAGGTCTTTTACACGCATCCACGATTTATGTCTTAATGCACGCCTATAGTATAAAGAGATTGTACATTCACATAGTGATCGCGTTAATATTGTTTTATACTTGACACTCAAATATTTTGTCCAATTCTCAAACACACGATCTATTATTGGTTGATTAGATAGGAAAATATCATTTTGTTGAACATTGGTAGGTAGTGGATTTTATACATTATACAGCTGTAGTATATAGTTATAGCTTGACATTATTATAATTTGTTAGTGTCTGGGCGCGCTCGCGCCAATAGCTGTTGATGGTATGTATACCTTTTGTTTAGAACTGTCGTTAAAACATGGACTTTTTTTCATAGTGTTGGTATTTCCAAAGCAGCGATCGGACTCCAATGATAAATTTGTTTACATTTTTTTTTAGATTCCAGAATGTTCGAATTTTGCGGCGCTCGGATTCGAAAATATGGCTGTACTTGTACTAATTGAAACGTATTATTTTTCCTCTTAAAATTTAAATTCTACAATTCCACCAGTATGTTACCACTTCCTATTGTATTGTAAACTTAATGCGGTATATTTTAACGTTGTTTTGTTTTTGTATTGTATTTCATCTATTATTAGTAGCTTTAAAAATCGTAATGTCTCTGATTTTCCTCTTGTAGTATAAGTGCTCTTTTTAAACTGCACACATCATTCTTTTCATTACAAAATATATCTCGTGGCACAAATAATAAGCATTAGATCTGATTAAGGTCGTTGAATTTTGTACTTTAAAAAAATTATAGACAGACGGCATTGCTTTTTTGCTATATGGCATCTTTTTATAGTACATTATTTTTGGATTTTTAGAGCATTTTCGAAAAAAAAATGCTCTTTTGTCCCCGTTTTGTCTGTCTGTCTGTCTGTCCGTCATCACCCTAGATCTCAACAACCATAAGTCCTAGACCCATGATGTATATATCATTTTGTAGGTCTTGGCCTACCAAGAAATGACTTTTTTCCATTTCGCGATCTAACCTCTGAGGGTCGTAAAAGGGGCCTTATAAAGTACCGTTTTTTACTATATAAGCTATATTAATAATGGAGCGCCCTATATCTCAGCAATCATAAGTCCTAGACCCATGATGTATATATCATTTTGTAGGTCTTGGCCTGCCATGTGTACATCAAAAGTTGATTTCGCGATAGGACATCTGAGGGCCAGGCTTCAGGGCTTATATATTATATATATGGCCCCATTCTACACCTTGTACGTTCATTAACCCATTCATTTGGTGCGAAATACTGCAGCACGTAGTTTCACCAAGATTTATTAAGAAACTCATCAAATGAAATAGTAAGCTTGTGTTCTGAGTTTAATTGAAAGTATCAGAGCTATGCAACAATTGACGGAGTTTTCGGACGATTAAATGACTACTTCTTCTTCTTTGTTCTCGATATATGATTATGGAGGATTTCAAACGACCAGGCCTATAGTTATGATGAACTGCACGGTGGCATCCAGGTCCGTCTCGCTCCCATAAAGTTTTTGATTGAAGGAGGTCATCTGTGGCCAGAACCTGTTGCGAGCTGTGTCATGTAAAGGGCATGTTTGGAGAACATGTTCTGCATTCTCTGGAGACATCCCACATGGGCAGTCCTCACTGTTTCCAATGCCTAGCCTTCGGAACATGTGTTGTCTTAGTCTGTTGTGCCCAGTTCTGAGTCTGAAGATAATATTTTGAGCTTGTCTGGGAAGATTATAATAGGGGTCGTTTTTGTCATGATCTGGGTGATTCCTCATCCATTCCTGCTGGATCCGTTCACCTATACAGCCCTTCATTTCTTCCGCATCCAGAGGGACATCCACCTGTATTTCTTTGCTGCCAGATTTTGCGAATTGGTCAGCAATCTCATTGCCATCTACCTTGGTGTGTCCTGGTATCCATTTCAGAACTGTTTCCTTTGAGTTTTGGGTCAATTTATGTAGAGCTGTTCTGAGCTGGGTTAATTGAGTGTAGTGAGGATCCTGCAGAGACTTATAATTTCTTTGGCATTTGTGAGTATGAAATGACTACAATTTCGAATGTTTTCAATTATGAGTCCTATTTCAATAACCACAAACCACTTGTAGTTAGATTTAAGAGAAAATAATTTTTTTTCAAATATAAAGAAACGTCTTTATACTATTTTTTTTACAGATATATGCATTACACAATTGAATTTATAAACATTTCCAAAATTTACAAATATTTACTGAAAGCTAACAAACATACTGATACATAACATGAAAATGCGCTAACAATTCCTGTGTCCAGAATGGAACAGGCTTAATTGCTTGTTTAATCTTACTTTTGTGTCAATTAGTTTATTATTGGTTTCACACATAGATATGGTAATACATAACATTATTTTTTGACATCTTTTTATAGTACATTCCTTTAGGATTTTTTAATCTTACTTTTGTGTCAATTAGTTTATTATTGGTTTCATACATAGATATGGTTATACTTAACATTTTTTTTGAGCAACGTCAGATTTCAAATCGAAATTTAAATACCTAATGAATTAGTATTTTTGGTATTAGAATACACCAAGGAAAATGACACTTTTATGTATAAATAATAAGTAATAACAAAAAAATAATATCAAATTGAATAGCAAATTATTGTGAAAACATGAAATACATGCTTTTTTCTTCTCGTTTTTAGACTTGCAAATGTTACATTAATTCATACTACTGGCTAACTTCTTCTTGCTGCTAATGAGCTCTCTGATAGATGATTTTGATGCAACAAAACCTGTTGCTGGCATTCATTTTTTCCTGTTTCGGATCGGACTGCATCATAAGCAGGCATCTCGTGTGATATTAGGAATTTCTATACCAGAGTATTAATTTCAAACGGACGAACGAAACAAATAGAAGAAAAATGTATGACCCGTTGCTTATTGTCATTCGCAAAACTTATAATGAAGTAATACATATTTATCTCCTATTGTCTGTTGTCTTGTTGTTGTTTTTTTCTCGGTAACTTTTTTTAACACTGAACTGGCGCGCATTGTCCAAGTTTTGGCAGTAATTGATGTTCTGTTTTATAGTTTTCCTACTATGATAATTGTGTATATGCTGGTGATTTTGTTCAGGAAACTGACAGAAATTTAACGTGAACCCGTTTTGATACCCCCCTGGAACACGGTCGTGAACAATTACTAGCGATTTTTTTAACTTTGATTCCTGGCTTATGACTGTGGATTTAACTGTCCGAGGTGGAAGTCATCCGCACTAGTTGTTGTAGTAGTAGACATGTGGCCAGCCGAGTGGGAGCAGGATGTACTGCAAACTGATTATCTATTGGACTCCACGGGTAAGTTATTTTCAAGTTGCCATCATTAACTTAGCATCTATGAGCGTTGAATTAAATAAACGTTCTGCAAACTATGTTGCCATTTTTGGCCACATGTGGCCTATAAGGAGACTGTACGTGGCCGATAGGGAGGCTGTAGTGGCCGGTAGGGAGGCTGTATTTGGCCGGTAGGGAGAATGTACGTGGCCGGTAGGGAGTCTGCACTTGGCCGGTAGGGAGAATGTACGTGGCCGGTAGGGAGGCTGTACGTGGCCGGTAGGGAGGCTGTACGTGGCCGGTAGGGAGGCTGTACGTGGCCGGTAGGGAGGCTGTACGTGGCCGGTAGGGAGGCTGTACGTGGCCGGTAGGGAGGCTGTACGTGGCCGGTAGGGATAATGTTCGTGGCCGGTAGGGAGAATGTACGTGGCCGGTAGGGAGAATGTACGTGGCCGGTAGGGAGAATGTACGTGGCCGGTAGGGAGAATGTACGTGGCCGGTAGGGAGGCTTTACTTGGCCGGTAGGGAGGCTGTACTTGGCCGGTAGGGAGAATGTACGTGGCCGGTAGGGGAGGCTGTACGTGGCCGGTAGGGAGGCTGTACGTGGCCGGTAGGAGGCTGTACGTGGCCGGTAGGGAGGCTGTACGTGGCCGGTAGGGAGGCTGTACGTGGCCGGTAGGGAGGCTGTACGTGGCCGGTAGGGAGGCTGTACGTGGCCGGTAGGGATAATGTTCGTGGCCGGTAGGGAGAATGTACGTGGCCGGTAGGGAGAATGTACGTGGCCGGTAGGGAGAATGTACGTGGCCGGTAGGGAGAATGTACGTGGCCGGTAGGGAGGCTTTACTTGGCCGGTAGGGAGGCTGTACTTGGCCGGTAGGGAGAATGTACGTGGCCGGTAGGGAGGCTGTACGTGGCCGGTAGGGAGGCTCTACGTGGCCGGTAGGGAGAAAGTACGTGGCCGGTAGGGAGGCTGTACTTGGCCGGTAGGGAGGCTGTACGTGGCCGGTAGGGAGGCTGTACTTGGCCGGTAGGGAGAATGTACGTGGCCGGTAGGGAGAATGTACGTGGCCGGTAGGGAGAATGTACGTGGCCGGTAGGGAGAATGTATGTGGCCGGTAGGGAGCCTGGTCGATAGGGAATGTCGCCAAATACGTTATGTATATGCCATATATTTTTTTTTTTAAATTAACAGCGAAAACGTACATTAAAGTAATCAATCAGTTCCGAGACATCGATGTTTTTTTTAAAATAAATGTTCGACGTTTTTTTTTCTGGTCGAACAATATAAAAGCTATCCGTTTTGAATGTATTGTTTACAAAAATAAATAATCGTCTTTGAATATGTGTCTTTCTTCTTTTTTTTTTTTGTGAAATGTTTTGACCGTAGTACGTTATTTACTGTTGACTAATGTAGCCTATATGTGGTGATTTCGTTATTAATGTTGTGAAAAAAAATAGCCACTGGATTTTCATTAGAAATCAGCTGTGCATGATGTTCCTTCTTGAACATCCTAGATATTCCATGTCAGCTTCAGATCATGTTCAGTCTTAGTGCACTGACAACTCTAAACATGTTTAGTTCTAAATATGCAAATGTCAACATTCGAAACATGAATAGTCGAAATTTGACTGATGAATTTTACTATGTAGGATCAGAAATAGCTGACACTATATATATACAGATAACAGTAACAAAGCCAAGGTTTGAGGCCTTAGATAATGATAATTATCTGCTGATAATGAATCCTAACCTGTGGGTCAATAAGGGTTGTTGATTTAAGTACTGTTAGCAGGCATTCGGCTACGTTCTATATATTATATATATATATATATATGTTTTACTTTGTTTATTTACGAATGTATAATATTTTAATACATAGAGAAAAACGAGTTGTACTTAGGCTGATATAGATTCTCTATCTTGTAATAATAACCTTTTCATTTTATCGCTGTTCACCTGAAACACTAATTATGTATTGGAGCCACATGTTAGATTTATGTATTAAAGCCACATATTAGATTTATGTATTGGAGCCACATGTTAGATTTATGTATAGGAGCCACATGTTAGATTTATGTATTGGAGCCACATGTTAGATTTATGTATTGGAGCCACATGTTAGATTTATGTATTGGAGCCACATGTTAGATTTATGTATTGGAGCCACATGTTAGATTTATGTATTGGAGCCACATGTTAGATTTATGTATTGGAGCCACATGTTAGATTTATGTATTGGAGCCACATGTTAGATTTATGTATTGGAGCCACATGTTAGATTTATGTATTGGAGCCACATGTTAGATTTATGTATTGGAGCCACATGTTAGATTTATGTATTGGAGCCACATGTTAGATTTATGTTGCAAACCGCTGGCTGATGGGAAAGAAAAAAAAATATATAATTGGTCAGGGGCTATATTTCGGGCACAAGCCAATTCTCAAAAGATGCCTTTAGTTGACGAAAAACCAAGAACAAACGACACAATTTATTATACTTTGAATACTCGAGAGTGGATAGTCTGTCGACCATTGCACTATCCGCTAAGGTTGGGATGAAAGTAGGGCACCATCCTTAAGGAACTCCACACACCAATGTCCATTTAATAATATTGTTGTGTGGTACTTTTGTTTTTTTTTCCCTCTGTCATTGGCAACAGTGTCAGCTTTACAGTTGGCTTAAAGTAAACGCGTATTGAAATACTAATATATTACTGCATTTTAAAGTTACAGAGATTTGGTAATTTTTTTTATATTATCAGTAGTATATTCATCTCTTAGTGTATTTTTAGAGCATTTTCGAAAAAAAATGCTCTATTGTCCCCGTTTTGTCTGTCTGTCTGTCCGTCCGTCATCACCCTAGATCTCAACAACCATAAGTCCTAGACCCATGATGTATATATCATTTTGTAGGTCTTGGCCTGCCAAGAAATGACTTTTTTCCATTTCGCGATCTGACCTCTCAGGGCCGTAAAAGGGGCCTTAGTACCGTTTTTTACTATATAAGCTATATTAATAAAGGAGCGCTATATCTCAGCAACTATAAGTCCTAGACCCATGATGTATATATCATTTTGTAGGTCTTGGCCTGCCATGTGTACATCAAAAGTTCATTTCGCGATAGGACCTCTGAGGGCCGGGCTTCAGGGTTCCTAAGGGGCTTGTATATTATATATACACCTTGTACGTTCAATAACCCGTTTATTTGGTGCGAAATACTGCAGCACGTAGTTTCACCAAGATTTATTAAGAAACTCATCAAATGAAATAGTAAGCTTGTGTTCTGAGTTTAATTGAAAGTACCAGAGCTATGCAACAATTGACGGAGTTTTCGGACGATTAAATGACTATAATTTAGAATGTTTTCAATTATGAGTCCTATTTCAGTAACCACAAACCACGTGTAGTTAGATTTAAGAGACAATAATTTTTTTTCAAATATAAAGAAACGTCTTTATAATTTTTTTTTTACAAATATATGCATTACACAATTGAATTTATAAACATTTCAAAAATTTACAAATATTTACTGAAAGCTAACAAACGTACTGATACATAACACGAAAATGCGCTAACACGTCCTGTGTCCAGAATGGAACAGGCTTAATTGCTTGTTTTTTTGTGTAATAATTTTAAAAGATTATTTTTAGTCGAAATCTTTATTTGTTGTACATTCAATACATGATAAACAACATTTATTGTTGTTGTAGCATTTAATACTGGTACTCCATTCTAAAAGTTCGTTGTGTTACGGTTACTGTAAAGAATATATAAAAAATAAAATGGTAGTTTAAGTGTTGCCAGCTTTAATGGTTAAGTTCAAACTTAAGCCCATTTCAACGATGAGATAAAAAAAAATGTAAGTGTTTAACAATGACATTTCAAGGTGCACCAGTCCATAAGGTGGATCACTACTGATAAAGTACTTAGGCGCTGCCTTCCCCTCTCTTAGTTCCATCACGTTTGTTGACAAACATTTCATTACCCTGGCATTCCCAGAGATAAAATAAAAGATTTTCTTTCTTGACAACGATTCAATCTGTGTTGCAAATGCTGTTTTTTTTTTTTTTTGTAAGTAGTGGGGTAGTTAGGTTGGTTCATTTACTTGTAAGGGTAATCTGTTAGTTGGCATACTTATGGAGACTTTGTTTATTACTCAGTTAATCTTATCATATCCTCAGAATGGCTCATATCGTGTGGCTATTTATAATTGTAACTAGATCAAAGGCCCGGTACCCGAACCGGCGAGTGACTCCTTATAATTGAGTTATATCCCTTTGACCATCTTTACAACCTTACATAATTTGCGCACTGCTTGAAATTCCCAAGACTATTTTTAGCCAAGCAAGAGTTCACTCCCCTTGAGTAAGACTAAAATGTTGGAATTCCCCAGTCTATTTTTAGCCGCGGAAGTTATACACACGCTCGCCCGTACGTATGCCGGGCTAGACGATTATTATTAGATAATATGTACATCATTGCAGCCCATCTCTTTCATTGCAGTTAGTGGTTCTCGAGCTGATTTCAAGTGGGTCGCACAAAAAATTTAATTCATAAATACTTAGTCGACAATATATACAATTGATTTTCGTTTTTTGTTCTTCTCTATATCCTAGTTTTGAAATATATACAGAGTACATGAGTTTGATTTATTTTAAAAAACCATTAAAAATACGCTTTTGTTATATACTGTCTGTACCCGGCCACTTAACAGTAAGTATTGAGAAAGCCCTTGTTTCTAATTCTGTTTATAAAAAAGAACAGAAACATTTTAGAAAAAAAATTAGCAATCATTTGAAACTATAAACAAAGGAAAAATAGTTCTACAATGAAAACACCCTTTTCTAAAGTTGTTATGTTATTAATGCAGTGCTTTTGGATCTACTTTCGGAGTTATGATTAATAGCGTGAATCCTGTTTACATGTTTGATAAAAAGAAATACCGACGAAATAATAATTAGCAAACTAAAGTAAAAAGGAATATTTCACGATACTGTCTGTTAAGTTAAACGAAATACTGACGCACTATTTGTTTGCACACAGCGGACTTTTGAATTACCTCCCGTGGTTTAAAAAAAGTAAAGTGGAAGTAAAGAAATAATTTTATCAAACCGATCGATTAAATATTGTTTTTAAATATTGTAATTGTTTTTAAATATTGTAGATGTGATGTCTGTATAAAATATGTATATCAACACGCCAAGTAATTTTCTGCAAATTTGTGTGTAAGACAATTGGTGAAGAGCTTTCGTAGTTATGAGTAATAGCATGAATCCTGTTTACATTCTTATCAATAGTAAGTTCATCGATAAATGTTGTTTGAAGTCCTATTAATTCCAGTCACCGAGAATTCATAAATGTTCAGATATTCACATTGGTTTCTCCTAGACTTTTTAGTGATATATGGTTGCAAATTTTCCCTCGTTACCCGCCAGACAAAGCAAGTTTTACCAGATGAAATAAAAGCGTATAAAAATATGGAATGTACACTGATAACATTTTTTCCCCCATATAAATCGGTGCGTCAGAACTTTCGTAGTGAAGCGGGATACTGTCGTCTTAAGCACTGCACTAGAAATGGAATTCAGCATTAAATTTTTCAAAGTCTAAACCTGGACATCTGCATGGTTATATTCTTCGTTGGATTAGCACTTCGCCATTAGTAAAGTACAGTAAAATATATCAGTGTGATGTATAAAAGTGCTGTCTACCGTGATCAATCCACTTAATGTCTGACATATATACTGCCCGTGGATGGCCTGATGCCCTTTACGTTGCTTTTTTACCACCGCAGTAACCGTCACGTGATTGGTCCCAGTCCTTCCTGTTGCATGTTTGAAATCACTTAGAGAAACGTGTTCCAGAAAAAAAAATGGTTTCATCTATGGTCGATCTCCTATGGGCATACTACCATAACGTCACTTTGACCTGAAAACACATTTTCTTCATGCTCCAGTATGTTTGCATCTTTTTGCACATGTGTGCTGAGAAATCACTAGAGCATAACGGGCACGTTTGTACAACAAAAAAAAAGTGTACTTATGATTCCAGCGACGGATGGTCATCTAGAGGTCATTTTGAGTACATGTTTTATCTCTTAGCTAGTCAGCCATCCACTCAGATACCCGCGTTCTTGTTTGTGGTCACCGCTGACAACCATTCAGATTCATTGTGTCGTGCTGTAAAGTCATTACGTGTGATTACACCAATTTTAAAATTTCGGGTCTTCTCTGTTTCTTCCTTTCCTGTTTTAAGTAATTTTTTTTTGTATAATCTCGTGATTATTGAAATTATTTATTCGTCAATATCATTGAATGTTCAAATCTGTACACAAACAAGATAATGCACGTATTAAACGCAGAGGCGCTTAAACGGCGGGCGGGCGCGCGACGCCTCGCTCTTGGGGCCCAGGCTTCGGAGGGGTCCCGTAAAATGTCAAGTTTACACTTTCGTTCTATTGACACCTAGGTTAACACGTAAATCTCTAATTTTAAGGCCTGATATTTTCATCTGCGCCCCCTCCCCCCCGGGGACGACCTAAATCTGCCCTTGCACCTTGATAACACATCACACAGCTTAATGGTTGGGGGTCGACGACTGTTTACTTTCAGTGAAAACTCTACAGACAACAACAACAAATAGACAGACATGTTATCTGGACAAAGAGTGCGACTATGTAAGTTATAACATAAAAGAAAGAATGCATTGCCTTAAATATGTGCCTCAAGTTGTTGCGTGCAGCCAAGAATACATTTTAGCTCTAGTCAAGCCGCTGGTCCACCTTGACTCTAAATTGTATTACGGACTAGGGCAAGCTTATTAAACCTGACTTAGGTTTGAGTCGGTAACATTTGATCAGCCTATTCACTACATTCAATTATCAAAATATATATTCTGCAGTATATCCACTATATTCACTTATCATATATATTTTCTTTCGTGTATTCACTACATTCAATTATCAACATATATTTTCTGCAGTATATTCATTACATTCACTTATCATTATATATTTTCTTTCGTGTATTCACTACATTCAATTATCAAAATATATTTTCTGCAGTATATTCACTACATTCACTTATCATTATATATTTTCTTTCGTGTATTCACTACATTCACATATCAAAATATATTTTCTGTAGAATATCCACTATATTCACTATATATTACACCAACACTTTTTCACCTATTTACATTTTTTTTTTTGAGGTTACCGATCCGATGATGTTCTTTTTTCCTCTCTAAAACTTGAGAGAACTTGCGCAGTGCATTTCAAGTTGGTTGATTTTTTTTAGCATCATTATTACACTGTATGTATATATATATTTTATTTTTCGAAGATTTCCGTGGGGGCGCGACACCAAAAAGTTTTGGGGAAAGTTACAGTAGATACTTTACTTTTCTGGGTTCTGAACCTTTTCCATTTCATATTCACGTTCTTAAGGGTGATTATTTAAGTATATTTCATCTACACGCTATACGTTTTTATTTTTAATGTATAAACCGTAAATGTTTTTAAAGTCTAGCTTCTGATTTGTTGTGCATGTTAAACAAACTAATACATAGAGACTTGTCGGTGGTGGGGGGTGTGATGCTCTAAGACAAAATCTCAACACATCCAGAGACTTTATAATTCTCCACCACTTCTATTCTTTCATTCTTAATATGTGATTCGAATGTTCATCACACTAGGTCTGTCCTGTATCTATTAAATAAAACACCTTGTTCCTTTACAATTGACAAAATATTCATGAACTTTTGAGTTCAACAGGCAGTGGCGCCACCATTGGACAGTGCCAGTTTGAAATGCTTCACACAATACGCGGCTGTCTTATTTGACTTGTAAATAGCAAGCAGTCTTTCTCCGATCTTTTTTATTTTATTATTATTATAAGCACACCATCTTGAAGACCTCCGTCCCATAGGGATACTCTACAGTGAAAAAGTTTTAGTTCACTTTAATTCTCAGTTGTAACGGCACTCAGAGAGTGTTAGATTTGTGGTCATGAAGGTGATATCACATTTTTAAAAGTGACATGTCTTGAAAAGTTTCCCTTCGTGCAGTGAACATTGAAAAAGACATGACAAAAAAAAAAAAAGCAAAGGGTTTCAAATGAGTAAATACAATGACGGTACTTTCAATTTCAGCATGGATTAAAAAAGAAACAACTATTTATGACCATCGCAAACAATCATTTATTGATGGGTTTTTTTTTTCGCTGCTAGATCTGTTAGTTTTGGTAAGGATATAACAAAGCCCCCCCAATCGTTTGAATATGTCTGTGGCGATGCTGTATCCATGGAAACATTGAACCAATGGGATAATTAATCCTTTAGACCTGTGTATTATAGAAATGTGCTCAATCACTTAAATATTTTATCAGTCTTTCTTAGCGCACAACGATTTGTAAAGAAAATGGGCGAACATCAAAAATTATATTCCTTGCTTAACTGAATTGTAGGCCACATGTAGAGTCGGTCAATGTAGTCATTTATTGTTGAATACAGAGTAAATAGCATATAGCAGAATCATGGCCTTTATAAATGCTAGCAACAACCAAAACATAGTGTCAAGGGACCATCCATAAAAGACGTCCACCAATTTTTTGCTATTTTTTACCCCCCTCTCCCCCCTTGTCCACATTTGTCCACTTTTGACTGGACCCCCCTCCTCCCCCCCCCCCCCCAGTTGTGGACGTCCAAAACATAAAATTTACCGAACATGAATTAATGAATATTTCGAATTTTTAAATTGGGAGAATGTAAACAATATAAAGAGTGTCACATTCTGTGATTTAAGGAATGAAATCCCGAACCCACTCCTATTTAATTACTGGAGGGAGGAGGGAAATATATAGGATAGACAAAGGCTTTTGTATTCCCAGGTGTGGTCAGCGCGTCTGGCATAAGATTAACCCCCTTTAATTCTAACACCACCTGGGAAATATCTATAGGGGGAGATAACCTGTGCCCTTGGTATATTCAAGCGGGAGAGGGATGGGCTCTTTTCTCTTTATCCCCCACGCTTGAAGGCGCCACTGATCACGCGTGATCGTTGTGACGTACACGGTCACTGCGATTGGTCAGTGAAGCGGAAGTCTCGGCACGCATGCGCGGAGATCCGATGCGCGTCGCGGGACTTTTAGTTAGAATTATTCAGTGAGCATCGGGCAGTCGAGGAGAGAGGTCTAACTCAGGCTCTAGCTGGGGTGGGAACCAGGCTGCTAGTGTGGCAGAACCTAGACGTTCGACCACCGCAGACCTGAGTTCTTATGAGAACTACCCACCCCAGGTAACTATTCTTATGTATGTATTATGTTGTTTGTAGTAGCCGGTAACGCTACTGTCCTTTTTAGGACACGCTGAGATTGCATTCCTTTTTTTCACTGTGAATAAATATGTGTTGTAGCGTATTCACTTATGAGTTTCTTTACTCATTTCTTGTTGTGTTGTGCGTCCTGTATAACCACGTGGCTGTGACAAATATAAATGCTGGTCAGAACTCAGTAAGTGATCATACCCAATAGACAACGACCGCAGGGACCCCGCAAGGGGACCTTGACAAAGAGTACATATTTACAAACATAATTCTAAATATGAAAAAAATTACTGTTTAAAAACATTTTATTGAATTATAATTAAAAAATGCAAAGAATTAAACCACAATTATTCAGCGGGATTGAAATTCCGATTGCAGCCATTCAAACATATTTCGTATGATGACTACATCTGTTGGTGAATTTTCATTTTCTGGTTCAATCTCCTTGTCTGATACTTCTGCCTCATCATGCTCACAAACAGGAATATTGTAATGGACGACCTTATGTTTTTTCATTGCCACCTGTGACGGGAAGTATTTGCCGCAGAAACACATTCGCTTGGGAATTTTTCCAGCCACTGATGGGCAATAGAGATCAAAAGGCATGCTACTGTAACTGATCCGGCTCCAGACCAATCAGTGCAAGCCTCTGAAACAGTGATCCGTAAGTACCACTACTACTCCCGATAGCTGCAGCCATGACGCCTGCTTCATGACTAACAAAAGGTACAAGAGCTGGAATGAAACGTTTGGGAAATAGTTCATTATAGTTGGTTCGTCTTGCTCCACAGCATGTTACATCATTACATTTGATGATCTGCAGAAAATATTGAGACTGTTGGACATGATTCCAACACCAATTCACAGAGGAAGAAATGTGCTTGTGCTGCTTGGTTCAACATATTGTGCATGCACTTCATAGCCATCAATGACAGCCTGACTCCAAACTTCAGCGAGTATTTCTCCAGCCTTTTTAAAGTTTGCTTTTTCCAGGTTTTGGTCTATAGTTTTACCATTTGCATCCAAATGGGACCCAAAATGATCATGAGGAATAATGAGGCCTGACAGGTCATGAGACAATGGGGCCATTCGTCGTTCTACCGTGTTGTAGGCACTGTGACCCGGGGCATGACAGGCTATAAAAAAAGCATCAAGTTTGTGCTTGGTAAACAATTTATATGCAGCATTCAAAGTTTTTGGATAACGTGGGTTCTCGTCTGGGCCTCCGTCAACAGTAATAATAACTATAGGCTTTACTAATTCACCATTTGTACATGCCACATTCTTGAAAATATCCTGAGAGACAAGTACATCAAAATCCGCAACATGTGAGGCAGCAGTACTGGAGTCATGTTTACCATTCCTTATTTATATAGATGTTGGTCCAGAATAGGTCACACTGCCATCCTTGATAATACATGCAGCATAAACTGAAGGTATTAGTTTATGCCTATCTGCCACTAGCGAATCATGGTCAGGCAAATGGATACGATATTCCAGGTGCATTAGAAGTGGTGCCTGTTTTGATGCAGCTGGAAGGCCCAAAGGAACTCTAGTCTTGTCGTCCTGGCTAAGAAAGAATGTGCAGTCTAGGTATATGACTTGAAAAACAAATTTTGTAAATTTACAAGTGGCGTGCCAGATTTTGATGAGCTTTTATATAAAAATAATAAATACAACAAAAAATCATCAATTTTGTTGAAAAAGTTCACCCACCAAAACATTTTTTAGTTTAAAAATAATCCTTTTGGCTCTTTTTACTGAAGTTTACTTTTACTCCAGTTGTTTACCATTAAAATTCTATTTCCTGTTCTCCATGTTAGATTTTTCAATTATACTTGAGTTTGAATGATTATTTTAATTTTGCCTAATTTTATTCTTAAAAATGTCTTTAAAAAAGTCATCACTTTCCGTTGCTAAAAATAAGGACAAATGGGCGAGTAATTTGAAAAAAATTCAAAACACTCTTAAGAAAAGAAACAAAATTGGAATCAAGATCGAGCCATTGCTTTCACATTCTAGAATGCCAAAAGAGTGGATGACAATTGGTCGCTACATGGGCTTGGCCTCAATGGAAAAATCCAGATTGAAAAGAGTTGCAGCACTCAGGAAAGAAGTAGAGCTATTATGGAGCTTTTTAAATTTCCCAATACTGTCTTTGCGATCAGTGAGCAGAAAAATTGAAACTTTAATTAGAAGGTATGATGTTCATTTGAAAAAACCTGTGGGTGACATACGGGAGCAGTTTGATAAGTTATTTGATGTCACAAACAAAACTGGTCAATGGTTATGTGCTGAGGACAAAAAACTTTACGAAATACAAATTCAAAGTGGAGGTAAGATGGGATATACTACAACTAAAATTGCTAGTCAAATTACAATTCATCCATCAAAACGGAAAATTGTTTGCAAAATTAATGAGGCACAACAACAAAAAAGCAGTTTTGAAAGTTCCAGTGATTCAAGTGATAACGAGAATTCTCAAAGTAGCTCTGACGGTGCTGATGCAATGCTGTCATCCACAGAAAGCTTGGATCAAAGCACACATAAGAAACAATCACAGCAATCTACTTCTAGTGCAGTTTCATTAGTTCAATCTGGGAAACTACCAGCTCGAAGAGCAGCATTAGTGAGCAAAGTTTTGCATAAGTCCGGCGTAAAAATAGCAACTCCTTCTCAGTCAGGTGTCTATCGAGCTGTATTCAGAGAAGCAAGTAAACTAAAAGAAACATTAATAAATACTTTGCGTAATAGCTTATGGAGTTTTCATTTTGATGGTAAAATTATGAAGAAAAAAGAACACCAAGTAGTTGTATTAATAAATGAAGCAAAAGAAGTGAGGCTATCCGTCTTAGTTTTACCTGATGGCAAAGCTGCTACGATTGGATCTGCCATTCAAAAAGTTTTAGATGAATATAACTTATGGTCAGCTATAAAGATGATAGTGTCAGACACTACAAATGTTAATACAGGGTCGAAGTCTGGTGTTGTGGTGAAACTTCAGAAACTGTTTGTTCAACATGGTGAGTCTGCACCAGTCTTTATAGGTTGTCAGCACCACATACTTGATCGTGTTCTTAGACACGTGTGTGATGCATTGCTCGGTGATTCAACTGAGTCTCCTAACATAAATTATCCATTTGTAAATAAGATACTTAAAGATTATGAAATGTTAAAAAAAGATTTTGAAAGTAAAACAAAGAAATGTGCTCTAATTTTAGAAAAACAGGAAATAGGTTGGAGAGATGATATGAAATTTTTGCACCATCTAATTTGCGTTTTTAAGCATTTTAAGAGTTCTCAACAAATGCCGAAAGTTAATTTTAGCGCACTGCCTAGCCTCAGCAATGCTCGATGGAACTCTCGAGCAATTTTTGCATTGTTGGCTTTCATACTATTGCCTGATGAACTAAAGAACCTTCAGAAATTGTGTGAATTTATATGTGGACAATGGAGTGATGCCTGGTTTAGTGATCATCATTACAAAGCTGAACAATGTGAACTTCTTTTCCATGCTGTTAATGATTATCCAAAAGGGTTGCGCTGTCTTCGAAATCATTGGTCTCAAAGTCCATCTCCAATACTCACTCCACGTAGCAATGTTTGTGCAGAAAGAGCAATAAAAGTTCTGCAAGATATTATTCCCCTTTGCCACTCACCAGAGAAATTGAAATTACGTTTTATTTTTACAAATAAAAGTTTATGAAACAATACTTGAAATTATTAACAAATGTCAATTTTTCTAAAACTTCAAAATGTTTGGTGGGTGACATTTTTCAAAATGTTTGGTGGGTGACATTTTTCAATTTTTTAAATAAATTTGATATGGTTTTGTGTTTCTACAATAAAAACTCATCTGTTGATGGTATGCCATACAAGTGTTGTTCTGAAGTCATATACCTAAATTGTGCACTGACTGCCCATCAATACTGCCAAATTTTTTTTGATTGTAAAGAGCGATAATAAAATTAGTTAAAATAAAAATGAACAATAAAAAAAAATTTGAAATTAAAAATATTTACATAAGAAAAAAACCCTTTTGTGCCGACACTACAATCGCCATTTTGTCTGTTTCGTTTTTACAACATGTAACTGTCGGCATACTTCTGACAACTTTTAAATAATAAAACGGCTTCCGATTTCTATAACTCTTTTGTCATTAAACTGGAATTTTTTGCAGTAAATTTATGCAAAAACACTACATTGTGGACATCCACTCTGTCCTCAACCCCCTCCCCCCCTTGTGTGGACGTCTTTTATGGATGGCCCCCAAGTGTGTATATATATAATTGAAAGCATTCTTTAAGATTCGTGACGTGGGCAGTTGTATTTATTTTATATAAAATTTGAGACTTTTTGTTTTAACTATTCATTTTTTGTCTGTTATATACTAATATGCTTAATATCTCAAAAGAATCTATTTTTAATCAACAAAACTCTGTTTATCTGGTTAATGTGAATAATTTTGGAATTAAAATAGCGAAAGTCGTCATGTTGAAGTGAGCTAACTGCTTAGCTCTGTCTATATTGATAGCTAACCGGTGTATGTTGACACTTTATTGATTTAGTTTTCAATGTAAAGTAGTGATACCTGTTTTAGTATTCTAGTATGATACGTGCTAATTGTTTACATACTTTATAGTCGAAAATTGATCACAATTTAGAAAATAATGCAATTAAAATGGTATTCGTAGAGATATTTGATCAGTCGGCATTTCCACGTGATCGTGGGACTTAGTGGTCGTGCATTGGACACATTTCCTGATTGTTGCTGGTTTCATTTCCATTTTGACAGTGTGTTGTTTTTAAATCTTAGATATACCGCCATAACACCAAATCCGATCAAATATTAATATGTTAAAATGTAGTAGAAATCGGGAATTTGCTTAGAATTCGAACGCTAATTGAGCTATTTCAAACTATTTGTACTTATGTGTTTGTGTTGTTTTTATTTATAGTAGTTTTAGCACACGTGTCACTTCATAATGTTCTGGAAACATCTCGTGAAGTTTTCAAAAGCTTTTCTTCATAATTTTTGTTCTTTTCTCTAAAAATTTTCACAACATAGTGTATTTGCCATTCAAATATTCTACAGTTACTTTAAAATTAAATAAATAATAATAATGATAATCTTCAAAAATCTAGATTTTAGGTATCCAGGAATGGGTTTATTTGCATAAAAAAAAAAAAACTAATTTGGAAATCCACCGACTTCAAGAAACATTAAGCTCGGATTTCGAGGTATGTGTTTGTTATATTGTGAGGTCACAGATAACTGAGTAAGTTATGGCATAAATGGTCATATCTTTGTTTATAGAGAATAAAATGAACTTAACGATTTATTCACAGTTCGAACTTTACTGATAAAATTAGTTAAGTGAAAAAATTTAATAGAAAAAATCTCATGATTGACATTGGATCTCCTTTTTAACAAATCTGATCTAGATATTTGCAGATACTCGAGTTGGTTTTATTTTATGTGTATTTTGCAAAACCTGTAAAAAATGCACAGAGCACTTTTAATCATTTTGTGTAGAGTTCACTTCTTGCACTTAACAAAATACATAACTCACATTTAAATATACATGAATTATTTATGTTAAAAATAAATATGACCTATATTTATAATAAAAGCGCTATTCGTTATTATATTATTTAGACAGGTGAATAAAAAAAATACTTGTTTCCTAGTCCTTCATTTACTGGCAGACATCATCACATAAATGGACTTTCAGCGGTTTTTGTTACGCAACGTGTACCGTCACAATACTTAGCAATCTTTCAACGCAATCAGCGTCACCTTGATTTAAAAGATACTGAAGTGAATAATGTCAACCTGAGATTGGACCTAATGGTTAGATTGTGAATGCAATTGTTTGTGTTGACAACACACACTCACTTTATATAGACAAATGAAGATTTCAAAACCTGCTTTTAACATAGCCAGATCGCTCAATTACCGACAGAATGCAGCCTAGCCCATTGGGAGGGTATAAAACAGCAACTTGCTTTAGATACAATTAAGTATTATTTATATCCCAGGTCAGCTATTAGCAATGTTTCCATACTGGCCTAGACTGAAATACTAACTGTACAATTCGATTAACTGCTCGTGAAATGTCGCACTGATCTCATCGGTGTGGTTTTTTTTTTTATTTCTTCCTCGCGCGCGCGCCAGACTGTGTGTGTGTATGTGTACACGATGGAGGTAACAACAAGCGGTTCTCAAAATGGACGACATGCTAACACGTACTTTTTTTTTTTTTTGTAGTGCTTCACCCACTGCAGTGGGAAGTTAGAAAGTTATCTGCTTGTTAACAATATTTTATCGTACACCACGAATGTAAATAAAATGGGATGCCAGTAATGAAAGGGAAAGTCAGATACAAATGGAGGGGTATGCCCACTGTAACTATAAGTAAATGCCTGGTTTAAATGGAAGGAAATTTATATGGCAAAATTATTTCAAAGTAAAATGAAAATGCTTTCGCTATGACATTAAAATTGTCGTTCTATATGAAATGTTATTACTTGATTTTTCGCGATTATGCAGTTGGTTCAGCGAACAATTTGTCTTTAATATTGAATTACCTTCCGTTGTTTAAAAAAAAACAATAATATGAAGTAAAGAAATAATTTTACCAAACCAATCGATTAAATTTTTTTTAAATATAATAGATGTGATGTCGATATAAATGTATATAAAAACACGCCGAATAATTTACTGCAATTGTGTGTGTACATTTCAAGGCAATTGGAGTTATTAGCTAAAGCATGAATCCTATTTACAACTGACAACTTTTTTCACCAAACAATAATTTACAAATAGATGAAAAATATCTGTCTATTAAAGTAGAGCAGATAATCAAATGTCATATCTACTTTAACGGTGAAAATATATGGATCGGTTATATTTCACACAAAAATATTTTACATTCATTTACATTTAAATTTAATTAATACAAAAAAAAATACATTTTCAACAATGTCTGGTCTGTTGTAAATAAACACCGGCTATCGTTTACACCATGAATCAGCTGAAGCTAATATTTCCTTTCTATATCAAGTGTTACTTTATCACGTCAACAATTTAAATAATAAAAATAAAAACTTCTTTACGTGAGCTCTTGTGTCAATCCTAGACTGGTGTATTTATAGTTTTAAGGACATTGAATATCGGTCAATAATTTATTACCAAAATAATCTCGATAAAACGAACCCTGATTAGAAGGAAATTTATGATATTGTGATATTTATAATTTGTCTGGTTCGTGTGTCTTATGCAATCACCGACAAGCGTACAAAAAAAAACATCAGCAACTGTATTATGTTTGCTGTTTTATTTCTAAAACGCTCATTTTTCACTCCAGCAGATAAGATGTGAAACATTTAGAATGCAGCTATTAATTAAACTGAAATGCAAAACATAAATTGATACCTGATAAAGTTAAATGTCACAACCCTCCCCTCACATTCTCCTTACTAGGTTGAAAGCTGGGTTTTTTTTTTGTTAGGATGTTTTTTTTTTCAAGTCAGTTACATCGTGTAAATTAACAAATGAGATAGTTTGATGTCGTGAGTCACACATCCTTCACCATCTTGTCTTAGATGAATTTCTTCTCGTTAGTTATCTTTTCCTTTTTGTGTTGTATTATATTATTTTTAAAGGTATGATATAAATGTAGTCATTCTTTTTTTTCTATCAGATTACGTGCACTTCGGACAACAAACTCATAAGGATTTATAATGTAAAAAAAAAGATTAGCACTATTATACAATGATCCTGAACTTATGACATGGGAAACACAATGAAATCTAAACAATTAGTCAGTGGTTTGAGATGGGTACAGCAGGGGTGCTGACTTCTTTCCGGAATACAAAAAAATATCTTGATCTTTAATGTTGATTATCATTGTCTTATAAATCATATCATTTCTAAATCTGGATATAAACCATCCAGGTTGGCAGCTGGTGTACAGTTGAGATTACCCAACACACCGAGGCTTTTCTTTCTACTGCTGACCGGAACTGACGCACCGCTATTTTTATCTGCTGTGTACACGGCCTCTCGACACTGAATGCACAGTGCAGGCAAGGTATGGGTGAATACAGGGTCAACTGGCGGTCACTCACTAACGCTGGCCTGGCGAATTATGTTTAAAACCTCTTCCTCCCACTCGTGAATGGGGCATTGTGTGTCGAATGAAGGGGGGAAGTACGGGTTGGATGGGGGGAGGGTAAACATTGTTATATGGAAGTGTGGGGGCCAGTGTGGTAGTCATTGCATTGGTATCCAGCGCTGGGTCAGTTTGTTTTCCCTCCTGCACATGTACCCGTTTAACGTTTCTCTCACTGTGGCCGTTGTTTTTGTCCGGAGGAAATTTCTTTGTTTATGTGCTCTTTTTCTGACGAGGTTTTCTGTTTTGAACCAAGGCGTTCTTTACATTTACGTAGTAAATAGGTAGGTCTCTAAAGTGTTTTATATATATGTCATCTCTTTAAGCTGTACAGTTAAAATAAAGGAATACAAAAAAAAAAAAAATAAATAGCAATGCATATTATTATTACTGACATTTTATTCTAAATGTCGTCATCTTCGACGTCTAGGTTCTTAAAGTTTTGCATGTTAAAAATATAACATACAGATTAGTCAGCGGAGAGTTTTCAACATAGTGAATTAACAATATAGTTGTATACATAAAAAGTATCTTGGGCCTACATGTAACATTATATTTATATACATAAAAGTCTGTTGGGCCTACTTGTAACATTATATGTATATACATAAAAGTCTGTTGGGCCTACTTGTAACATTATATGTATATACATAAAAGTATGTTGGGCCTACTTGTAACATTATATTTATATACATAAAAAGTATGTTGGGCCTACATTTAGTTATATTTGTACACATATAAGTATGTTGGGCCTACTTGTAACATTATATGTATATACATAAAAGTCTGTTGGGCCTACATGTAACATTATATTTATATACATAAAATTATGCATATCCCTGTCCATGCCAGTGAACTTATTGGCTGTATAGACAAATTATAAAAGTCAGATAGAGCAAGTCTCGTAATGAAACTTGCCCACTCAGTCATTCGAGATATGTAGTTCATTAATTAATTTGTTCTTTTTTTTTTTTGGTGAAACACCTGAATAATTGTCTCCGTCCACATAAAACATGCAGGGGGGGTGGATTTGGAATTCCACTACTTTGTCTACAGTTTTTTTCTTTGTCAGATCAGTTGTTGTTTATTTCAGCATTTTTAAAACCTAACTGTTGCGTCAGACATTGCTAGATCTGTGTATAATTAAGTTGTGAGTGGCCCTACATGTCAATATGAAAAATTAGATTGCTCATTCACCTACATAGACAATCGCATTCAATCTACAGCGTCACAAACTTAGCCCAGACAAGATCTCGTTGAAGCCAGTGTCCATACAATTACAATTCCTACTCACCGGTTTGCCCCCGTACTACAATCATTGATCGTTTTCACCTTACTACATTGCTTACAACTACATTGGACCAATGATTGGTCATTGTAGGCTTCCACAGGAGGTGAGAACCACTGTCTCAGGTGTAATGCAATGACCGTGGTCATCGAGATTTGACCTGTTCAGGTCACCGAACCTTTCGCCACACAGTATCAGAATCAAAGCCAGTAATTTAGTCCTGATCTTACCGGGACCGTAACGTACTATAGTAATAGTCGTAACATTGTATAAAACCCTCTCTTACTGTTAATGCCATGACAAGGAATTGTAATGTTTAGGTTGATCACAGCTTAACCCAGGGATAACCATAGTTGTTGTTTTTTTTTTACCGCGGGTCTCATTGGGCGGTTTCATTTGACAAGAAGGACGAACCAAGAGCAATAGATGGATGGTCCGTATCGAATAATATAAATTCAATGTAGACGTCATTGATTTTTAAAAAGTGGAGAAGAGCAGAGCGCGGGCCGGATCAAACCCCATTGCTGGCCGGTGTCTGGCCGTACGTGGCCCATGTCTGACCTAGTCACTCACTTTAAATAGTTCAAATAGGACTAGACAAAGAGTAAAGCTTAAACTTATTATTTTTCTTTCTTGTTCGTTCTTTGCTGACATTCTAATAATAACAAAGCCACTTCATTTGTACTGTATAGACCATGGGTAGCCACTTCATTTGTACTGTGTAGACCAGGGGTAGCCACTTCATTTGTACTGTGTAGGCCAGGGGTAGCTACTTCATTTGTACTGTGTAGGCCAGGGGTAGCCACTTCATTTGTACTGTGTAGGCCAGGGGTAGCCACTTCATTTGTACTGTATAGATTAGGGGTAACCATGCATGAGGTCTATCAGAGCTGTATTCAGGTTTATATATATATATATATTTAAAAAAACCTAAATAGAGCCATATCATAGTAAACTGAACAACATTTAGTTATGATGTAAAATTTGTATTATAGATTTCATGTGTTCCGGTGTCTGTCATCGCGACTTCCGTCTGTCATCCAACATGGCGGCACAAACAATTCAAAGATGGCAGAAACATTTACTGTTTTCTTCTTAACATGCATGATCCGGCTACCAACTGGCCAGCCGAGTAAGAATTAACTCCTACATGGCTGCCAGAAATTACATTGGACCAGCCATATGTTTAGTGACGAGGTGACAAAACACCGCACACTAACATATGGCAGGTAAGATCTTGAATGCCAAATGGCAATCACAATGTGATACTGTTTTCGACCGCCTCAATCATTACCAAATGGCAATTAAGCGATCTTAGGAGAGGCAACACAAAATCATGCCAAATTATTCTGTGATACTCTCCGAAACAAATTTTGAAAACGATATAGAGATCCATAGGACTATATCTCAAAGTATCGTAATACATCTATGGTGTTTAATTTGTTATTAAATGAGAAGCAATCATAAAAGAAATATTTACAGAAATCGTTCAATTAATATTCTGTGTTATTCTCAACAATCTAAATTTTAAACCAAAATTATGGATACCTCAATATAATGTAATGTTTAAATTGTTTTTATTTCTAAAATATGTCTATTTCTAATGTACAATTATTTCCCTTTATTACTAACCTAAAATACGTCACATTTTTTTTTCTCATTTTTTTACTATTACGTCACATGAATGAATTGAATAAGGGTTGAGTTTGAGTAGCGCCGTACACAACGTTAACAATGCAAACTAACCCATTTATGATGGGGGCTTCACACAGAGGGTGTATGGAGGGGGCCCTGTTTAAGGAGGGCCCCCAAAATATTTTTTAAACTAAAAATTAAGTACATTATCTCATGTCAAAATGTAGTGGCTCCCAAAGATGCCTAAAATCACTTGGTTCGGCTTTGGCTTCACAGAACTATAATGTTGAAAGCTTTGATATGTCTTTCTTTTTTAAGAGGCCGAATGTTTTCTGCGTCTGCGGCCTTAACTGGATTGATGGGATATTTTTTTAATTGAAGGTCAGATAAAAGCTACACAACGATTATATCTTTCCGGGCCCCAGCTTGATGGTTGCCCCAAAATATTGTTTACATTAAATATTAATTTCATTATCTCATGTCATGGTGTTGAATGTCAAAATGCAGAGGCCTCTAAAGAGGTCAGGCCCACAGGGCCCAATAACAATAGGTTCGACACTGCCGGGTTGGCAGTATTATCTTAGTATATTCTCAGTACGATATGTTGTGCTATACTACAGTAAGTAAAACCACCTGCTAAACATGTAGTGTTTTGCTTAAATTACAGGCACTCACTCACGTCTATCTTTTTTTTTAAATAAGTCATGTTGAACATCATAAAAACATAACATGAAGAATTGTTTGGAAAGGAAACCATTAAAATATTATGAAGGAATTAAGATTTATCAATGATAAGGTTTTGTGTGCGCAAATTATGTAGGCTATAGTTGGATGTTAGATTCAACGTTTAATAGTCGGGGGTTATTTTTGTTATGCTTCTGAGCCCATAATGAGAATTTTTCTCTTGGGAATGAGATTTAAGTATTATCGCAGCTTTAGAAGCGTCAAAAAAATATCTCATGTCAAAATGCAGGGGCGGCCCCCAAAGAGGCCAAGCCCACCGGGCCCCTAAATCCCTAGGTTCTGCAGTGCCGGGTCGGCAATTTTTCTTAGTTAATTGCACTATGCTACAATGTGTATAACAGTAAATAAACCACCTGCTAAACATGTAGCGTTTTGCTTAACACAAGCACTCACTCACGTCTCTCTTTTTTTTTTAAATACGCCATGTTGAACATCATAAAACATTAAATGAATAACTGTTTGGAAAGGAGTCCATTAAAATATTATGAAGGAAAATGATTTTAAGAGTTGTTGTTTATGTTTACCCATAGTGAGGATTATTTTCTTTGGGAGGAACTATTTAACATGTGAACTTTATTTTATGTATTATTAGGTGTCCCTATTCTCAAATGTATTTTGGCTACAATAATCTGTTCATGTCCTTGGGGCCACTGCAAGTATATAGACTGATTGTTAACGCGCTAAAATATATATCACCATTTTCAACTCCAACTGTGTGCCTACTCGCCGGTCCGGGTACCGGGCCTTTGATAACTAGTGATAGAACAAAAAACAAATGATTCAGTGATGGCCGTACTAAAAACGGTGATTTAGTGGTTTATAGGATCTCAGAGATTTCATCTCATCTTTACAGGGACTTCACACACTCTTGATGACTCTTGATTTTTATCTACCATCCATCCAACTTTCACCAAATGTTGAAAAAAATGAACTACATTGCGAATACAAATCCTGGATGCGGCTTTCGTAGACATCATGCCAGCCCACTACTGGTATTGACTTTTAATCCGTTTCCGAACCGGGTTGAAATTCTAATCGTTTTAGATGCATAAACAGTTTTTTGTGTTTCCTCTATTAACTAATGGTAACAGTGTTGTCCTTCCTTAGGCACACGAAGATTTGCTGTTAATTTATTTAAAGAACGTGACATTACAAAGCAGCTTTGGTATTCTGTAGGTTCAAACGTTGTGGGCTCCATACACTGTATACTCATATTTTAAGTTGCACGTGTATTGGAGTTCGAGTTATGTTGGTATTGTGCTGTGAGTTCGAGTTATGTTGGTATTGTGCTGTCTTAATTGTATTACGTGTATTGTACTGTCTAAATAGTACTATATGAATAGTGCATTGTCAATAAAGTACGCTGTTTACTCCAAATCCGAACTCCTAAAATCTCAACCACTTGGAATCTGTTTTAGATCAGTATTTTTTCCCAACCCTCTTGTAACCTGTATGTCACATTTCAATTGACTCCTTCTACTAGAAAACATCTCGTGTAACCTGTATGTCACATTTCAATTGACTCCTTCTACTAGAAAACATCTCGTGTAACCTGTATGTCACATTTCAATTGACTCCTTCTACTTGAAAACACCTCGTGTAACCTGTATGTCACATTTCAATTGACTTCTACTAGAAAACATCTCGTGTAACCTGTATGTCACATTTCAATTGACTCCTTCTACTTGAAAACACCTCGTGTAACCTGTATGTCACATTTCAATTGACTCCTTCTACTTGAAAACATCTCGTGTAACTTGTATGTCACATTTCAATTGACTCCTTCTACTAGAAAACATCTCGTGTAACCTTTATGTCACATTTCAATTGACTCCTTCTACTAGAAAACATCTCGTGTAATCCTCACAACGTTTTTTTTCCCCGATGCTGTTTTTATTTTATTTTTTAGATACAATATAAACTTTTTGGCTTAACCGCTAGAAATGTGTTTGTATAATAAGATGCATAAAATATAGTATGGGACGTTCAACGGACATTTAACTAGACTTATTCAATTAGTATTCCGTATTGTTTGCGGCTTCTGCAATGGTTGGCATTAGTTCTGTATGTTCTCAAACATTGGTTGCTTATATTTAGTCTTTCCAGCTGAATAGGAATACCTGATCTTTTTTCTTTTCTTTAGTCAGTCCGCCATCATTGTCCCTGGTCTTATATTTTAATTTATTGTGTGAAGTAATTCAATATCACGTGGCGGGCCATTGGCAAAGAGTCTGGAAAGCACATTTTACTTCAATGATGTTGCAGTAATTAAAGAAATGTGATGGTCCGGTAATTTAATTATCAATATATGTGATGTTACAATAATTTTATGGATGTGATATTTAACAGACTCACTGTGACCGTAATTAAGCTGTAGACATGATAGCCCAGTGATTTAGTAGAGGAGATAATACAAAAATTTATTTGCATACACCTACTTATTGCACGATGACATAAATAGGAGCAACATACTCAACATCCCGATAATACTTGAGCTTGGTTTTATTTATTGACCTATTCTGTGTTTTTTTTTAATTCATCATCTTTATGTGTTTTATGAGCAAGTTTTTCTTCAACAAATTTACCGACACCTTTAAAATTAATTTGGTAATCTTGTTGTGCTCTATAGATCTCACTGTAAAAAAAAAAAAGATTTGGCAAAATAAATTGGGGATTCATTTTTGGAATAATTAACCTCTTTATTGTACTTTTTTTGTGAATTTTATTTATAACATATCTTCTGTAAAAATATACATTGAAATAAATGTTGTTAAATCTTTGTGCAGTTTTTGTATTTAACTTTTCTGTTATGAGATTATCCTGGAGGATGCTGCGTTGAATCCTCTGGTTTACTACATCATCCATTGTACGCCAGGGGAAAAGAGGAGGGGGGCGGCTTTAAAGCTTTGTATAAGAAAAAACAATGTAATTGTATTTACATCAATTACATGATGGTCAGTGTGACACATGTGCGTGTGTGTGTGTGTCTCTTTCATTTTCATCTCGCCAAGGTTGTTTTTTTTTTTTAATGTGAATCTTGTTTTTATGTCATTACAACATTGGTTTTCCTTTGATCTTTTCTCACCCTACTCACCCATCTGTTATATACTTTCTAGAATTTAGACAAAAGATGGCTACCACGCAGCACGCATGCCAAACTTGGTAGAAGAAAATTTTCCCTACCACGCCAAAAAAAAAAATAAATATAACAAAAATGAATTACATTGCAGATGTCAATATTTATAAACGTGAACATCCGGATGTCTGTCCGACTTTCTTTAACTGTGCAAAAGTATAAGGAGCATTTATTTTTCGGTGGTACCTCCGTGTTTTTTGTTCCATTAAAAACCCGCACCACTATTTTAGTGCAAAGTCTATTGATATTTTTATGAAAAGACTGGCAGGTTAGTTGAATAGAGAAGTACAGACGTACATCACCTTAGCCCTATTGGGCCATCGGGGCAGATGAAGTGTAGAATTCATCTGTTTCTATAACCTCGGCATATAAAGGGATTGTATGGTTAGCACAACGCCCAGCCGCCTTTACTTCCCCAACTTATGTCAGGTACCCATTTAAAGCTGGGTGGACTTATGGGACGACTTTGCACCAAATAACATGGAAAAATTATATGAGTTTCACCGAGGATCAAACCTATGACTCTCAGGTTGACAGTCGAGTATCTACACCACTCGGCCTTCTGTCCCATACATCACTAGCCTTTCACGTTATTACATTTACTTTCGTGTATAGTTGTTTATGTTCACACTCCATTTACTTTCATGTATAGTAGTTTATGTTCACACTCCATCTATCTGATCTTGGTCCGGCACGCCGGTCAAATTTACGATCCCAATGCGGCCCACAACTCAAAAAGGTTTGCCCACCCCTGTTTTACACACTAGGTGGCGTGAATTAACAAGTTTCTTTACTTTATCAAGCCCCAGCCCCTCCACGGAGTTGGTTGTATACATTAAAATGTTTCAAATGTCACGTAGCATTTCTTCCTCCAGAGCAACGCCAGGTTTACTTCTAGTGCTGATCTAAAAAACATTAAGCATTTGCACGCGCAAAAAATAATAAAATAAAAATATGTTAATTTTCTCTCTTTTTAGGCATCCGCAATTTTTTTTTCAATTAGCTTTATTTGTGTCACTTTGATAAAGTCCTATTTGCAGTCCTTCATCTAGAAAGTTCAAGGTAAAGCTTCAAAGTAGATTTTGGAAGATTGCTTGGTGTAACCGTTCAGACCCTTGGCATGAAAACGTGCGAAACGTTTACTGCGCTGTAAATAAGTGTGCAGTAGGCTCACGTGTAATTGCTTTACATTAAGTGCTATACATTTTACAGCACCATAAATGTGTGTGCAGGTAGCCTCACGTCATAATGCTTTACATTCATTAAGAACAAAACGTTTACAGGGCTGTTGATATGTATGCCGCAGACCAATTACCAAGATTACCGGACGTCGTCAGTGGTTAGAAAATTAAATAGGAACTAATCTCTCATTGATATAATTAATTCACTCTCCTGTGGTATATAGTGAGCTAATCTAACATACACAGTGTATGCGGTATGCTGTTCTCATTTATTTTCGTACGCCAGGAATTGTTAAGAAAAGGTTATATTGACCCTGCTCATGCTAGTTGAAATGACCTAGATTTTATTATCTGCTCTAAATAACTCGAGCAAGATAAGAATGATGATGAGTAGTTTGTATCGGTGTCACGTGATATGGCCACTGGCAATGGGGGTAGGGTGAGCGAAAAAAAAAATAGTGGTGTTACATGTCTGGGCAACATGTCCACCAGTAAATAGGAAGAAAAAATAGCATCATTCGTTTTACCAACTTTAAAACACATTTCACATTTGAGTTCACAGACATAAAAATTGTTATTATGGAATGATTATTTCCACGTGAGCACAGGGTGTCATTGTTGCAGGGGTGTGGGGGAGAGGAAGGCGGGTGTCACGTTAAATTTCAGTAGATGACATGAAACCTGCACCGTCTATTACAGAAATACCGAGTATAGACGTGATAAGACCTGAGGCCACTGCTGACTGAGTGGACGTCGGAAACAGCTTAGTGTTGATCTTTCGGCCATCATCGTTCAAAGATGTGGATACCGAACCTCTTGGTTTAGTAGTTAAACAAGTCCAGTATTATCTGAGTCAGTTATTTTTTTTCTTTTATTCGATTACTCTCTTAATGGTGTATTTGTTGTTCTTTTTTTTTTTTGAGCTGTCCGAGTAAGTACAACTTAATGATGTGCATTCCTAAATAAAACCCTCAATTTTATAACACTTGCAGAGGCTTTCTTATTTTGTGTGTTAGTTTCTACTTCACCTTTGGTTGAGAAATTAATCTCTTCATCCACCATTGTATATAAATATATATATATATATAGTGATGGTGAAATGCGGTGTATTGATTCTTTAATGTGATCACTGTAGAGTTGCTCGAAATAATTCACCATGTGTGTGTGTAATATGCAATAATGTATATGTACAGCTCGTGTCTGACTCGCTGTTAACAAAATACATCTCTGTCACTTTAATTTTTTTTAAATGTAAAATCTTCGGATCAGGAATCCCCCCTTTTTTTTTATTGAACTCTGGACGGGAGATAATTGAAGCATTGTGGAAACTTGCACGGAAAGGTCTGGTTGCCGTTTGTCTGCCTGTTTTTTTTTCCCCATGTACAGATTTTACTAGTATTATTTCTTCAAGTTCATCTAAAAAATTGAACACATACTACAAACTACATACTAGATGGCATATAAATTTAACATCTCTTTACACATGTCTAGATTATTTGTAAATGTTCACATTTCAGGACTTGTTATAACTTTCTATTTCATAACACGCCCAGACTAGTTGTACATTTAACATGTCATTACAATCTAGACTACTTATACATTTAACATGTCATAACACGTCTTGACTAGTTATACATTTAACATGTCATAACACGCCCAGACTAGTTATACATTTAACATGTCATAACACATCTAGACTAGTTATAAATTTAACATGCCATTACTCATCTAAACTAGTTATAAATTTAACATGTCATTACACGTCTAGACTAGTTATAACTTATAATCTCAATGCATATGTCAAGACGACTCTTATGTTCATTGCAGCTGGTTGGATGAGGCAAAAGGGGGGGGGGGGTAAATCACTTCGAGTCTCACTCTTATTGAATTGTAATCCAACTTATTAGCATTTTAAACGCCAGAATGTTTATTGTTTGTGCAAATGGGAAATATGCTTCTGTTTTAGTTGTGTGGTATCTTTATGATATTCAGAAAAACTTGGGAAGAGTGTAAAAACGGAATCGGGTTAAAAAAAAAAGTCAACAGAGAAGAAGAAAAGGTTGGGTGGAAAAAAGTGACGGTAAAAAGTCAACACTAAAAATGTCGACTACAAAAAAGTCAACAATGATGTTAATTGTAGATAAACATAAATAAATAAATATATAATAGCGGTGTGGGTTCTGCGTTAAATCGAAAGTAAAGAATTAATGCAACAGTATTCCAGTTTAAAATCGTCAAACGTAAACAATAGTAATAAAAATCATAAAAAAAATAGAATCTGTCCGAAACCAAAAATAACCTGCTGATCAAACCTGGGAATATAAATCTATGCAAAGGTTTTGCAGGGTACAGCTAGTAATATAATAATAGAGGTCTGTGTTCTGCGTTAAATCGAAAGCGTCCTTCCCGTGTCTCGATTCGATAAATGTTTAAACTACCGTTTTCAATTGTTTCTGCTGTTTTTAAATATGAAACCCAAAGGCCAAAATCTGAAATAATTCCATTTAAATATTTGTTTGTTTGTTTGTAATTCTACAACATATTTCATCTTAAATTGTAATAAAATCATGAAAAAGTCGGATCTGTCCGAAACCGAAAATAGGGAATACAACTCTATGCAAAGGTTTTGCAGGGTACAGTTAGTATATATATATATATATATATATATATATATATATATATATATATATATATATATATATATATATATTAGGTATATATTAGGTATATGACTTCAGAACAACACTTGTATGGCATACCATCAACAGTTGAGTTTTTATTGTAGAAACACAAAACCATATCAAATTTATTTTTAAAAAATTGAAAAATGTCACCCACCAAACATTTTGAAGTTTTAGAAAAATTGACATTTGTTAATAATTTCAAGTATTGTTTCATAAACTTTTATTTGTAAAAATAAAACGTAAATTCAGTTTCTCTGGTGAGTGGCAAAGGGGAATAATATCTTGCAGAACTTTTATTGCTCTTTCTGCACAAACATTGCTACGTGGAGTTAGTATTGGAGATGGACTTTGAGACCAATGATTTAGAAGACAGCGCAACCCTTTTGGATAATCATTAAAAGTATGGAAAAGAAGTTCATATTGTTCAGCTTTGTAATGATGATCACTAAACCAGGCATCACTCCAATGTCCACATATAAATTCACACAATTTCTGAAGGTTCTTTCGTCCATCAGGCAATAGTATGAAAGCCAACAATGCAAAAATTGCTCGAGAGTTCCATCGGGCATTGCTGAGGCCAGGCAGTGCGCTAAAATTAACTTTTGGCATTTGTTGAGAACTCTTAAAATGCTTAAAAACCCAAATTAGATGGTGCAAAAATTTCATATCATCTCTCCAATCTATTTCCTGTTTTTCTAAAATTAGAGCACATTTCTTTGTTTTACTTTCAAAATCTTTTTTTAACATTTCATAATCTTTAAGTATCTTATTTACAAATGGATAATTTATGTTAGGAGACTCAGTTGAATCACCGAGCAATGCATCACACACGTGTCTAAGAACACGATCAAGTATGTGGTGCTGACAACCTATAAAGACTGGTGCAGACTCACCATGTTGAACAAACAGTTTCTGAAGTTTCACCACAACACCAGACTTCGACCCTGTATTAACATTTGTAGTGTCTGACACTATCATCTTTATAGCTGACCATAAGTTATATTCATCTAAAACTTTTTGAATGGCAGATCCGATCGTAGCAGCTTTGCCATCAGGTAAAACTAAGACGGCTAGCCTCACTTCTTTTGCTTCATTTTTTAATACAACTACTTGGTGTTCTTTTTTCTTCATAATTTTACCATCAAAATGAAAACTCCATAAGCTATTACGCAAAGTATTTATTAATGTTTCTTTTAGTTTACTTGCTTCTCTGAATACAGCTGGATAGACACCGGACTGAGAAGGAGTTGCTATTTTTACGCCGGACTTATGCAAAATTTTGCTTACTAATGCTGCTCTTCGAAATGCAAAATTTTGCTTACTAATGCTGCTCTTCGAACTGGTAGTTTCCCAGATTGAACTAATGAAACTGCACTAGAAGTAGATTGCTGTGATTGTTTCTTATGTGTGCTTTGATCCAAGCTTTCTGTGGATGACTGCATTGCATCAGCACCATCAGAGCTACTTTGAGAATTCTCGTTATCACTTGAATCACTGGAACTTTCAAAACTGCTTTGTTGTTGTTGTGCCTCATTAATTTTGCAAACAATTTTCTGTTTTGACGGATGAATTGTACTTTGACTATCAATTTTAGTTTTAGTATATCCCGTCTTACCTCCACTTTGAATTTGTATTTCGTAAAGTTTTTTGTGCTCAGCACATAACCATTGACCAGTTTTGTTTGTGACATCAAATAACTTATCAAACTGCTCCCGTATGTCACCCACAGGGTTTTTCAAATGAACATCATACCTTTTAATTAAAGTTTCAATTTTTCTGCTCACTGATCGCAAAGACAGTATCGGGAAATTTAAAAAGCTCCATAATAGCTCTACTTCTTTCCAGGGTGCTGCAACTCTTTTCAATCTGGATTTGTCCATAGAGGCCAAGCCCATGTAGCGACCAATTATCATCCACTCTTTTGGCATTCTAGAATGTGAATGCAATGGCTCGATCTCGATTCCAATTTTGTTTCTTTTCTTAAGAGTGTTTTGAAATTTTTTCAAATTACTCGCCCATTTGTCCTTATTTTCAGCAACGCAAAGTGATGATTTTTTGTAAGACTACTAGCATATGTACGGGCGACCCGTTACTAATTTTCCGGGGATTTTCGCGCAAATCGATATCTATCTCTATCCCTAACCCTATCCCTAACCCTAATCCTGAAAAAAAAAAATTCTGAAAAAAAAAATTATATATGTCATGTTCCTTATACCCTAATATAATGGTTTATCTGGTCTTCTAACAAGTGCGAATTGAAAAATCTAACATGGAGAACAGGAAATAGAATCTTAATGGTAAACAATAGGAGTAAAAGTGAACTTTCAGTAAAAGGAGCCAAATGGATTATTTTTAAACTAAAAAATGTGTTGGTGGGTGAACTTTTTGAAAATGTTTTTAACTTTAGTTTTTGTCAATTTTTTCACCTTTATTTTGCTTTGATATACTTGCAGGTTTGTTGCCAGCTCATTTTTATTGGCCACAATTTTAACAGTACAAATCTAGTTGGCAACAAGTATCTTAATGTGTTTATATCTGGCTGTTGTTGAAATACCATCATTAATTTTTGTACTGTTTAGTAACAGTTACTTGGGCCGCGTAAAACAGTGTTCTTACTCATGTTACTCTCAGGATTGGCTTGTTTTGCTGTTTTAATTATAGACTTAACAGGTATTTCAGACTATGAAGTTAAATACAATTTAGATGAATGGCTATATTCTTTAATTTTGGCAGGAATCTTTTCATTTCATTTGCTTTTTGTTCAATATTTTGTACATTACCTATTGAATTGTTTTTATTCATTATTTGCTTTCTTTATGCTAAAACTTAAATATCCAAGTAGCATATATTAAAGAATTTTTAAAAAAGAGTTTATTAGAACTTGAAAATAATGAATAACTTTTTTTTGTGAGAGTTTAGCTCAGAACAAATAAAATATCTTTTTTGCTATCTTTCAACAAGAAATCTTTATATTCCAAATCTTCACTTGTACCATACATTTGTTACTTTGGGTCAATGTCCACTCTTAATGCTACCCCACTTACCCTTTTTCCCCACATGGAGTTTTCTGAAATCTTTTTGACAGTAAAATGCTAATGTTAAGACCTTAGCCACATGCAAAACAAACTACACACTGCTTGATAGAACTGATTGTGTGATTTATATTGAATTAATGTCATATTGTTTTCTTCAGGGAATCTCAAAACATTACCAGAATTAACAGTATCTATGGCTATGTTTGGCAAATCTTGTATTACCGGAGCATGGGCAGCTGTGCAAATTCTCTCGGCTGAAACTTTCCCCACAGTCATAAGGTAAATCATATATATATATTTTTAATTACCAAGCAGATGTATGAAGTCTACAGTTTTATTAATATATCGATATATTATGGATTAAAAAAATTGTTGTTTTAAATATTGATGATGAAAAAAAATTATGCTACATATTTTTTCCATTAAGAAACTCAAAATAATCAAGCATCAACACATTTGAACTGTTAAACTTTAAGGTTTGTCCACCAATCAGCATTCAATGATACATGAGAATATGAACTTAGTCTGGGTAATTTATCCTTTTAGGGGCAGAAATTATTTTGATAATATTATTGATACTTTACCTTAACGGTTCCAAATCATAATATTAAAGTTTCCTGGATAAATCATTTTAAATGGATAGATTTGTTTCTGGAGCCCACAAAGTAAACTTATAAAAATAATTTTTTCAAGTAAAAGCTCTTTGATTTTAAAGCACAAAAAGAATATTAACTGGCAAATACACTAAGTTAAAATATATAAAAAAATAATACAAAATAAACAAAAAAAAAAAGTTACAAATACATAGCAAAAAGCGGCAAAAATCACTTTCATCTAGGAGAAATCATGAAGGTGGCTTTGAAAAAAATTGTGTATAACTGTGCAAAAGTTCTTTTTGTCTTATATAGACTTGCCAAAATAATTATTATACTTAAAACATGTTAATAAAGTTGAATTCTACATTTTATTAAAATGCGTTAATTAAAAGGGGATGTTATATAAATATGTCTTTACATTAGCTGATAATTAGGTATGAATAATTAAGTAACTATATATCTAGATGAGCACTGCTTATATTTTAATAAATGATAATTTATATAAATATTTTTATCATAGAATGAGTTGTTCTTTTTTTGTCTTTATATTTTAATAAAATCTTAAATCATTTGTAGAAATATAGGTATTGGTGCTTGCTCTATGGCTGCAAGAATTGGTGGCATTGTTGTTCTAGTTTGGTTTCTGGTTGTTATCTTTTTTCTTTAAATTCAGATATTATTTTCAGCTTGAGATCCTTTTCAGACTTTTAACGATAGGTAAAATTTGAGTGTTTAAAATTTTTTAGCTCATAGTGTTTAGTTTTTCATTTTTTATTTATCTCAGGGTCAGTCTTCAATGCAAGTTCCTTTTACCATATTTGGCATCTTGGCTGTCACCTGTAGCTTTTTGGTTTTGTTATTGAATGAAACTAAAGATGCTCCACTGCCAGATAGAATACATACAGCATCACCTCAACAGTGCCAGTAGAATGTGAACTTCTCAGAAAAAGTTAGAGTGGAGTGTGAGGGTGATTATGATCAATCATTGACAGTCTTAGATAAAGTTTCTCCTACTGATTTAGTCAATTATATTTTTTACATGTCTTTTAAATGACCTGTTTAAAAGATGAATGGTATTCATTTTCATTATCACATCATCTTATTTGTAAAAATATTTAGGTGAAAGCAGGTAGTCCAAATCAATTTTTTATTGTTAATAACCCGTTGAATTTGCACATACATTATGAAAACAGTCCTATGGAAATTTCCTGTGGATACATATTCATTCTGTTTTTACAGCGTTATAGAAATACTGGACATGTCTTCGATGGTGACATTTTGCTTCACAAATTTGATTTGATCATGTTCGTTTCAAATTACCAATTGCATGTTGGTATCAAATTAAAACACCACCCATTCCTGCATAATGTACACTAATTTATGTTGGTTTTGAGGGAAAATACCACCAGTGGATTGAGTGTTGATCTCTTTTCTTTCTATTGTAGTGCAGAAAGAGCTTTTGAGTGTGTGAAACAGTTTTCTATTCACAGGTTTGGACTACCTAGTGATAATTAGCCCCAATTAAAAAAGCACGCCATTTTGAGGTTTGAAGCTGAATTTAGCTAACACTTGTAAACCCTTCCTAAAATATATTAATTGTGGTTTATGTGTTATTCTAATTAAGAAGATTTGAGTGTAAGGAAATTTTTTTAAAAATGAAGATATATATGGTTTTAACTTAATATAACAGCTTGAATAGTTTTTAAAAATTTGTTAATTATAAAATTTAAGTTCTCTTTATTAAAGTCTTTTACAATGGGGTAATTATTTAAACAGGGTACAATGCAAAATAGTTTTAGTAAATTTGACAATTTTAAAATACATGTATAGTATATTTAAAAATTTTTTTTTTTGACAATGTGTGGGTCTTTTATTGGTTTTAAATGAAAATTACAGATAGTCAAGTATGTTTTTAGAATTTTTTAAAATTACAGACTGGCAAGTGTTTTAAAATTTCTTTTAGGTTTAAATGTAAATGACATGATGAAATAATGTAAAAGATATACAGATAACATTCTTTATATGAATGTTATTAAAGCCTTCCAGAAAAAAATAATAATTTTGATACACTCCATATGAACATTCCAAGGTGGCATTATATAGTTTCATTGAACGGACTGATGAGAAATAAATTATGCTTGATTCTTTCCTTTACACTGAATCAGAAAATTAACAGAATTAGTGTCAGGTGGGTGGTGGTGAGTTCGCATAGATTTAAATTTTGGCAATGCTCCTGTTGCTTGTCTCTTCTATTGACTCAATGTACTAACTGGCCTCCAGACAGTGGTTAAGTTTCACATAACTCTCTTAGCATGGTGCTTATAGGCTTCAACATGGATATAGTCTAGTCTTTAATGTCTTCTAATTTTGTTCATCACTTCTACTAGAATAGATTACATTTTATATGTGAGTTCAGGGCTGCAGCCATGTAGGACCATGACATGTAGGGTTGCATCCATGTAGGCCATTACATATAGAGTTGCAATGTAGGACTATGACATGTAGGGTAGGACCACATGACATGTAGGGTTGCCATGTAGGACCATGACATGGGCTGCATCCATGTAAGGCCATGCCAGTGTTGCAGCCATGTGGACCATGACATGTAGGGTTGCAGCCATGTAGGTTCACGACATGTAGAGCCAGCCATAGGACCATGACATGTAGGGTTGCATCCATGTAGACCATGACATGTAGGGTTGCAGCCATGTAGGACCATGACATGTAGGGTTGCAGCCATGGAGGGCCATGACATGCAGTACATGTGGCCATGGAGGGCCATGACATGCAGTGTTGCAGCCATGTAGGACCATGACATGTAGGGTTGCAGCCATGTAGGCCATGACATGTAGGGTTGCAGCCATGTAGGACCATGCCATGTAGGGTTGCAGCCATGTAGGGCGATGACATGTATATTTTAGCCATGTAGGGCCATGACATATAGGGCCTCTAACAAATTCTGACTACTAGGTCCCTCTGCTCCCTGACAAGTGTTGGGTCACCTCCTCTTTTTCTGCGTCCTGAGTAAGTGAAATATTGTTTTGAATCTCAGATATTTTTTAACTCAGAAAAAAATATTTTCTAGAGCATTTTTATAATTTAGTGGTTTTACCTCTGTCAAAATTATTTGTTTTATTTGAGATTTTTTTACATATATTTTTTTTAATTTTCAATCAATTAGAATTATTTTTTACTTTTAAAAAATCTCTTTATAAAATATCCATATTATAATTCTTCAGCATGTATTTAATTATCAAGAGAAAGTAATCAGACAGTATGAAATGCAGAACAACATTTAACAATGGACATGTTTATTTAGCTTGATAATATGTTCTCAATGCTGTTATTTTTTAAAGATTGATATGATTTTATTTATTATTATTTTTTTTAGAAACTATTTTTATGATACATTTATAAGTGACAGTATTATCTTGTTTGATTCATGAAAATTGATGTAGTTATATTTCATAGAAAAATGTTTTCACACTGTACATAACACCATACATTAACTCTTTTGGTGCTGACGCTGATACAGTCATTGTAAAGGCCTGAATACTAAAGTTGGCTTGAAACGGTAGAGTGACTACAAATATCTTCTAGCTATTAAAATATAAGCTAGGCCAATAGTAAATGTAATGCATCTTTGGTCTGACCCAGTTTACTTGTCCTTAAATCCTGTAGTCTTGCAAATTACTTAGTAGAGTGTTGTGTAAAGTATATCTGTTTATCCACAGATACATAGCACTTTCAGCCTCAGAGTATGATGTAAAGTTGCAATCATGTAAAAATAAAATTCTACACTGCACCAATATTTGATGACAGTTAACTACAAAACTGCTCATGTCCATCAAACTAGACATATATGTTAAAAAAAGGTACAAACAATGAAATGTATCATCTAAAAGGTTCAAGGTGATACAAAAATTTGTATATTTAATAATGAGACGTTTTTTACAAAATTACTTAAAGCACCAAAAGAGTTAAATGAGCTGATGCTTCTTCAAAATAATGTTACCTAGTTTTTCTATGAAGGTTGAAAATAAAATACAGTTTTTTTTACAATTGTTTACACCATTGTACATTCACTAGTTTTCTCCTTACAAAAACTAGCTATGTCTTATTTATTAAATGAATAGACATTTGGATCACAATATTCAGCTGCAAAATTTTTTTCAAATTTTTAGTGTTTGTCCTTTCAGTGTTATAAATCACAAAGAATTTCCAGAAGTTATGAGTGTTGTAATTTGATACCATATTTGACATTTTCAAAAGATTTGTCACATGATCATATGAAAACTTAACATCTTTTACAGTTAACTTTTTAATTAGAAACATCAGCTGTATTTTAACTGTATTTAAGTTTCATAAAATATTTTCTTTGCTCTATTAGACTTTTTTTAACAAACCGAGTCCATAAAAATCCTGATGGCCAAAATACCATATCAACTGACAACAGATTTATTCTGTGATTATTTTTAATTAATGGATCTTGATAAATGACATGTATTTGGTATGACATGAAATTGGTATGACATTTTTTGATCTCCTTGTATTAATATTTTATCAAGAATTGTATTATTGCATGTTTGATTGAAAGATTGTTTTTAATACTTTTGTATTTATTAAAAGGTAAGCTTAAATCACGTTGAGAATACTATTTTTATTTATCTTTATCAAAATTACATTAACCCAATACTTAATGGTAGGATAAAGTTACAGACAACTTTTACCAACATACATGGTGTTATCATTTCTTGTTATTTTGTTAAGTTGATTTTTTTAAATACTCAGATTTCAGTCTTGTAATTTGTCTGATTTATATCATCTGGAAGTATAGATCAAATTCCAGACTATCTACTGTTGGGGGCATCAACACTGTCTTAATACTTTACATATCAAGACTGTCTTAACATTATACATATCAACACTGTCTTAATACTTCTACATATCAACACTGTCTTAATACTTATACATATCGTATCAAGAAGGCTGTGACAACTTTAAGCTATTACTGAAATTAATTATTGATTTGCCAAAGTCCAGAAAAACTCGTACTAGTGTTTAAAAGTAAAGCAACAATCTACTGGTGTTTAGAGGATAACAGTTTGCATGAACAGTTCCATTACATGTCTTTCTTAAACGTGCTCTAGATTCAATGTATATCTTTCATAAAGCCTACAGATAAAAAAAGTATCATAATTATCACCACTTAATAATTCCAGGTGTTCCAGTTTTTGTACAAATTTATATTTACTGATAACATTTACACACAATCTCCTATGGGGCCGTCCATAAAGTACGTCACGCTCCAAGGGGGAGGGTATAAGAAAGTGTGACAGTTTGTGACCGGGGTGGGGTCAGGCCAAGTGTGACGTCACATTTTTAATATATTTTTAATTTTATTTCTAATTTAATTTTTTTTTATTTATTCAGTAAAACTTAATAGTTTTAAAAATAATTTTCAAAAAAATTGTGAAACACTTGAATTAGTTTTATGTCAAAATAGCATGAAATGCATATCTTTTCAATGTGTTGTTCACAATGCTAGTTAGGACCGCTAATAAACTGTTGCAAAGCCTTGTTTTATCAGTAGCCTTACGGAAGTGTTATTATTTCTTTGTTGTCTGCTGTATAATTATATCACTGATAAAGAAATTTGGAATTTGTATTATAATACAAAAAATTACCGTAATTGAAGTTGGAATCCATCACTTCGTTAAAATAATATTGATGCCTTATTCCTTGCAACCAGTGCACCAGGAAGAAGTGCTTATAATCGCGTGGAACATCGAATGGCTCCATTTAGCAGCGAACTGTCTGGTGTCATATTGCCAAATGAACATTATGGCATTCACTTTGATTCGCAGGGCAGAACAATAAATGAGGATTTGGAAAAAACAAACTTCAAGTTTGCAGGTGAAACTTTAGCTGAAATCTGGTCGCATGTGATTGTTGACCAATTTCCAACAGTTGCAGAATATATCAACCCTGAAATCTGAATTGGATGCAGCAGGACTGATGTCGAAGGATAAGAATTGTTTGACCATCATGTTCTCACCAGCCAATACTTCACTCAAATTGTGAAATGTCAGGACATAAAATGTTGCGACAAAGTACGGAGCTCATTTTTCAACGTTTTACCTTCGAGATTATTTCCTCCTCCAAATCCAATCCCAATCAACCAAACAACTGATGGACTCAGAGCTTCAGAAAGAGCAGATGGTGCACATACTCCTTCATTGTTTGTTTGTGGCACAAACTCACAAATTTGATGACATTATGCCAAGACCAACAGGAGTTTTTAAAGTGCAACCATATGATCTTTATTGTCCATCTTTGCAGACCAGCATATATCGAATTTGCAAAGTGTGTCACTTATACTTTGCCTCATAAACAATGTTGAAGAAAGGTACAGGATAACACAGAGCTCGGGCGCAGGAGAATATAAAAGTAAAATTTCCTTGGCCCTAAGGGCCATCGGGGCAGATGAAGTGTAGAATTCATCTGTTTCTATAACCTAGGCATATGAAGGGATTGTGTGGTTTGCACAATTCCCAACCGCCTTACTCCCCCAACATAAAGTCAGGTACCCATTTAAAGCTGGGTGGTGGACTTGGGAACTTTCACCAGAACCTGAAAGTCCTAAGGTTCTCACTGAGATTCCAACCCGGGACCCTCCGCTCGACAGTCGAGCGCTCTATACCACTCGACCACCTATCTGAATGTGCCAACCCCAAATTTTCCAGAATCAACTCAGATAAAACGCATTCGTCCTTGAGAATCGCTGCTAGAAGGCAAAGAGAACTCATGGCAATTATTGGCAGAATGGAAAATGCACATTCAGAGAATGTTGAGTGGCTAGATGATGAAGTTGATCTGTCTGCAACTATCCTTTAGGAAACGATGATGCGGAAAGATTTATGTCAGTCTTAACTATGGATGAACACTTCACAATGGATGGATGATTTCTAGTGATTTTTTAAAAATAAAACATAATTCACAGGCTTACTATAAACATATTCAATATAGCACAAGAGCTGATCACATAATTTGTCAATCTAGTCCTTTCAGTCACATTGTTTTGTTTCCATTTTTATTATTTAATCACTGGTTGAGGTCAAGTTTCGCTAATCTACTTCTTATCCTTTGTCAATAGAATGCATAATCGGAAGATTATCTCAAAGTTCACCTCACCCATTGTAAATGAATAGGTAGCAGATAAATGATGTTTATTATATAATTGTCAATCTAATTTTGCAATTTTTTTTTCAAATTCAATTGATTGAGTTACTGTTTCAAAGAATAACTGATACAACTATTGACAATTAGTTATTCTACTATTAAACTCATTTAATAATCTGATAGTTCTTTTAATATTTATATTTTAAGGCAGTTTAATAGTGAATTGCGATTTAAGTTTCGATTAAATTTTAATTAGTTCTTAATAAAAAAATGTTCGAAAGTGTGACGTACTTTAGGGGGGTCCGAAATTTGTGACACTTTGTGACGGGAGGGGGGGTCAAAAATCGTCAAAATAGCGTGACGTACTTTATGGACGGCCCCTAATCACATTTACACACTGTCTCATGTACGCTCAGTCAAATATTCTTTTAGTTTTAGGGCATACATTTTGCATTTTTATGGCATATTCTGGTCTTTTTAGGGCAGAAATACATGCATAAAATTTCTGCCTTTTTAGGCCTAAGATATCCGAGCCCTACTGTAATAATTATATTTGGCCTCACATTTGATTAGTATAATTAACTGGCCACTTTAGGAAGTAGTGTTAGCAGACAATAGTTAAGACAGACGACCACAGAGATTCATTAGGGAAGGATGTAATTTGACAGACAATATATTATTTTTATATCTCAAAGATATCACATCATTCACTATACAATATTATGTCTGTTAGATAAGTATTTCAATATCAACAGTAAGATAAACATTTATATTTGAATAAATACATATATTTTAGCCAACTGTCCACATTCAGTGATTCTTATTAAATTGTATATGTGTTACGTCTAATATATCTGTGGACACTTAAAAGAATAAATCTCAGCAGATACCGACCATACTATAAGATATATACTTCCCAGAAGATCCACAGCAGAAGAAATAACAAAAATAAAAGATAATACAACCACAAATAATACAAGAAGAAAAGTTCCATGACATAATGGTGGCAGCAGGTGATATTACATAAATAATATTGGTGTAATTTACTAATATTACAAGGCTGGCAGATGATTTTAAAATGCTGTCAATTTAGACATGTTTTTTTTTCTTTAAAATCAAATACATATAGGCCTACAAGTGAAAGGTATTTCCCATATGTTCATATGATATGTGTAGACGATGGGTTATGAGCTTACTTATAGACGCATTATTAGACGCACTATTCTCTTTAACATTGAAAATAGAAAAGAATTTAGAAACAATTTAAATGATATCTAGAATTACATGTCCAAAATTGGAAATGGACACTGACCAAAAAAGCTACCCTCTTACATCTTCACTTTGTATTGTGCTGTATCTCTGGATCTGATATTGAAAGTGGGCGCGGTGACACGCAACATTTGCTGGCCACATTAGCGTGGATTTCCTAACTTCACTTAAAATTATAAAAACAGCAACAGCTCTGCATTGATTTAAACTTTGTCTTTAGCTTACTATTTAAGAATGTCAATAATGCCTGGTTATCTTAAAACATCTCCATAAAATCGAGACAGCCTACATGTTTAATACACCGGGCTAAGTTATAAAAACAACATAACAATTTAATTATCCGCGCACCAAGGGGAGATAACATTGCATGAAGGATCTACTGAATTATTGCAGCTGGATTACCATCTGTGTTTAGTTTCGAAGATTGACTACGCCTCTATTGTTAGATAAAATAGGGCCGATTTTACTCCAGGGCCTTATTAGCCTGGTGGTTAATCCTTCCCGGGGAGGAGGTTATTGCTGGCAGAGTCTTTAGTTTGAATGAAAGAAAGTTACTTCAAGAACTTGCAGAGATGATTTTTTTTAGAAGTTTGAGTATTGTATGATTGAGCCATTCACATAATATCAATGTCCAATATAGTTAGCAGGCCATTTTGATGTATTGAATTTTCTACATAATTTTATCCCAAGTTGTACCATATTAAACAACAACACACATAACTTTGTTTTTTGTCACTCAATTTGTTTCAAGAAATGACTTTTTTCCATTTCGCGATCTGACCTCTGAGGGCTGTAAGGGGCCTTATAAAGTACCGTTTTTTACTATATGTATATTAATAATGAGCGCCCTATATCTCAGCAACCATAAGTCCTAGACCCATGATGTATATATCATTTTGTAGGTCTTGGCCTGCCATGTACATCAAAAGTTCATTTTGCGATAGGACCTCTGAGGGCCGGGCTTCAGGGCTCCTAAAGGGCTTATATATTATATATACACCTTGTACGTTCAATAACCCATTCATTTGGTGCGAAATACTGCAGCACGTAGTTTCACCAAGATTTATTAAGAAACTCATCAAATGAAATAGTAAGCTTGTGTTCTGATTTAATTAAAGTATTGCTATGCAACAATTGACGGATTTTTCGGACGATTAAATGACTACAATTTCGAATGTTTTCAATTATGAGTCCTATTTCAGTAACCACAAACCACTTGTAGTTAGATTTAAGAGAAAATGTTTTTTTTTCAAATATAAAGAAACATCTTTATAATATTTTTTTTACAGATATATGCATTACACAATTGAATTTATAAACATTTCCAAAATTTACAAATATTTACTGAAAGCTAACAAACGTACTGATACATAACATGAAAATGCGCTAACACGTCCTGTGTCCAGAATGGAACAGGCTTAATTGCTTTCTTTTTTTTTCCTTTTTCTTTTTAAGCGAGGGGCACTCCACACCTAGCGGAGGGGGGCACGGCCCCCAGTGTCCCCTTGGCTACGGGGCTGGGGGGCGCATGAAGCATTGTTTTGTGCGGGCTCTAATCAACCGGTATAATTTCAAAATACCTTTATTTAATTGATATTTGATACATTGACAGAATGCGTCTCTCGTCGATCTACCGAGTGGCCAACCTTGTTATAGAATTTGTTGTGAAATTATGATGACCTATACTGTTACCAATCGTGTCCTCTCATGACCCAAGTCAAGCCCATAGAGAATCAATGAAACGATAACTCTGATCGAAATCACCTGCCATATATTTCGTCCCTTTTCCTGGCCACTCCCACGGCATTACCATCCTTTGGTCAATTAGGACATCCCTGAAAAATGCACAAACTTTTTTATTTTTTTAAACTTAAAAGATTCTAATCTGTAAATCTTGATAAAAAAATTGATTGTTACTAGTTGAATGGAAAGTTTCACTAGTGACAGTAGTAGTGACGTTTGGATTGTCACAGATGATTGACTGAACGTACAAGAGATGGTGTGTAAATGTGATCAGGAGATGGAGATGGTTGTGAATGTGACTAGTAGGTGTGTGAATGTGTCAAGGAGATGGCGTGTAAATGTAATCAGGATGTGTGTAAATGATTCAAAAGTTGGTGTGTAAATGTGACCAAAAGATGATGTAAAAGTGACCAAGAGATGGTGTGTAAATGTGACCAAGAGATGGTGTGTAAAGGTGACCAAGAGATGATGTAAAGGTGAACAAGAGAAAGGTGTAATTGTGACCGAAAGATGGTGTGTAAATGTAACCAAGTGATGGTGTGTGAATGTGACCAGGAAGTGGTGTGTGAATGTGACCAAGAGTTGGTGTGTAAATGTAATCAGGAGGTGGTGTGTGAATGTGATCGGAAGATGGTGTGTGAATGTGACCAGGTGATGGTGTGTAAATGTGACCAAGAGATGGTGTGTAAATGTGACCAGGAAGGGTGTGAATGTGACAAGAGGTGTGTGAATGTGACCAGGTGATGGTGTGTAAATGTGACCAAGAGATGGTGTGTGAATGTGACCAAGAGATGGTGTGTGAATGTGACCAGGAAGTGGTGTGTGAATGTGACCAAGAGGTGGTGTGTGAATGTGACCCGGTGATGGTGTGTAAATGTAATCAGGAGGTGTGTGAATGTGATCGGAAGACTGTAAATGTGATCAAGAGATGTGTGTAAATGTCCAAAATGGTGTGTAAATGTGACCAGGAGATGGTGTGCACATTATATACAAGCCATGGTATTTTTCTGTGGATCTCGTTCTACTTGTATTTGATGGACATGAAAATTTGACTCCCACCCACAGTTAGTTATCACACACACATACATTATACACTGCTTCATCAATATAACAACTACTATATTATCTGAAAAAGACAAATGTCATGGCACAGGGTACAGGTACCCCCACAAACATTGACATCGATGGGTACACCCTATAGGTTGTCGAGAACTTCACCTACCTCGGGTCCACCATCTCCAGCTCGCTATCCATAGACCCGAGATCAACTGCAGAATCGCTAGGGCAGCCACAGTCATGGCGAGACTAAATCAACGTGTGTGGAATAACCCCAGCCTCACTGAGAATACCAGACTGCGCGTCTACCAGGCCTGCATACTCAGCACCCTCCTCTATGGATGCGAGACGTGGACCACTTACGCGAGGCACGAAAGAAAACTCAACAGCTTCCACATGAGGTGCCTGCGGCGTATACTGCAGATCAAGTGGCAGGACAAGATCCCCAACACTGGGTTGCTGGAGAGGGCCAACATGAGCAGCTTGTTCGCAGTTCTTAGCGAGAGACGCCTGATGGCTCGGCCATGTCAAGAGAATGGACGCAGGCCGCTTCCCGAAGGACCTACTCTACGGTGAGCTAGTTACAGACCAAAGGGAAACAGGGCGCCCTAAAATGCGCTTCAAAGATGCCTGTAAAAAGGACATGAAACAGTGCTCCATAAACCCCAACTCCTAGGAGTGTCAAGCAGCTGACCGCCAGTCCTGGAGGCTCGCAGTCAGGCAGGGTTCATCGCGCGCAGAGGCTGAGCGACACGAAAATGCCGCCCTGAAAAGATCAAGGCGGAAGCAGCAAAAGCAACAACTACAACAACACTACAACAACCATCTACATTCAAGTGCGACAAGTGCGGCAGAGATTGTCACTCCCGAGTCGGACAGCACAGCCATTCCCGGCGGTACTTGTAGACTCAATTTAGCTACACCATCGTCTCTCGAGACGGACAGATGCCGACGATGCCGACGACGATATTGTACGAAAGATGTAATTAATCTCATCTTAGAGATACACTGTTCAAGCAGCCATTATAATATTTCAGACACCTTTCTTATATACAACTAACTTGTACTCAAATATCAATAGAGAAGAACATAAATTAATGGCGAGGAAACTGGTCTGTGAGATCAATTTGGTTAAAAAAAAGGATACATAATTAAGAACTTACGTCTAACTGTTGGATAGTCTAACATTCGAAAAAGTTAGATAATTGAGCAGTTGAACAGTTGGATAGGTAAACAGTTGAAACAGTTAGATAGCTGAATTATTTGAAAAGTTAGATTGTCAAATTATGTAAAAGTTTGACAGTCAAATTATCTAATAGTTAATAGTAAAATTATCTAAAAGTTAGATACTCAAATAGTCATAGTTAGCCAAGCAGATGAATAGTTATTTCAGCAAACACATCGTAACAATAACAGTAACAGATAAATAGTTAAATACTGAGATAGTCAAAAAGTTCAACAATGAGATTGTTAAACTGTTAAACAGTGAAATTAAGCAGTTTAACTATGAGCTTGTCATACGGTTAAGCTGGTAGACAGTCAAAAAAGCCAGAGAGAGAGAGAGAGAGAGAGAGAGAGAGAGAGAGAGAGAGAGAGAGAGAGAGAGAGAGAGAGAGAGAGAGAGAGAGAGAGAGAGAGAGAGAGTCGACTTGGCCACACAGCATACAATAAAGAAAAATCACTAGACATCTGTTTAATAAAAATAATCCATTTGTAAAAAGGTTGTTATAGATGTCCTCATTGTCAGAGTATGTAAGTTTAAATATGTAAATCAATGGGCGGCCATGTACAATATGCCCGAGGGTAAGATGTCATCGTCTGATAAACTCCTCACTCAACTTGGGCTTGTCTATATGGCATAAATCAAACTAAAGGACACGAAATGTCAGTAGTTTAAAAATAAATAAAATGTTGACTTAATTTTCATACATTTCATATAACACTAACATGTGTGTAAATCAATTAGAATCTCTTATATACTCTTGAGTATTTCTTATAGGATTACTGTTAATATTTTACATTGTTTTGGTAAGGAAAAAATGAGATCAGTTTGTTCGCTATTTATAAATTTATTTTTATTGTATCATATGTAAACTCTGTTTCTATCACACTCCAGTTCAAAGAAATTTTGTCTTTAAGCTAAGATAATATAATAATTTCGTCAATTCCTGTTTATTAGCTGGTATATGAATGTCTCTAATTAAAACCGGTAAATTTATTCCGTTTAATTAATACTGTTAAATAAATGTCAGTTAATACACATGATTTGTTACCCGTTGATCAATAAATGTTTTATAAATTCCTGTAACTTGTCACTCATTGCTTGATAGATTGAGTTGGTTTAGTTTAGTCCTGAAGTATTAAAAGATAATGTACAAAGTAAACAGATTCAATACAAAATACTCTTATATAAAAATAGATGCCGACTGGATTCTATCAAATTTTAATTAAAACAGGTAAAAACAGCATTGAAACGATAAAAAAAACATTAAATAATGCAATCTCTCTTTCCACTCGATATCTGTTCCCCTTCCCTCCCTCTGCCTATATATATTTATTCCCCATCTCTTCCTCTATACCTGTGTCCTATTCTATATCTTTGCCCCATCTAGCTCTCATTCTATAAAAGTATTTAAAATTTCACTTGTTTTTTTTCTTTTATTGATTTATGTTTTTCTCTACCTATTGAGCCTATAAAACTGTATAACTATACACCCACAGCTATTGTTTAAGTCTTCAAAGGTCCTCAGCAAGGAGATATTTGCGGGGCCAAGGCAGAGGTAAAACTGTCCAGGTCAACGCTTGGAATTAATTAAAGAAGTCAGCCCCGCCCAGCGATCAAAGTGTTTGCAAAAATAAAAAAAAAAAAAAAAAAGATCTTTCTCTTTAATGTTTTCCCACAGCCAGAAAGTTCTTAATTGGTGTTATCTCTTTCCTCCGACACTGTTTAGATCGCCACTTAAACATTGGCTGGCTAGTAGACATAGCCCGTAACATATAAATATAAATGAATCTTTCTGAATAACTGGTTCCCAGCGTGTCCATCATTCATCTAATTATATCTATCTAGAGTTGTATCAAGTTGTAAGGCGTGTCCATCATCATCTAACTTTATATCTATCTAGTTGTATCAAGTTGTAAGGCGTGTCCATCATCATCTAACTTTATATCTATCTAGAGTTGTATCAAGTTGTAAGGCGTGTCCATCATCATCTAACTTTATATCTATCTAGAGTTGTATCAAGTTGTAACGTGTCCATCATCATCTAACTTTATATCTATCTAGAGTTGTATCAAGTTGTAGAGATAGGTTAATTTACATCATGTGAAATGTAGACTAGACATGAACTTTAATTATTACAAACTTTACAGTTTTAGTTAATTTTCTAAAAGGTTAAATAAAGTGGGTCGTCACCACGGTATCGCAGCTGTATCTCCCCATCAATCTAATTATAACACTTCATATCTATCATATGTAGACAGTGTCTGTATCTCTCCATCTATCTAATTATAACACTATCTATCATATGTAGACACTGTCTGTATCTCTCCATCTATCTAATTATAACACTTCATATCTATCATATGTAGACAGTGTCTGTATCTCCCATCTATCTAATTATATCACTTTATATCTATCATATGTAGACACTGTATCTCCCCATCTATCTAATTACATCACTTTATATCTACCATATGTAGACACTGTCTGTATCTTCCCATCTATTTAATTATATCACTTCATTTCTATCATATGTAGACACTGTCTGTATCTCCCCATCTATTTAATTATATCACTTCATATCTATCATATGTAGACACTGTCTATATCTCCCCATCTATCTAATTATAACACTTCATATCTATCATATGTAGACAGTGTCTGTATCTCCCCATCTAATTATATCACTTTATATATCATATGTAGACACTGTCTTATCTCCCCATCAATCTAATAATTACATCACTTTATATCTATCAGATGTAGACACTGTCTGTATCTTCCCATCTATTTAATTATATCACTTCATATCTATCATATGTAGACACTGTCTATATCTCCCCATCTATCTAATTATAACACTTCATATCTATCATATGTAGACAGTGTCTGTATCTCCCCATCTATCTAATTATATCACTTTATATCTATCATATGTAGACACTGTCTGTATCTCCCCATCTATCTAATTATATCACTTTATATCTACCATATGTAGACACTGTCTGTATCTTCCCATCTATTTAATTATATCACTTCATTTCTATCATATGTAGACACTGTCTGTATCTCCCCATCTATTTAATTATATCACTTCATATCTATCATATGTAGACACTGTCTATATCTCCCCATCTATCTAATTATAACACTTCATATCTATCATATGTAGACAGTGTCTGTATCTCCCCATCTATCTAATTATATCACTTTATATCTATCATATGTAGACACTGTCTGTATCTCCCCATCTATCTAATTATATCACTTTATATCTACCATATGTAGACACTGTCTGTATCTCCCCATCTATTTAATTATATCACTTCATTTCTATCATATGTAGACACTGTCTGTATCTCCCCATCAATCTAATAATTACATCACTTTATATCTATCAGATGTAGACACTGTCTGTATCTCCCCATCTATTTAATTATATCACTTCATATCTATCATATGTAGACACTGTCTATATCTCCCCATCTATCTAATTATAACACTTCATATCTATCATATGTAGACAGTGTCTGTATCTCCCCATCTATCTAATTATATCACTTTATATCTATCATATGTAGACACTGTCTGTATCTCCCCATCTATCTAATTATATCACTTTATATCTACCATATGTAGACACTGTCTGTATCTTCCCATCTATTTAATTATATCACTTCATTTCTATCATATGTAGACACTGTCTGTATCTCCCCATCAATCTAATAATTACATCACTTCATATCTATCATATGTAGACACTGTCTATATCTCCCATCTATCTAATTATAATACTTCATATCTATCATATGTAGACAGTGTCTGTATCTCCCCATCTATCTAATTATATCACTTTATATCTATCATATGTAGACACTGTCTGTATCTCCCCATCTATCTAATTATATCACTTTATATCTACCATATGTAGACACTGTCTGTATCTCCCCATCTATTTAATTATATCACTTCATTTCTATCATATGTAGACACTGTCTGTATCTCCCCATCAATTTAATAATTACATCACTTTATATCTATCAGATGTAGACACTGTCTGTATCTCCCCATCTATTTAATTATATCACTTCATATCTATCATATGTAGACACTGTCTATATCTCCCCATCTATCTAATTATAACACTTCATATCTATCATATGTAGACTGTATCTCCCCATCTATCTAATTATATCACTTTATATCTATCATATGTAGACACTGTCTGTATCTCCCCATCTATCTAATTATATCACTTTATATCTACCATATGTAGACACTGTCTGTATCTCCCCATCTATATAATTATAACACTTCATATCTATCATATGTAGACACTGTCTGTATCTCCCATCTATCAAATTATAACACTTCATATCTATCATGTAGACACTGTCTGTATCTCCCCATCTATCAAATTATAACACTTCATATCTATCATATGTAGACACTGTCTGTATCTCCCTATCTATCTAATTATATCACTTCATATCTATCATATGTAGACAGTGTATGTATCTCCCCATCTATCTAATTATATCACTTCATATCTATCATATGTAGACAGTGTCTGTATCTCTCCATCTATCTAATTATAACACTTCATATCTATCAGATGTAGACACTGTCTGTATCTCCCCATCTATCAAATTATAACACTTCATATCATCATGTAGACACTGTATCTCCCCATCTATTTAATTATATCACTTCATATCTATCATATGTAGACACTGTCTGTATCTCCCCATCTATCTAATAATTACATCACTCTTATCTATCATATGTAGACACTGTCTGTATCTCCCCAACTATCTAATTATATCACTTCATATCTATCATATGTAGACAGTGTCTGTATCTCCCATCTATCTAATTATAACACTTCATATCTATCAGATGTAGACACTGTCTGTATCTCCCCATCTATCTAATTATAACACTTCATATCTATCATATATAGACACTGTCTGTATCTCCCCATCTATTTAATTATATCACTTCATATCTATCATATGTAGACACTGTCTGTATCTCCCCATCTATCTAATAATTACATCACTTCTTTTATCTATCAGATGTAGGCACTGTCTGTATCTCCCCATCATCTAATAATTACATCACTTTATATCTATCAGATGTAGACACTGTCTGTATCTCCCCATCTATCTAATTATAACACTTCATATCTATCATATGTAGACAGTGTCTGTATCTCCCCATCTATCTAATTATATCACTTCATATCTATCATATGTAGACAGTGTCTGTATCTCACCATCTGTCTAATTATATCACTTCATATCTATCATATGTAGACACTCTCTGTATCTCCCCATCTATCTAATAATTACATCACTTTATATCTGTCAGATGTAGATACTGTCTGTATCTTCCCATCTATCTAATAATTACATCACTTTACATCTTTAATATATAGGCACTGTCTAGGAACAACCACTAAGTATGACTTGAACATCCATATATATTAGTTGATGAGCTACGATAAATATGTATACTTTGGAAATTTAATTTAAAAAATTAAAAGAAAGTAAGTTGAAGTAAATCATTAAGCCAAACATAAAATGAAAGAAGGCAGAACTAAATACTTTTCCCTTATTTTATGCCCTTTTATATGACTTCTTATAAGCTTTACTCTCTAGCAATCTTTCGTTGATATATATCGTCAGATTATTGCTAAACAAACAGAGTTTAACGTGTTATACAACATGAAAACAATTTTCTCTGATGTAGTCCCCCATGAGCACATAGGAAACAAAAAAATCAATTATTTGAAGTAAGATTTCCCGTTTCCAGTATCAAGCTTTGAATTCAGCAAAATATTGATAATCCGCAACAGCTGTAGATAAATACAAGATATGTCACAGCAAAAAAGTGTAGAAATATTCTCTCCCTCTACATGTTGAAAAAATATCTCCTTCTTTCAAGTAATTTTAATCTTTCTTATAGTTTCAAGTTTCCCCTTTAGTTGAAATTAAGGACACACGGAAAATAATACATGTATTTTATTGTTTTAACTTCAAGGTAGATGATTATTGTTTTACATTTTTTAAACATGTACACAGACACAATTAAAATGAAGCAATTCTTTATATTTCAGTATTATTTATGCAATATTCTACACTTGGATATTTATGATTTAGATTTTTTATTTATTATAAAAAAGATATAAAGATTGATAGACGGGTAAATATATCTAAAAGATACAGCGATATAGATAGATAAATCGATAGATATAAAGTTATAGATAGATTACATATTGGTAGATACATAGATAGATAGCTAATTAGATATAGATAGACTGATAGATAGATATAGATAGATAGATAGATAGATAGATAGATGGTTAATTAGAGATAGACCGATAGATAGTTAATTGGAGATAGATATAGATAATTAGAGATTGATAGATAGTTAATTAGAGATAGATAGATAGTTAATTAGAGATGGAAAGATAGATAGAAAATTATCACTCCTCTAAAAACATTTAGTAGAAGATTCGGTAAAAATAGAAGCTGGCTTATTTATTGTCATTTATGGCCTATTTCTACGGGGATAAACATTCCGCTAAATTAAATTTCACAATGCCAACTAATATTCCACAAAGTTAAATTTCACAATGCCAAGTAATATTCCGCTAAATTAAATTTCACAATGCCAAGTAATATTCCACTAAATTAAATTTCACAATGCCAATTAACATTTTTCAAATTTCAAGTCAACATTTGATATTTTTATGCCAAGGATAGGGTAATAAAAACATTTAATTGTTAGATTTTAGGAATATTAATATACCAATCAATATTTGTGAGAGATAGTGCAGTCATGTTAGTAAATATTTGTGAGAGATAGTGCAGTCATGTTTTTAAACTAAATTGCCACTTATATAATTACTTTATATAAAATTTACAAACCAAAAAGCAAATGAAATTATTTTAACACAAACGAAGTACAAATTTAAAAAATAAAGCACACAAAACTTTCACAACTATTTTGCAGAGGCGTAGCGAGGGTGGGCAAGGTCGCGCCCGGGGCATTTTACCCTTTTAATACCTTTTAGCCCCCCCCCATTCGAAAACCATATAATATTATATGTAAAATATAACATTTGGCGCCCCTGAACCTCTGCGCCCGGGGACATATGTACCCCCGCCCCCTAGCTACGCCTCTGCTATTTTGTTTTCGCTACTGAACTAAATGAAAAACCATTTCATAGTAAGAGAAGAAAAGACGCAATTACTGGAATACATAGATATTTGCCCTTTTTGTTGTAGTAAATCTTTCAGTTGTGTCACAAATAGAGATAAAGAGTAGTAAATCTTTCAGTTGTGTCACAAATAGAGATAAAGAGTAGTAAATTTTGTAATTATGTATATTTATTGATCCGTTTCATTTTAAATTTGTTAGCGGCCACACTTCGAGAACCACTGATGTAAGGAGTAATTTTTTTTTCTTTTTGGTACTTTTTAATAAAAGCGTATTTAAAAATAAAAATTAAGTGTAGCTAATGTCAGGTCATACCTTTCTATGGGCTAATGTCAAGTCATACCTCTTTCTATGTAGCTAATGTCAGGTCAAACCTCTTTCTGTAGCTAATGTCAGGTCATACCTCTTTCTATGTAGCTAATGTCATCAACCTCTTCTATGTAGCTAATATCAGTCATACATCTTTCTTTCTATGTAGCTAATGTCAGGTCATACCACTTTCTTCTATGTAGCTAATGTCAGGTCATACCACTTTCTTTCTATGTAGCTAATGTCAGGTCATACCACTTTCTTTCTATGTAGCTAATGTCAGTCATACCACTTTTTCTATGTGGCTAATGTCAGTCATACCACTTTCTTTCATGTGTAGCTAATGTCAGTCATACCACTTTCTTTCTATGTAGCTAATGTCAGGTCATACCTCTTTCTATGTAGCTAATGTCAGGTCATACCACTTTCTCTATGTAGCTAATGTCAGTCATACCACTTCTTCTATGTAGCTAATGTCAGGTCATACCACTTTCTTTCTATGTAGCTAATGTCAGTCAAACCACTTTCTTCTATGTAGCTAGTCATACCACTTTCTTTCTATGTAGCTAATGTCAGGTCATACCCCTGAATAAAAAACTAAACCAAGTCGCATGCTTATTTACGTCACTAAGAAACTGACCTGTAAGTAGAGTCAACAAAAAAAAAACATGGTGTGACCGGATACAATGAATATTTAAAAGTGCAACACACATCATAACTCAATGAATGGCATGGCCCATAGTAGAAACCTGAGTTATTTTGGAGCCTCGGCAAATGTATCTATCAGGGCCCTGTTAGCATAGATTATAATGTATACTTTAAGGGGGCTATTTTGCAGTGGGGGCATCTAGGAAGTCGCCCTTTGTAATACAACAGAAATGTAGGAAAAAGTTTCTTTTTTGCTGTTCGTATTTTCTGATGTTTCTTTTCTAAAATGGAGTTATTTTTTATTTATTTTTTTGTACAACACTGAAGTAACAGCATTAGGGTTAAAATTGACGCTTGTAGATGTTGCATTAAAAAATTTAATGTTATAAAACTTTAATGGCTATTAATCAGCAGCCATAATTTTTACTAAAACTTATCTATAATTAGTAGATAGTAATCCGGATAATAGTCAGTAGATAGTAGGTTGGATAATGTGAAATCCAGAGTAGCAAACATAATAGTCAAGAATTAACTGTACATGTATGATAGGCACACATACATCTGTAGAATAAAGGTGGACTCACCTTCTTTGCTCTGTGGTGGCCCTGGAAAGATTTACAGAATGGGAAGGTCACTATTATCTGTTGCATGCTCGGAAGTTTCTGAAATTAGGGTAAACTATACTAAAAAACACTTTATTCAGTATAACAGACTACAGTGTTTTCAATATTGTTGATTCCTAACATCAATCATGCATAAAGATACACTTTTCTTATGTAAAATTATTTTATTAAATCCACTGACTATAAAATAAAGCCTTAAAATTTACATTAATTTGACATTTACAAATGCCTTTTTTATAAACTTAATTATTGTTTCATTCAAAGGTTCAAATGATCACACATTTAAGGGACTTCTTACTTGAAAACAGGAAAAAATATGTTAAGACAGGAAGGTAGGTATTAAAAAAAAATTAATCTCCTTCTTTGAATGCACCAATCTGGTAGCTTATAAAGTTTTACTCATTAAAATTCAAGATAATGGTAACATATACGTTTCACTTTTTCCAGTCTGCTATCTAGTAAAGGTGAAGAGATGTCAGAGTCTGAAAGAGATCTGATTGACAGCAATGCACAAGACATTATCAAAAAATGTAAAGAGATGATCATTCTACTGAAAATTGAAACTGAAAAACAAAAGATTCATCCCCAAGTTAAAGAGCATCGCAATGCTGTAATAATTCTACTAGAAACCTATTTAAAAGGTATTGGCCTAGTAATTGATATTTCTTAAATTGTGATTTTTTTTCTTTGTTGATAACAAAATTAGGGCTGCTTAATATGACATGAATCTGCCCTAATCAGTCATATTTCCGTCATATTTAGTCCATTACCAACCAAACTATATTTCTACTTCTCATCCTGCATTTTACATACACAAACATATTTATAACAATAATAATTACAAGAAAAAGATACAAGGTCAAGATCTAATGATAATTAAAAAGAAAGCCAATACATTTTGTAGTTTGTTTTTTTTGTTTAAAAAAAAAGTAAAGTTCACTTAGCCCTAAAGGGCCATCGGGGCAGATGAAGTGTAGAATTCATCTGTTTCTATAACCTTGGAATATGAAGGGATTGTGTGGTTAGCACAACGCCCAGCCGCCTTTACTTCCCCAACTTAAAGTCAGGTACCCATTTAAAGCTGGGTGGACTTGTGGGAAAACTTTGAAACACATTTCACCTGGAAAAATTCCCACGGTTCTAACCGAGAATCGAACCCAGGACTCTCAGGTTGACAGTTGAGTATCTACACCACTCGGCCATCCGTCCCACTTTTTTTTGTTTACTTTTTGAAAAAATGACTTTGTGTGTTCCCTCCCCTCAACCACAGCAGTATCTATTCACACACTATACACATTTAGATTTCATAAAATCCAATGAAATAATAGCGATTTGGGTTCTGCGTTAAACCGAAAGTAAAGAATTAGTACAGCAGCATTCCAGTTTAAAATACAATCATGAAAAAAAATTGGATCTACCAAAACCAAAAATAACCTAGCCTACTGATCAAGCCTAAGGGAATATAACTCTATGCAAAGGTTTTTTTTTAATGATAATATATTTTTATTGCTTTGATTTTTTTTTTTTTTATTTATAAATGTACAATTAATTTGAAGATATTTTTATTTCCAGCTATTTGCAAAATTTATAGTGAACAGAAGGCAGTTCGAGTAAAGAGAGTTGTTGATAGAAAAAGAATGTGAGTACTTTAGTTTCTGGTATACAAAAATCTCCTTATGCACTGTTATTTATTTCAATAATTCAAAATACTATTAAAAACAATATTTTAAAATGTTTGAAAAAAAATCTTCATTTATATAATGTCAGTATAGCTTGTAGGGGATATTTTTTTATTATAGAAAATATCCTATCACTAGTCATCCCGTGGCGTAAAATACGCCGCCTTATCAATCAATATAATTACTGTAATTTTATTTTTAAATAAGCAATCAAACAAAAAATAACAGGCTGACATCTTCGGAGAAAATACATGGAATGCAAAGTTGAACTTTGACCCAACCCGAGCGAAATAACGCGATGTGTCTTCTGTGACGTATTTGGGAAATTCCACAATCTATAAATAGTCCTGCATCTTGAAGTTGTGTTTTATATATATAGATTGAAATCGTTTCTGGAATATTTGCATTCACTGATTTACGCAATTGTTGACAAAATTATTATAACATTTTTCAGATCCAAACTAGAACCTGAAAGGAAACATAACCATCTGAGGCGCAGTCACTTAAAACAAAATTTAAATGTCAATCTTACAAATTCACACAGGGAAAATAAAAGTTTGTTAGGTAAGTTTTTATTTACATTACTAGTATTAGTACCCATTCTAAGCCCTAATGACGAGCATTTGTTTTGATATACACACTTTTGCTAGCAGTTTATTTCTGTGTCACAACACCCTTTCCGATTAGCATACTTTCCTTACCCAAGCTGATTATATGGTTTACTAGTTAATATATTCCTGAATTTCGCACAGTTTTGACCCCGGGGTGGAAAAGTGACCATTCCCGTAAGTTCTAAGTCACTAACTTTTACTTTGTGGTATTGTGATTTAATCTGTCGTTGCTGGTTTATCTCCGGGCGTGTCCAGTCACCTATCTGTGTTGCCCTTGGTTCCTCTTAGGCCATTGAACTATAAGAACTGGTGGGGATGAAAGAAGGGCACTACAAAGCCATCCCATCAGTGCTTTATAGGATCTAAGAGATGTACATATCTAATTTAACAATCTATCACTAACCTGTGTCAAGATAACATACATTAACTACAAATAATGTACATGTAAGTTTTGTGATTTTTTCTGCATATTATAATGTGTCTAATTAAATATATTTACTTACAATGTCTTAGATGTTAAGTTTATACAATTTTAATTTAGTTATAAATTTTAATTTGTACATTTTAAGATTCATTTTAATAGGCCACTACATTAATTTTATGACATTTTGTTGAAGAAAGTCATTTGATGAAAAAAAAGGGCACCAAATATACCTTTGTCCAGGCAGAGATCTCTTTTTAGTATGATATCAACCCCTATTCAATACAATTATCAGCACACTCTTAAAAATTAAAAAGAAAAAAGATCACTTAAATGAATCATGATAATGTCAATTAGGGGTTGTCGGTTTTTAACGCGCGGGGGCCCCCCCCCAACAATTGCGGCCCCGTTGTAATAAAAAGGGGGGGGGGGGGGGGGGGGGGGGGGAGAGAATTGAAGGGGGGGGGGGGGGGGGGGGTGGGGGGGGGGGGGTTTGTTGGGGGGGGGGGGGGGGGGGGGGGGGGGGGGGTGGTGTTTTAAAAAAAAAAAAGAGGAGGGGGGGGAGGGGGAAAGGAAAGAAAAATTATAAATTTAAAAAAAAAAAAAAAAAAAAGGAGAAAGGGGTAATAAAAAAAAAGTTTTTTAAAATGTTAATGTCAATATTGAGATTTAAAACGCTTAAAGATCTAAATCTAGATAAGTTTGGTAGTTTTCTCTTCAACCATGTGGATTTCTAAGCTTCACAAACATACATGCATTTATATATATATATATTTATAGATTAGTAGATATCCAGTTCTTAACTTCTTCTGAGCAGACTACATGTTTTTTTTTATTCAGCTATTTAAGAAATATAAAATAATTTATTCATTAATTTGTCACTTCCTTTGTTTTTTCTTTTAGACTCTGAAATCTCTGAAAAACAGAATAAAGAAACCTTTCAATCCCATATATTTGAAAAATCACATAGTGATGCTGAGTCAGAAATATCCCCTGAAGAAGCTCAAATTGTAACTATTTTTTATGAGTTGTTAATTAGTTTGTAACAGTTTGAAGTATTTTTTTGTTACATATTTTTTATCTCTCTTATAATTTAACATTTTATTGATACTTTTTAACTTGAATTATAGTTTGAACAAGAAAATAAAATTCTGTATGAAGAAATGAACAGCATGATAGAAGAAGTAAAGTAAGTGGTTTCAGTATCAATATTCTTATTAGAAACTATGTAACCATAAGTTTTAAGGCTTTCTAAAAACATCTGTTTATAACTTGTTGAGATAAGGAGAGTAACTAAAAAAATTTCACTAAACTGCTATGACTTGCTTTCATTATTCAGGAAATTAAATGACATAAATTTGTTGTAAAATATAGATAATAAATCTTTAATATCATACCAGATATTTTTGTATATAATAAATAGCTGTATATGTTGAAAATTCTACATTCTGATGTATTTGGTTTGATAGTGCTAACAAAGTTTTCTGTTCCAGATAAAAAATGTATAGTGTATATACCTTAGAATTTCTGATAGCGAATATGTTGAAAAATTCTAATAGGTTTTAATAGCCTCTTTTTAATACCTTTATGATCTTATTTAAACATATATAAATATGTATTATGGCCAATGTTGGCTAGCCTGTCAATGTCAGACATCGGCCAGCAAAATTGGCCAACGTTCATATTGGCCAGCTAATATTCACATTGGCTAGGTGTGACTGGCCAATTTTGAAGTGACAATATATAAAAGAGAAAATATTAATAGGAAAAAATAAAGCAGCATACATGTATTACAAATAAATTGACCAATGGGCGTGTAGTATTTTAAGGATTTTACTATTTTTTGTACTAAGTGTGTAGCATCGTTACAAATATAAAAATAATAAACTATTTTGCAGCTCTACATGTGACAGAGAAAGATGACTTAACATTAAAAATATTTTAACTCGCTAAATAAATTTAAAATAGCTCTTATGATCTTTTTTATTTTGTTGAATAATGGATGACAGAAAATAATTAATAGTACATTAATAATAACTTTCTTAGTATCAAAAGGGCTACAAATCTACATATATATGTTCAAATTAAGGGACGGATGGCCGAGTGGTGTAGATACTCGACTGTCAACCTGAGAGTCCTTGGTTCGATCCTCGGTGGGGCCCATGAAATTTTTCTAGGTGAAATTAGGTGCAAAGTCATCCCACAAGTCCACCCAGCTTTAAATGGGTACCTGACTTAAGTTAGGGAAGTAAAGGCGACTGGGCCCTGTGCTAACCACACAATCCCTTCAAATGTCGAGGTTATAGAAACAGATGAATTCTACACTTCATCTGCCTCTATGGCCCATTAGGGCTATTGGAACTTTATGTTCAAATTAAATAAAAGCAGTCAGCAATGCCCAATGGTCAATCTGTTTGTAATAAATTTATCACAATTCATACAGTACTGTTCAAATCGTCACTTTGACATTGGCTGGTCACACAATGCGTGACATTAACTGGCTAGGGAAATGAAGTAAACGTAAAAGAAAAAACAAAAATTAACATATATCTCTGTTAGATATATATACATGTACTTTGTTATTTTATTTTATTAAAAGTTGAAACTCAGCTTTACAAAGAACATTTCCATTTGACTTTTGTTTTTAATTACTGGACTACTTTACTTGATCTCTTTTAAAAATTCAGTACTATTTTATTATGTTAAGAGTAATCTTGCAATTTCGATGGTATGTTTTTTGCAGACAGATTGAAGTACAAGTAGTGGAAATAGCCAAATTACAGGAAATATTTACTGAAAAAATCTTAGAACAGGTAAAAACTAATCCCTGTATTTATTGTACATTAAAGCTAAATCATTAATCTTATGCTATGCATAATAAAAGAGCTGTTTTGTATGTCATGAATTATATAATTTAAAAAAAGGAACTGAATTATTTCATTTTAAATTGATTCAATAATTTCATCAATAATTGCTAAGTAAAGTAATTTGTAAAGCATTTTATGTGACATATATATATATATATATATATATATATATATATATATACATTAGGGTGGGGCAAAAACTGAAAATTTTGGAGTTAAGGTCTCAGACAAACCAAAATCAGTGATCCATATGAAAGTAAAAGTGTAGACAAAAACAGTTTTATTTTCTGTATAACCGTTTTCTAGCAACTCTGTCTTTAAAAAAAACGCAATTAAATGTGTTCTGAAAATATAACGCTGCTGAACAGAGTGAATTATTGACAATGTTAATGGTTCTTAAAATCAAACAACATATTCAACAACAACAATCTGTAGTAAAATAAAAAAAACAAAGTTATTTGCAACAGTACGGCAGTTCAAATGTGAAATTAGTGCAGAAAGTCTGCCTTTGTTTCTATTGTTGGCACATCCGATCTTGATTTCTTCCTTTGAATAATAGCACCATGTCCGTATACTTTGCCGCAAACTGCTGTGACATCCTTGATGTTTCTTTCAACATCTTGCGAATGGCATGGAAAGTGAGTTAGAATCGCCTGGCCGTAACTGGCAATATCTTCTTCAGTGATGTTCTGCAGCAGTGGGGGTGAATCAAACTCGACAAGTTCCCAGTTAACCATGCTAATGTACGACTCAGCTGAAAAGTTTATTTTAATTCTGTTCTTGTCAAAATAACAAATCTTACACGTGTCACTTGAGTGAGTACTTCGAGCCAGCAACACTTTTTCGTATGCAAATTTTCTAATGTTTTCGTCTTTGTCGCCAACAGCCACTAACAAGATATTTTCTGGATGACAAAAGTAGCTGTTGTTTTGAAGCAATGGAGCCACGACAGCCTGATCATTTATGTCAAGTTTTTGGGACAGTGAAATCATGAAGAAGAAGTTCTTGGCTCCATCCTGGCAGCTTGGATGAGATTTGATGCAAAACCATGATGGAGCATGAAAATTCAGTATGAATTTCACAGTTCGTTGAAAGTCGGCAGAAGGACTTTGTTCGGAGGCATACAACCTGAGTATTCGGTTAGCTTTAGTTAACCATCTGGCATGACTGATTGTCCCAGGTTGGGCAGTCTCTAAGTATGAGATGTAACTCTGACCAGTGCTGCAACCACTTTGAATAAGCAGACACATTTTCAGTAAATACTGCTGATCCGTACTTAGATCTTTCATCACCTCGTCTTCAACCTCAACAACAGAACCTGAAACTGGAGAAAATTCGATGATTGATTTCTGCTGGGGATCAAATTCCAGCATGCTTGCTATCTGTCCTTCTAAAGTCATTGGACCAGTGGTCTTCCCATCAACGACTTCTATTAGCTTCCTTAAATACAATTCGTTGGCATGCAGTAAACAAACCAACCAGTGAAGTGGCGTTCGTAGCTGAAGTTCAAGATGTCAGATTACACCATTATGCTTACCAGTATTTATTGGTGTTCCATCACAAACAACTGCTTATAAAGTTAGTTCCGACTTGCTGCTTGTAACCACTGACATAATTTCTCTGGGATTGTCCTTGGACTTTCCTGATGCTGGAACAACATGTTCATCATAGCTGCGGGTAGGAAATGATACTAAGACGTAGTGCTCTTCTTTGACTTTGCGACGAGTAGACCCAGTATGCTTAAGAGTGACATCAATCTTGCCATCAAAACCGAGACAAACAATTCCTTCACTTTCTTCTTTTTGATCCTGAACTGACTTCTTCCTCCAAGCATCTCTTTGACGGCGCAGCTTGCTGGGGTGCAAAGCATTTTCAGGTGTCAACAGCCCAAGATCTTTCAAGACGGCATTTACAATTAAAACGGTATCACGATTGCTGACATTGGCCCTATCAACGGCTTTGCAAAGCTCTGGATACAGCCATCTATTCTGTGTCTTCATCTTGCACATAACTGCTGTCATTATTCCGGTTATCTTCTGAATTGTTTCCGCTTATGGCAATATGTAGGAGGTTATGGGAATATGTAGAAGCTTATGGGAATAAGTGGGAGCTTATGGGAATAAGTGGGAGTTTTTGGGAATATGTGGGAGCTTATGGGAATATAAGGAGCTCATGGGAATATGTGAGAGTTTATGGGAATCTTTGGGAGCTTATGGGAAAATGTAGGAGCTTATGGGAAAATGTAGGAGCTTATGGGATTATGTAGGAGCTTATGGGAATATGTTGGAGCTTATGGGAATATGTGGGAGCTTATGGGAATATGTAGGAGCTTATGGGAATATTAGGAGCTTATGGGAATATGTAGGAGGTTATGGGAATAGGTAGGAGCTTATGGGAATATGTAGGAGCCTATGTAAATATTTAGGATTTTATGGGAATATTAGGAGCTTATGGGAATATCTGCCATTTGATTCTACTCCTGTTTAGTATTTGGCGAATGGGACTATAGGCTTTGTGTTAATTTTCAACCACGTAAGGTCAAATTTTTACGCATTAGTAAATTCTACTCCTATTTTTCAATTTTTGAAACGGACTATAAGCTTCGTTTCAATTTTCTGCTATACAATGATCAACTGCCATGCATAAGTAGATTCAACTCTATGTCAATTATCGAAAAAGAGAGATAAGGAAAGAGAGAGAGAGAGAGAATGGGAATATGTGGGAACTTATGGGAACATGTCGGAACTTATGGGAATATAAGGAGCTTATGGGAATATTGGGAGCTTACGGGAATATGTAGGAGCCTATGTGAATATTTAGGATTTTATGGGAATATTAGGAATGAGTGGTAGTGATTTTGATGGGATTTTTTTTTATAGGCCGACATAGCTTTTCTTGGATATAAATGATTTAACTGAATTAATTTTTGATGGATTCTTTTCGGGAAAGTTTGTATGTTTAATGTGATCGTTTTTTAAATAGATAATAACAAAGTGAACATTCGTCTTTTATATTGTTTAATTAATTTTACCGTCATTGGAAATTTTTTTTTTACGGGGGCCTAGAAGCGGCACATTTTAATACCCACAAATATTTATAGTAAAAATACAATAAAAATTCAAAAAGCTCACATAATAATAGTATTGTAAACAGTTATCATTTAGCTGTTCAATTATACCAAACTTAAATATGATAACTATTCTAGATGCATTTCGTTAATATTAGTTGGCACTTTAGGGGTTAATATTCATAAAATGTACTATAAGAGCTGTATTTTTCAAAGTTGCGACCCCTAGACATGAAAATAACACATGAACATGAATTGTTAAATTGATCACTAGATGAGGGAGCATCTATTTATAGTTGACTGACAGAGTCAACAGCAGTTTGCCCCACCCTAATATATAAATAAAATGCTAAACTGAGAATGCTTTATTTTATGCTTATTTGTTGGCCAGCCTCATAAAATCTTTTACATTCTAAATATTGTTTACTATGTATAATGATGTAGTTTATTTTGGCTTATGCTGCACTGGACACAAAATTGTGTGCACACTAGTTAATTCCGGAATACAGATGTAATGTGTATAATAACATCAGTGCAAGTGTTCTTCTTTTGTTATATTTTCAGGGTTCTCTGTTGTTTACTCTAAACAAAAGATATTAAGTCAGAGAGTAACAATAAATGTTTTCCCATGGGTAAAATATATATATATATACATGTACATACATACGATTAATTAATTATTCTAATGCAACCTAATCTGAATTATTTTTTCTAAATAGGATGTTCAGATTAATGCTGTTGCCAATACAGTGGTGGGAACTACAGAAAATATTAAGGATGCCAATGAAGAAATTAGAGAAGTAAACTATTTTAATAATTTTCAATGCTATTCTTGGTTTATACTTATGTCACAGATGGGTTCACTCTAGACATTATAAAATAAAGGTAGACGTGGTCGACGGTCAAAAATTGTGTTTATTGATGAACATAATAGAATGAAAGGAATACAAATGAATATATATATAATCCAGTGAAGTAATATAAATTAGGCCAACACACTAAACTTTAAGTTGAAATATCCAGACTCTGAATTCACAACATATTATCCCCATATGAAAATATCACACTCCACCTTAGAAGTAAAGGTAGGTCCTCTCACCTAGAGAGACCTGTGTACACTGCTACAATTTCTCATTCTTCCCCTTTCTCCACCTGGACATTCACTCACTTCAATCTCACTATTTATTTCACAAACACACTGAGTTCATGCACAGCTCAGTCACACACACAACACACAAAACACATCCATGACAACTTAACATTTTTTCCCTCATTGTTATTACAGTGTCTTTCAACCTTTTTTCACTTTTTTTAGATACATTTATAGTAGAAAATCATTAAAATGTGTAACAATTACATTCTTTCATGATTGTTGGATGATATTATGTGTGTGTGTGAAGTCCCTATAAGGATAAGATAAAATGTCTTAAATCCTATAATCCACTAATGGGACGGTTTTTACAGTGCTCTTTCATCTCCATCATAGTCGATAGTGTAATAGTCATGGATGCACCACAGGATATAAAGTAGAGACTTAAACCAAGACCTGAAATATCCATTGGTCCTGACAAAAGATCAAACCGCACAACCATCCGTCCCCTGATAATATGTGTGTGTGAAGTCCCTGTAAGGATGAGATGAAATCTCTTAAATCCTATAAACCACTAATGGGACGATTTTTATGGTGCCCTTCTTTCATTCCCACCATAGCTGATAGTGCAATGGCCATGGAGGCACCATGGGAGATATAGAGGGGACTTTAGTCATGACCTAAAATATCCATTGATTGTCAACTGAGATCACGGTTGAGCGCTTGACCACACGACCATCCATCCCCTATAATATGTGTGGCCAAAGATACTTTTGCACTAAATAGTCTTCACATACTTATTAATTTAAGATGAATAAAGAATATTACAACTTGTCTTTTTAGAAACTTATAATGAAGAAATTTTAAATGTCTTCCCCCCCCCCCTTCCCCATTTCAACCCTAACACTATTCTATTCTAATCAATTTAATTACCATTATTCAACAAATATTATAACTCTTTATTTCAGGCTATCAAGAAAAAAGCTGAGTTTAGAGTATACATTTTGTTTTTTCTTGTAGTTTGTTCTCTTTCTTTGTTATTTTTGGATTGGTACAATAATTAACAAGTAGCTCTGTATATTATATAAATAAAGGCAAATCGTTTAGATTGTATATATTTTATATTTTGTGTAAATAAAACTAACCTTGATTTTTTTCATGGATTTAGACAACTTTGTACATGACTTAATGAAAATTTCTGTAAATGCATATTCAGTTTTTTTATTCCTTTCAGAAACCTCTAACATTTACTGCTTATTCCATATATTTTATAATCATATAATGAATTTAAGCACATTTCCATATGTATAGGCAATAATATTCATCTTATCAAAAGTATTTTTTAATATATGATAATATTAGACAAAGTTTTTTTGCCTATTGAGGTTTGCACTAATTAAATAATTATGTATTCAATATTTGTGAAACACTGCGTTTTATCTATATATTATAGTCAAGTTTAAATGTAACTGATCTGCGATAATGTGTACTATTGATAGTGATAGTGTTAACTAACTACCTTAAAAGTATGCTTGATATCTTAATGCTTCTATTTATATTAGCCAATGCATTAATCTGTGCCATTATTTATTTTGTTCACTTTTATTTTATTTTATTTTTTTTGTTAAAACATTTTTTTCTAGAATCAGTCATTCAAAAATATCACCATTCTAAACTGTCAACTACTGCACAAGTTTCTTTATTTTATACTGATTTATCTTTTCTTTTACTACATGTTGTAGTGGAACTTTAATTTGTTCTGTGATAAGACTTTGTACAGTATTTCTCACTCATAAATCATCATCATACCCTTTAACCGATGTGGTCGTTGGGGAAAAGAATGGACACATCTACGGACATATTTCTTCATAGTTGCCTATCCTGAGCAGCTGTCTTTAATTCATTCATTAGTAGTCACTTTTACAGTCTGCTGTTAAAGCCTGCTAAGTATTAGGAGGTCTTTGAATTTTAATTAAGAGTGAGAGGCTTGCTATAAATCACCAATATTCAAAAAGATAAAAAATACATTCTTGTTCTTTGGCTTAGCATAACAAAGAAGGCACACATGTTCTCTTCCACTCATGAAGTTAAATATACTCTTTCCCTGGCTATTCTTAAGAGAAAAAAAATTCTGGCACTCTAGTATAAAAATAATCTTTTTTTTAATGCTCATTAATTATATAATTATAATTAATGCAGAGATTATTCAGTTGAAAATGTTTTATTCATCAGTTAATTAGATGATAAATGTACATAGAACCTAGTCTGCAATAATGATTGATCTGAGATTTTATCCAAATGAAATGGTGTACAAATGAATTCTTATGATGAATAAATTTTGCTTAATATTGAAACTGATTTAAATTGTATCTGTTTAATTTTATTTTCATGTATTTTTGTCAGTGTCATTTTTTAGCAGTATGATACTCTAAAAAAGAAATATTTAATATAAAGACTGCACTTTGTTTTAGTATACTGTATGATATGTTTGGTGGGGTTAAATGTCATGAGATATGGGCATGAACCATAGGATTATGACAAAGTCATCAATTTTCTTGAACGAAAGATAAACTGCTGCGCATGAGGAAGGGGTGCGGTCATTCTCTTGAAGTAAATTCTATTGTGTTAGGGTAGTTTTGTATTTCTTTTTGTAGGGTCATTCCATGTCAACTCAACCAGTATTTTGACAATTGTTCACCCTACCCTCTCAGATCTTCCTGAAATTTTTAGGGCTTATTGTACATACAATTTTGAGTGATTCCTGAAAGTTTCAGGCTATTTTGTCAAAAACATTCTGAGATAAAAAAATTAAAAGTTTGCGTGACATTGACATTTTCACGATATTTGAACTTGAATATTTCAAAAACTAAACGAGGTGTCAGGCTGAAATTTTCATACTGAGTTGAATGGTATTTTATCTCAAATGTAGCTTGCATACAGAATGCCATAAAAATGTCCAAACATTTTACTTCAGACAGTTTTCATCAATATTTGACCTGGTTTAGCCAAGAACCTATAATACATTAAATGATGTTTTTTATACATTTAGTAAGTACCAAATGTGTTTATTATTTTGATAGAGAATTCCTGTTAATCAATAATAGTGTACTTATTGTGGGCCCCTTAAAGCATCATGGTCGTCCATTTTTGCACGCATGTACACAGCCCCGTAGTGTAAAAATTCTACAGTAGGGGCCAGGCATTCTACAGCAGGGGAAGGGGGGCAGGTAATACATTTTACTAAGTAGAGCAAATTAGCAGAGGGGGCCTGCATGTACAACAAGACCTGAAAATTTCAGGAAGATCTGAGAGGGTCGGGTGAACACCGCTGGTTGAGTTGACATGGAATGACCCTGTAATCAATTATTCTATCAGATCATTTCGTGTGTAATTAATATGTGGTACAGAACAAAAGATATTAAAACTTTGGACATTGCAAAGGAATAGTGAGATTCATTTGTCTCTGAAGTCCTTGTCTGTATCTATGTGAATTGGGTTCTCATTACAGACTCAGCAATACCAATGAGCGAAAGATAACATTTTTGTAATAAAATGACTACTAATTTTGTTTTCTGATGCCTTCTAAGATGATTGGCCTACTATTAGTATAGGATGTTATCATTTAACTGTAGGCTTATGCCATACCACATAACTCAAGTTGGGGAGGTGGTGGGGTGGGGCAATAGTCATAGATTTATTTTCACTGTTGAAAACTGAATGCAGGAAAGGATAATGGCGTATAAGCCATGTTGGTCTGAATCAAAACCCACTGAACTGACAACATCATTACAAAAGCGTCTATGATATCTTCATAAATATTTGCAGGAGTTGAGCTGTTCTTATGCATAGGAAAAGCTAGGCAGATGCCTAGGGCCGGTGGCGTTATTGGGGGGAGGTGGGCAATGCTTTAGCTGGTGCTAGTACGGGGCAGCATTTTGGGTGTTCAATGCTGTGATACCTCAAAATAGGAACTTAATCCATAAAAAACTGTTTGAATTCCAAATCCTTCAGGTTACAAATATTTTTTTTCCTTTCATGAAGTAAAAAATAATTAAATATAGAGCTCAGTGAAAACATAGGACAAAGTGTGAACATATCTAATAGTACTACAGCTATGATACTGGGAAGTTTATACGTGGTCATCCAAAATGTTGGAATGAAAGCATGTCAAGGGCTACAGACAATGATAAAAGATAGATCTTAGAGAAGAGAGACGTATGAGGGCACTAGATATGTGACAAGCAAAAGATGGTGTAAGTGATCTTACACACTAATTAAACATGAAATATGTAGTTAGAAAATATACATTGTTTAGTGTTAGACACTTTTAAGAACGGTTGGGGGGGGGCGAGAATAACTGTCACAGAGCGCCACAATAGCTAACTACATGCTAGCAGTGGTCGCGCAAAAGAAAACAAGCAATTAAGCCTGTTTCATTCTGGACACAGGACGTGTTAGGGCATTTTTGTGTTATGCATCAGTACGTATTTTAGCTTTCAGTAAATATTTGTAAATTTTGGAAATGTTTATGAATTCAATTGTGTAATTGTAAAGGATGTTTTTCGAAAATAAAATTATTGTGGCTGAAGAATAAATACTCTACTGCGCAGAACACGTGTGACGTCAATCTTGGTGAAACTACGTGCTGCAGTATTTCGCACCAAATGAATGGGTTATTGAACGTATAAGGTGTAGAATGGGGCCATGAAAATGACATAATTATTAATATAGCTTATATAGTAAAAAACGGTAAAAAAACTGATGTCCAGCCCTCAGAGGTCAGATCGCAAAATGAACTTTTGTTGCACACATGGCAGGCCAAGACCTACAAAATGATATATACATCATGGGTCTAGGACTTATGGTTGTTGAGATCTAGGGTGATGACAGACAGACAGACTAAACGGGGATGTCTAAAAATGTATTCCCAAACTTCTTCTTCCTTTGGTCCATTTAGGGCTCTGGCCTGTCATACTACCATTCTCCACTTTTCCCGATCCAAGGTCTTCTTCCACCACTTTCTCACTCCTAAGGCTTTAAGGTCTTTCTCTACTTCCTCTAACCATCTGCTTCTAGGTCTGCCTTTAATCCTTTTCTCATTGTGTGTTGCCTTATATATTGTTTTTGGACCTCTGTTGTTTTCCATTCTTTCTATGTGCCCTACCCACCTCAATCTATTCATTTTGATTTCAGCTGTAATAATTGGTTCTTCGTATAGTTCGTACAGCTCTGAATTGGTTCTACTTCTCCACTCGTCATTGTCCTTTACTGGCCCATATATTTTCCTAAATATTTTTCTTTCCCAAGTTTTTAGCATATTTTCTGCTTGTTTGCTGATGGTCCATGTTTCATAGAAGATAATTGCTAATAAATATCTAATAGCTGTAATATGTGAAGTGGTTTTTTTTTACTGTTGTGACTGAATTTGTATTATTTATTAGACACAAAGTGTTTTAAAGTTATGTTTACACAAATAAAACATTAGCAATTGCACACATCAAACTTATTCATTATGTACACAATAAGAGACAATGCTTTTTCTATATTGTTAAAGCTTTATTTTAATTAAGAAATATTTACTAAATGTAATACTAATTCAACTTTATAATCAGGCAGGATGTCTATCCTATACTTGTGAAATACTGTCATTTGGCTGACTTTGCACATTTCAATCAACGCTTTAAGACTGAGAGTTGTGGTTATACTTCAACTTTTGAAGACCTATTAAATAAAAAAAATTGAGACCCCTAAAGATGGGTGCATTAAAACATGCATCACTTTTTAATTACTCAGAAAATTACTGGAAAAAAAATTATGATTTAAACCATAAAATATAAATAATTAAGTAAAAGTAATAAAATCATATTAATAATATGTGCTATCCTATACAATACAGTTGATACATTTTTACCTCAATCAGAAAGTATTTACTATCACAAACAGTTGTCACAGCTTTGGGATTTGGTAACTTTGTCTTAACCATTCTTTGAACTAAAAAATAAAACAGATATTTGCAACATGACACAATATACAAATCAATAAAAAATTTCAAAAGTTGAGATAATTATTTTCTTAGCTTTAGTCCCTTCCATATCTATCATTTAGTTAGAATGTTAGACTAATACTATTAATACTATCAATTATTGTTCATATATGAAGTTGTTCAAAAATGTTACTTCATACCTTGATCAGACTAATCCATGTATTAAAATGATAAAATCTCATTACTGTTTGTCTCTGGCGCGATGACTCAGTCAAAGGCTGAACTCATTAGACTTATTTGCATCTAGGCCTATCTGCTTGGCTGTATAGATCGCATGAATCATTGAATGTATTGCCAATGGAATAGTATGACTATGTTTGTTCTTTCACCTTGGCTGGAAATCAATCTACAACAAACCTACTATTGGTTAATGTTTGTTCCAGATATATGTGTGTTTTATTACACTATTGTGTCTTTTCCGACTAAGTAATGTCAGTAGAGTACACGTCTCTTGGTATGTATCCATGTTACTATTGTTAATGTTACGGTATGTTATACTCATTGTTCCGATCTTGTTGATTTGGTTTCGGAGACGAAAATCGTTTCATACCATCAATATCAAACAGTTTAGCTACCAGATATACATGTCCTACAGGAGCAATGTGCCTTTTTCACTAGAAAAATCAAATTTCTTTAATAAAACAACGATCAAATGTCATCCAACTCTATATAAGTTATTGAGAAAAAATGTTTGTTTGTACGCCCGATGTGTGCGCATCGAGTTGCGCAGTCATGCGCAGTCTAAACAAATCTATTTTTAGTAATCTTTTGTATTTCTACCAAGCTCCATTCTGTAGCACTAGCAGTAGCCAGCAATTAAAAAAACAAGTTAATTAACTCCCCTTGTGTTACCGGGGAAAAAACGACGAGTCACGGAAAATGAAAGGTGGGGGAGGAGTGGGCGGGAGAGGGTTGACAGGTGACGAGACTAAACAAACATTCTCGCTTGTTGAAGTTTTTTTTAATCTCTGCAGAGCTGCCAACAGAGATATTTTATTACCACTTCTATATTATTTTGATCAATCTAAAATTCTATTTCAATGATAGATCTATAATTTTCTTTTTGTTCAGTCAGATATAGATTTAGATTATTTCCTAATTTCTAATTTTTTTATAATTCTGGCTAATTATAATATAGTTGTAAATATTTTTTTCAGTTAGAAAGTTGGCAGTTGTTACCTCCTTTTTCAGTCGGCAACACTATACAACATGAGTTTTTTCCCCTTAGTTCAGCCAATGAAAGGTAAACGTATATATACAAGTGTAACCCGAATTCAGATCGGCAACATCTTTGCTTTTATGTCAAATTATCATTTAACTCTATGTGAAAAGGCAAAAGTAGTGATCTTATTATAATAAATATTGAATGTAAATATTGTTGAGCAACTAAAAATACTTTAAACGCCCACTTTTTTTATTTTTGTTCGTTTAGTTTTTCACTGCTTTTGTAGTTGTTTGTAAGACTGTTGCAGCAGGCAACACGGGTAACATGGACGTATCGCCGCTGACTGAGTCCGTTTAGTAGGAATCCTATTTATAGCAAAGCTAAGGGCATATTTGCCACGGGCCCGAAGTCCGAATAACAATCTGACTTTATTGTGACCCGGGTCCGAATAGCCGCAGCCTTATTGAAATCAAAAAAAAAATTCACATCCCTTCTCTCCCATGTCAACATTTTTCAGACCCCCCCCCCCCTTCAATTAAGGGACGAGCCCATATGTTGTAAACACTCCGCTCTTTATTTATCTTATAACTAAGGGGTTGTAAACATAGATTATAATATATACAAGACACATCTATTGTTGTAAACTGCAAATAACCCACCGGACTTTTTGTAGTAGACTACGAATAGCCACGGTGTTTCATTCAAACATTAAAAAGTTGAACCAAACAATGTATCCATCTATTCAGTGGTCCACCAGCATGGGCATGATATATAACTAGTATTGTATTAGTTTTTGGCTTGTATTTGATTCACGATGCCCTTTGATTGCCAAACTTGTGGCTCTGCTGAGTACGATGAAGACGATGGGTTATATTTTTGCAAGGAATGTGGAACTCAATCACAGGTTTGTAAGTTGTAAGTAACATAGCCCTGGCCTAGGTAGGCACATAGATTATATATATATGTATATATATATATATATATATATATATAATTACAATTTTATATCAATTATAAGTGGAAAGATATACTGCAATTGGCGAACCCACTATTTGAGTCATTATGAAAAAAGAAGCTGCTATTAGAAAATCTTATTTCTGGTACAACATTAAGTGTCAAATTGGCGTTATATTCATAAGATGAATTGTTAGAAAGAAAGAGGTCCTAGTGAATTTAATTGATGATTTAACTCAATATTGACAATATATACATACAAAAGGGATGTGCTGGCTCAAAAAGGCCCTTGACAAGCTGTGGTAAGAAAGGCATTTTTCTCACCATGGGAATTTTGGTGTAGATACTCGACTGTCGACCTGAGAGTCATGGGTTCGAGCCTCAGTTAGGCCCAGAATTTTTCCAGGTGAAATTCGGTGCAAAGTCGTCCCACAAGTCCACCCAGCTTTAAATGGGTACCTGACTTAAGTTGGGGAAGTAAAGGTGGCTGGGCGTTGTGCTAACCACACAATCCATTTATATGCCGAGGTTATAGAAACAGATGAATTCTACACTTCATATGGCCCGATAGGGCTAAGGGAACTTTACTTTTTTTTAAACCCAAACCAAAGGGTACATGATTAATGTTCATCGCCTCAACCTAGCCCAGCACATCCATAATATACAAATTGAACATCTTTTTAAAATTTTGCTTTCCTATACTTAAATTATGATTAATCCATCTTTTCAAATAAGGAATTAATAGTTCAAGAAGCTGAATATGGAGGTGAAGTTAACATATGCCATGAAGTAAAAGTTGGAATGAAAGATGTTTCAAAGGATAGAGGTTTCAAGCCAAGTTAGTTTAATTAACATTTATATAACATCGATAATTTATTACATTTTTTTTTAATCTTGTGAATTCATCTGATTATATTTAAATTTTTAGTTGTTCTTTTTTAAGTTTGATTGTTTATAAAGAACTTAATACTGTACCATTTACTAGTAGAAATAATAATGGCACCAATTTTTTTTCTCTTTAAAATTATTAAATAATTGGAACATATTTTTCATTTCTCAGTGCACTACTCTCCTTCCTTTTTCTTGCTTTAAGTGTATCAAATTGATTTAGAATTAAAAAAAACAACTTAATGGAAAAAAAAGTGAATGATAAAAATTACAACAAATGCATTCTTTTAAAATCATTTGTAACCTTCTGCCATTTTATTTTTTTCTAACTTTGTAATACACATGTGATCTGAATCACTCCCTGAAAGTATTTAGTGTGTTTAAGAACATTCTTAAAGTTATCATAATCTGCATGTCATTTTTTCAGAAGCTTCCTTGGGAAGACCATGGACTTTATATGAAGCTTATCAGATAATCATCCAAGCACAAGCTGAAGCTCTTGTTACTTTAGGTGCTAAAGAAGAACTCAAGGTTTGTATTTTTTGTTATGTTAAGCAAACTTTATTACATCTATTACAGTGGGTATTCGGTTAACGAACTTAATCAGTTCCACACTTATGTTCGCTATCCGAATCGTTCGTTAACCGATCATCGATTTACCATATATGTTAATGGAAATTCGATTAATTCGTTCTGGAGATCCTAAAAATTAAATTAAAAAAAAATTGTCATGTACAAGAATAATTTCTAAGTAAGTTTATTTATTACAAATATGATACATACATATAGTCTTGCTTATTAATCAGTCCTTTTCCTTTCTTTGGGCGTTAAAGAACATGTCCAATGTTGATTGTTTTTCTTTCTCCTTCAGGACTTTCAGGAAATGATTGATAGCAATGTTGTTGTAGAGATCAGCAACCCTATTGACATCAGCTTGTTTAATGCCAGATCTCCTTTTAAATTTTGTTAACCAGCCGGTGGTAGCCTTGAATTCTAGATTTTTGGAGGACGAGCCTGGAGTTTGTTCTTTCAATTTCTCAAAAATTTCTCCAGCCTTCTCTTGAATGATGACCATTTTAGTTACATCTCCTTTTATCTCCCGTTCATTTATCCAAACTAAAAGCAAACTCTCGATATTATCATGGATGACACTTTTTTTGCTTCTCAGATGCAATTTTCGTTACTCCTTTAGCGGCTTGAGTCTTCTTGATGATATATTTTTTAGCTAGGATAGTGCCTACTGTAGACCTGTTCAAGCCGTACTGCCAGGTAACATCAGTCATTATTTGTCCACTCTCTACTTTAGTTATAATCTCTTGCTTGATTTTTATGGTGAGCACAGTTCTTGACACTCCACTCTTTTCAGGTCCCATAATATTGTCAAATTTTCAGGGTTTTTTTATAAGGCGTTTAGAGATGCACATATGAAAACCACAAGGACATAAACCAACTACACGTATGGTACACTATTGACGATGTGTCGTCGCACACTACCCTACTCGTCGTATGGTGCTGCCTCACTGCTACGTAGTATGAATGATGACGTGTCAGCGCACACGCACATCCATTTTCAGGACAAATTGAGGACTGATGTCGGATGTTTTGAGAGCCGAGACGTTTTCATTAAAATTAGTTTTTTTTCATTATCCGAATTTTGTTCGTTGTCCGAACACAAAAATCTTTCCTGAAAGTGTTCGTTGTCCGATTTGTTCGCTGTCCGAACAGTTCGTTAACCGAATACCCACTGTATTAGCATTTTTTTTGTTTGGATAGTATTTTTTTTTACTTCACATAATCCCATCCTATTCTTAGACACTATCTTATTTACTTAAGAATTCTACTCTCCTCTTTTTTTTTATTCATATACTTACTTTGTGTACTTCCTAATTTCCGATTAATTCCATACAAAAACACTATTCACATACCTCCTTTAACAGCCAGGTTAATTAGTTTTCCAGGTGACTAGAAACCATGTTATATTTTACTGTGAACTATTTTTCCATTTATGAATTTATCGACTTTTTAAACTAGGAAATTATATTTACTGTTTGGGCGAATTATTTGTCTAAAATTGGTGTAGCCTTCACTAAAAAGGAAAAAGTAGTACCAAGAATTGTAGAGAATATGAGAGTCGGAAGACAAAGGTAAATCTTTATTACATTTATCTCTTTAGGTATAAATTAATTAATTGGCAAATAATCATTTATTTGCAAGTCAGTTTTTTTTTACTAAGCCAGTGACATTTTGGGTTTTTAATTTTACAATAAAATAATTTCCATTGTCATTAAAAGTCATTCCTTTGACCTTAAAAACGTATTATATCTACCTTTTTTTCAATGATTAATATTAAAATAATAAATTTTGTTAAAATTTGATTAAGTGTTGGTTATTTAGATTCATTGTAAAATTTATGATACCAAAGAGAAACCCTAGACATCATATACATTATGGCTGCATTTATTTCTAAATGTATCAAACATTGTAAAAATAAATAGTAAAATTTTCAGCATATTGCACTAGCTTTATAATTGAAAGCTATTTTATTACTGATTTTGATTTAAAAAATCTTTATCGTAAATTTATTCTTTGAATCCCCTTTATGTTGTAAATGTGTAAAGGCATTTTCTAGTGTCTAGCAAATTAAAATTAATAAGAATACTTGTATCCATGCTGAAAATATAAGAAATCTCATTTAGACTTAAATTTTAAAGTTTCATTTTTTAGGGAATTTCAATTTTTTTCATTTTTATTCCATTTACTACTTTTGAAATGTATGTCTATTGTCTTGTTTTCTTCACAGGGAACTCCACAGAGGTTCTTTTGACACAATTATCAACAGAAGAAAAGTTTTTAAAAAGAGTAAAGTTTTAGAAAAGGTTATTGTATTGTGAGATTTTTTGATATTGTTAATTCTTTTCTGGGATACATCATATTATGACTCTTGTACAACTAGTAAGTGGTATGCTTACCATTTCCCAACTATGGAGACGGCAGCCAATAGCTACCAATTCCTTAAAGGAGCATAATTTTTGTATTTCTACACATTTAATAAAAAAAAATATCGAGCTTCAAATACAGTCTTAATATCCCCATGTCTACCCATCATGCTAAGGCCCTATCACATTTGAGTGGTCCTTCCTACCTTATTCATCTACACATTTGGGAGCACCATTGATTGGTCAGGGTAAAAGAAATGTCATGAGTTAAGCATTCTTTTGTCACTTCATTTCAGTGACACTCTTATAAAGATTGTTGAGCTTTTTTGATGTAGGCACTTAAAGCACTCAACTAAATGGAAATGTACTTTTATTTTAATGAAGAATTTCTAAGTTACTAGAGTTTGTAAGGAATCTTATTTGACCTTATCTCATTTATTGAAGATTTAACCCTGGCCTTCTGAACCTAGCTTATTTTAAAATGATTGAATTTTCTAAACATCTTTATTTATGTATTTTTTAATGCTTAATGTGGAGAAATAATATAGTCTAAGTTTAGCCCCCCGCCCCCCCCCCCTTCCTTCTCTTTCGCATTTTGGGTGGTAAATATTGTATATATTTTTTAAAAAATATAATACAACTGACGGAGTAATTATTTTTTATATTTTTTTAATGAGCGGGAGCTGCAGGGGGCGTGGGTTTTGGGAGGTGATTTTTTTGTTTTTTCCTTTAATTTAGTTTGTATTTTACTTAAGTAATATTTTAACAATGAGCTAATATAAATTTGATTAATTTTTATTTCATTAAAGAAATGTTTCTTCACTGCTTTAAAATGTAGGAAATTAATGGAGAAGCAGAGGATCACATTGATGAAGATGTCATTACAAACGGTATATTTATTAAGGAATTTGATAGTGATAATGAAGATGGGAGTAAAAATTCTGGAAGAGACAGCTATGCATTACGATATTCAAAGGTAAAGAAAATAAATAATTTACTTGAAATTAAAAAAAATTTGTAGAAAAATTCCAATATATTGTTAAGACATTTTAAAATTATTTGATTTAGGCTAGACGATCCCCAGAATGGATGAACTTAGAGAAAACTATTGCTTTGTGTTATATTGGTTTATTATTTACTCATTCGGATATTCTTCCTCATGAAATTATTAGGTAAGCTTTAATAAAAAATGCTATCTGCCATACATTGAATGGAAAAAGAAAATTATTAAAAGCCATTAATTTAAAGATATTCAAACATGTTGCTTTAGCTTTAACTGTTTTTTTTTTTTTAATTTTCACATTCTTGATCCAAAATCATTATTTGTAAATTATACTCCTGAGATAATGTACTAAGAATAAAAATGTACCAAAATTGTTTGAAAATGAGAATAAATTACTACTTGCACTTCTAGATTTAGTAATTTAAAAAGTATTTTTTAAAAATAAATTCATGTAGAGATGTTTAGAATATTTTTATGTGTCAAACCATTTCATTACTACATTTACTCATTTGTAAAAAAAAAAAAGAAACTTTAATTAAAAAAAAACCTCTATATGATAGGATAAAGGCCAAAAATGTAACTTTAAATGATTCTTCATTACTCTTGCTTGTTGATAGTGTTTGAATGCAGTTCATTTATTCTGTATTCGTATATTGACAATTTTGAGCTTTATGTATTGGTACTTAAATTTTTAGGTGGATATATGAAAGCAAAATACCTTTTCTTTCTGTGACTCATCTACTTCATTCTGATATGGTTCTATCTGCTGGTGATCAAGCTCTCTTTGAAGTAGTAAGTTATTAAGAAATTAGCTATCTTTTAATTAAAAGAAAGGAAAGAGGAGGTTATACATGTCCATTTTTTTTTTCACTGTTGCAGACCAGTAGATGTATTACAGTGAAGAAAATTAATTTATTTTCTTTTGTAGGGAAGATTTAACACAAACAATCTAGTAAAAGAAGTTAACCTTCTAAGTACTTATTTGAATTTGACTGATTTGCCCAGTCCAGATCTTAAAGAGATTGTTGTACGATTTGTCAAAGCATTCTATCTTCCCAGTAAGTTTTAATGAATTATACTGATGTTAATATTGTGTACTTTAGAACATTATTATGGTTTTATGAGACCCATCGTTTTCTTATTTAATTTTATTATCAGGTGAGATAATCAGTGTTAGTCTAAACTTAGTTGACAAAATACCATTTTCATCAAATGAAAAGCGGACATATTTTAAAAGGATAGACCACCTAGCCATGGCATATTTAATTTTGGCTCTAAGATTTGTGTTTGGAATAGATGACTCAACAGAATAGTAAGTTTCTTACTTAATTTAAATTTAGAGCTTTTTACATTTCATGTTATATATAACTTTTACAAAATAAACTGTTCTAGTGAAATTTATTAAAGTGTTATTACATTATCTAATAAATAAAGCACAGTTTTACTGATTTTATGATAAAAAGGATAACTATTTTGTGAAATCTTATTTGCAGTTTGCTATCAGAATACTCATCTAAACTTCAAGAAATTTTGTCTCTGGGTAGAGTAATTTTTTTTAAATTTTATGAGCAGTATGTATTCTTTCAGTTCTTGTGATTCTATAGTCTTTTTAAGATCAAGTTATTGACTTGTTTTTATGGATGATCAGCTAAAAGTTGGTGCTAAGACCATATTGGCAAGATATAATGATCCAGTTTGTTGTACAATATGTGTTTAGATAGTTTAGCTCCATCTATTATGTCAGGTTATAAGCATAAGGATGGTGAAACACTTTCTTTATCATAGACCAGAGTTTTTTACATTGTCTTATAGTTAAATAAATGTCTATCTGATGTCAAATCACTTCTCCCTTCCCTTTAAACCTGGATTATCAAAAGGAACATTCAGCATGTGTGAAACTATTTTGACCAAACTGTCTGGCTCACCCATAGTACATAGCGGCTCACCCATAGTACATCGCATCATTTTTTTGGTCGCTGCTTCACTAGAGCCAGGATGTCCAAGGTGTAATTATACAATGTGGTATAATACAGGTTGTAAAGTACTTTGCGCATCTATAATACAAGCTTAAGCCCCTAAGATTAGATAGCTTAACCCTTCCTTTTACGGTCTGGCTATAAAACCTAGATGCTGAAAAGGAAAATGTGGCCTGGTGTTGATCAAAGAATAAACCATAGCATTATTTTTTCTTTATAAAATGTGTTTTCTTTCCATACATTATCAATTTTAGAAAAATGGTCTTACTAAAATAAGACTTCTTTATTTCAGCAAAATACATGTATATGATTAAAAATTTATTTTGAAAGCGACGGGCCCCTTTCTACTCTTGCAGTGGCCTTGATCACCTGCACAGTTTTATTTAAAATTTGATATCTTTAAACTGCATCACCAATTCAGTTGTAGAAAAAATGTGTCAGTTTATAAGTGTCGTTGAGTCTTAGAGTATTTGCAAGTAATATCAAGTCAGCATGTTTAGGCCAGGAGAATATGAACAAATTAAAATATTGGTAATAAAAATGCTTACTAACACCTTTCTTAATTTAAAAAAAAAAATAAGATTAAATTTTTTTCAAATTTAAAGTAAACTAATTGCTTTGCATGTTCTTCATAAATGGGCAGAAATCAAATAAAAATAACTTGAATATCTAATTTAAAGAGTTTTAAAAATATTTATCTTTTTAATTATTACTTAGCTCAAAATTTTAAAAATATCTTTCAAGAATATTTATTCCAAATTGCACTACAAGTATAATACAAATATTACCTTTACTAAAAATGTAAGTGTTGGTGCATATCTAGATATATTGATCAATTATTTGTTGCTATTTTTTAACTAATACAGTGAAATGTCGCTAAAACAAAATTGACGGGGACTCGAAATTTGTTCGTAATACTGAAAATTTGTTACACTGAAATTTGGAGGGGTGTGTGTGGGGGGTTTCGCCGACATTTTCTGTTATTTATATGTAGATATAGCTCATTTGTATCAATGCAAATATATTGTATCATTTTACTCATTTCTCCAAAGATACTTAGCTAAAAATATGTTACATTTTCTTTCCATTTATTGCTTATTAGTTTAGCTACTTATTTAGCTTTCGTTACTTTATAGCTAACGGTCATTGAACTAAGGGGCATATTTTTGTACAGTTATTCACATGATGACTTACTTCCCTTAATTTATGAGAAGCCTGTGCAATGTGCCTTACGGCTCTCTTACTCATCTTGTCTCATTTACTAAACAATGAAATAATTAAAAAATATTTATTTATTTATTTTTTTAACTGGAATAAATTTTATTATAATAAAAAAAGTATAGTTATATCACAAAAATGTCAGATAAATCTCTCTCCCCCCCCGGCCCCCCCTCACCGTCCCAAGACGACGCTTGACTCAGTACTGCACCTGGTGGAATTAATTTTTACTATCCTCATCAGTAGAGGTTAAAGGTTACCATAACATCTTACTCCTCTCACACTCCCCCCTCCCATTATCTAGTAAATGTGAATGTCGTTGAGCTCAAGTTGACTTGAGTTTTAGAAATTTACTGAATTAATTTTTTTTTGGTAAGGGGGGAATTAAATATCTGCATATTGGCTATTTTTTTCGCAATACTGAAAATAAGAAATTTGTTACAAGGACTATTTTTAACAGATGTTATAATAAGCGAAGGGGAAGGGGCAAAAAAAAATTCGTTGTACTGATTATTTCGTTACACTGACGTTCGTAATAACGACATTTCACTGTATAAAGAAATAATTTATCCTGTTTATTGTATTCACTCACACTTAATTTTAGAAATAATTTATTTAAATATTTTATCATCAATTTATATAAATATTTGTATGATCTAAGGAATTATGTTTTCATTTTATTTATGCATTTTAATAAAAGCTTTTTCAAAATCGTTTTTAAAGAATTAAATCTGTTACATGTATTATTTGCTGCACATTCTAGTGAATTTTTAAAAACAGCTTCACTATTTTACATACCTGTGCTCCTTCCATATACTTTTGATAATAAACACCTGTTTAAATTTTGAGGGCTTTGACCAAACAACAAAAGCTCTAAAATGAGTTAAAAGATATTTAATCTGGACAGACAAAAAGTTCACTTAATTAAAAGCTTGTAAAAAAAAAAGAATTTTCTACAATTTAAAATTATCTAAATTTATTAAAATTTTTATTAAAAAGCCTGGGATATTGACCTATTTCATTTAGTAAAATTTAAACCAAAATATTTTGTGCCTTTAAAATAAATATTTTTTTCTTCTTGAATCTAAATATATCATGTTTAAAATATTTTAAAGCTGGTTGGGAGATTTTGTTTAAAGAATGATTTTTATTTTTTTATTATTCAACTTCAGTATGCTTATATTTCATTTTAGATCAAATCCGAGTTTTTGTTTGGACTGACTGGAAAAAATTTTGTGATTATCAAAGTTCAGAAGTGTTTCATCCATACAAGACGTTAACTTCTGATTAGTAAGTAATGATTTATTATTAATTTATTTACAAAAATGTATCTGGCTTCAGTCATCAATGAAAATTATAGAAAGTGTTTTTTTTATTCCAGCAATATTACTAAAATAAGCCACCTCGATAACCTAGTCTCATGCTACACTAACTTGGCATTGGATAAAAAAAGATATACAACTCATGTAACTCTGAATAAAAAACAGCGTCCAGGTGTGTGTAATTTTAGAAAAGTGTTTTCTTCCTTTTCGCTCTGTCAAATTTAGTTAAAAGCTGAAAAATGTATATCATTTTGTAATATTTTTGCTTGTATGTTTCTAAATATGATAAAAATTCATCATGTGTGACAAATTTCAAAGATCTTTGATGTATTAACTTCTAAATTTTTCATGGTGTCAAACAAATTAAATAAAAAAGATATAATTTCTTATAGTTCGTTGCTATGAACAAGAATTTCGAGAAGCACTGAGAAAACCTTTAGAGGTAGCAGCAGATAGACTTGATGGTTTAAACCCACAGTTTTCAGGTGAGCACATTTTAATAGCCACATGATTTATTTTAGAATTAAAAATTGTATTAATGACTTAGAATTAAAGATCTTTTGTTTTGTTTTTCTTCATCTTCAAATGAAAAGAAATTTTCCTATTATGATTTGCAGATGACATGGGCACTTCTGATAAACCTATGGAAAATAAGGGGAACAACTTTGTCAACTCTACACTATGTCACATACTTGATGTGGAACTATTTAAAAAAAAAATATCTACAAGCAGTTAGTCAATGTTGTTTTCTTCTTTACATAATACTTTGAAATAATTATCAGCTTAGTTTTTTAAGTACGGTAAAGTTTATTATATACCTAAAGCCCTTTGTTGTTCTGCTAAATTATTGTTTTATTTCAGAATAAATATCACATTATTTTTGAATTATTCTTTTCTTATTTGACTGATGGGGAATTTGATGCTTTGGACAGCATGTGCCAGTGATCTAACTCTACCATATTTTATTATAGACATTAAGCGTCAAGGCAACTGACAAATTTATAATGCCTTATGGTCTTCACAAAGAAAGGAAAATCTCTATAAAAATTGATTATTTTCATTTTGATGAGTACATTCTTACATTTGAAGACATAAATCAATGCAGCTTTAAGTGAACACAAAAATATTTTTATTTGCATGGAAATATTTTTTTCAATTATAGGCTAGGAGAATTAAATTATTGGTGTTTATCTACCGGCTTGAAGCATTTAGTTCCATGGCACATTTTGTGATGATTCTATTAAAATACATAAATCTCATTTGAGTGCTATAATAAATCAAACGATTGATAATAGATTTTTGCTTGCTTACAACTAATTGCCCAAAAAAAAAGGCATAAGCCACTTTTTGCTCAGGCGGATTACTTTATAATATAAATAAATGAATTATAATTTTTAATATTTTTAGTTTGTGTGTCATTATAAATAGTCACTATTAAATTATATTTAAATAAAATTTTGTACATTTCTAACTTTAAAATTGTTTACCAGCTATCTACTGTCTAAGAGTATAAAGTTTATTCTTGCAGGGATAAAAGAAGAAGCCAAAATCCTTTCTGTCACCTCACAATATATGCCTATGAAGTCTGGGGTGAGCCAATATAAATATGATATAAAAGAAGAGGAGCTTGTTTACAATCGCCATCAAAATTATATGTGGTTACTAAGGCTAGCTAGTCAAACTGTTGACTGCAAATTATTAAACTTAGATAAACTGGTTGTTAGGTTAACAGATTATATTCTTGCTATCTCACGTAAAGAAATAACAGAAAACACTTTACGCAGTAAAATAGGATTTATTAAAACCAAAGGAAGAAAAAAATAATTTTGTTTTTGCTTTATAATTCATTATTTTTGAAGATTTATGTATTTATTAATAAAATGTAATTTATTATTTTATTTGTGGATTATTCTTGTGAAAATTCATAATAAAAAAAAATTGATTGAGATAAAATCTTTCCTCATCAATAAAGAAAATATAAATACAAATTATACTTTGTGATCTTACTCAATTTCTTCTGTCAATGAACCAGTTCTTTTATTATTTAATTACTTTTATTTACAAAGTTTTGATAAAATGACTTTAGTATGGCTTTTGCTATATAAAAAAATATACCTTGCGTCATCACGTTATATAATATTAATTTTTGATGCAGTTGCCTTAATTGTATCTGAACAGGATGTGCATGGAGGAGATGAAATAAGTGATCTTTATTAAAACGCCACAATGATAAATTGATTTATTTTACATAAAAATCTGATATATTGACGTATTGTAAGTGACCCATGATCAGTGCACAGAATTTCTCTCAGAGATAGAAGGCAAAAGGATTCCTGTGCAAAGTTCTACATATGTATGTGGGCAAATTATACACCTTCAGCAAACTCTTTGACCATTGCGTTCGCAATTATATAGCCACCACACTATCCAGCTTAATTAACAATATTTATCCACAGTAAAATTAATTTTTAAAGATAGTTTTAGCAATAATGAACTATAAATATTGAAAAAATGACTAGAATTTTGGTAATAAAAAGGGGTTATTTTATTAGTTTATGTAAGGCAGTTAATTATTACGTTTAGATCTAGGGCCTATCATATATACATATACTTTGGCAGTATTGGGAATGTCTATGAGCAACACTGGGTTAGATAGTTTAAGTCTGAGTAATGTATCCAGTAAAATAATATTATATTGTTAAATTAAGAAATGTATGCTTATTATAGTCAAAAAAGCAATAATAAAAATTTCAGAAAGACTTTGTCAAGGGTGATCAAAATGTATGGCTAAATCCAGAATAAAAAGGTTTGAAATTGTACATCTTAAATTAACATATTGTATCTATTTTAGATTGCTGAATGAGCACTTAGTGACAAGAATATCTGAGAAAGTACTCAGACTGACACACATATTAGGCAATTTCAAAATGTAATTTGTTCTGTTTTAAAAATTGTAATGGCTAAAAATAGTTCAAAGGGAGTTAATTTATATTTAGTACACTGCATATGTCATATAATTTCTAATCTGTGCTATACACTAGAATTCATATAAAATGTCACATGCCCTATTCATATTTCAACACGATGCTTTTATTTCATTAATATCAAGCTATTTATGTGTATTTGAGATAAACATGTTGCATTGGATATTATAATTTATTTTCCTAATGATTGTTGATGTTAAAAAATCATAATACATCACCATCCACTATGTCATCAACTGACAAACTTTTTCAGATCCTCCCCCCAATTTAAGTTGTTGACATAATTAATGGACGAGCACTTTAATTGCAATATAAAACGATTTATAAAGAAGACTTTTTATATGAATTCAGAATAAGGTAAATAAATGTTACAAGATAGTTAACGTAATTTAAATCAAATAAAACACATTTTAAAAATACTGTTATGTTCCTACCATAGATGTAGTGCCACCATATGTTATTTATTTTGTTTTTTCTTTTGTTCTGATGTATATATTAAAAGGAAAGTTTTGTCTTATGAAACTGGTAGTTTAAAAACATCAGCGGGTTGAATTGATTGACGCTGTTTTTTTAAGCTTTGGTAGCTATCTTTGAACACACTACAGATGCTTTACTTAGTAAAATTACTACATTACTAATTCCGTCATTACAATATCCTCATACTATTTTAACTCCAGAAGATCTGGTCATCAATTAAATAAAAGAAATAAAACTGATATATACATTATATTATGTTATTTGACTAAGAGTGAATTTTCTTATAAGTTACTGAACATTTAATAAGTTGTACTGAGCAAAATAGGTTAAGCTTTAAAAAGAAAATGCTTGAAAATAAAGATAAGAAAATACAAAAATAAATAAAAATCCATAAGCTGCAGAATTGTTAACAAAGCTAAACCAGCATGGTGGCACATGCACATCAGCTAATGATGTTTTCAGAGGCTTTCAAATGTAGATTATTTATTTTATTTTCTGTGGGTCGTTCTGTGCGCAATCCGGAATTTAGCATTTATGTCGATATTGTTCATAAAGTACGGACTAATAGCCATTATGCTCTTTTACGAATTAAAATGAAATCCTGGAAAGTCTATGTAAATCTTTTACAGTTAAAAATACATTCCATTTATTACCCTAGCAAAAATATAAACAAACAAGCTGCAGTCTAGTTAACATTTATATGATCAGGTAAGAACTTAAAATAATTGATTTTATTTCCAATGTTCTCTTTTTAAATTGGAATTTCATATAAGCGTTCCAATATATTCTCTTTAAAAGAAACAATATGATAGTATAATTAGTATTTAATTATAGTTCAATTCCTAAACTAAAACGGTAAAACAAGTCTGACGAGGTCCAGCATGAATGAGCATTTAATACCTGAATGAGTATTTAAGAATGCTCAGACATATAATTTTCTTTGGAAAATTGGACAGTTTAAATCCCTAGGACCATCCCTGGACCTCAGTCAGAGTGAGTCAGACCTGTTATACCGTTTTTAGTTTAGAAATTGAACTATAATTAAAATAATTAAATACTATCATATTATTTGATAATTTGTTTACAATATTTTTCAAAATAATATTTAACGCTATGTTGTGATATGATTATAATTTGTTCTAAACAGTTGTTCATAATCCGAAGTACTGGTATATGATACGAAAGCAGATTTGCTTATTAGAAATAATAATTTTATTAAGGAAACTGATAACTCGTTAAAAAAAATTCTTAGTCTTAGGCTTAATCATGAATACATTCTTAGATTTTTAATTAAATAAAGTAATAATATAAATTAATCGATTAAATCATTTGTAATGAAAGGCTGGACATATCATTGGCTTAAAGCCAAAAAAATCTTATAAAACCTCCTGAAATTGAAAATCAATTTTAAAATCATATCTATAATTAATATTTTATTTTGCATACAATAAAACTGTTCACAAGTTTATCTAATGGGCCTGCAATAAAACTGTTCATATATTAATATTTCTTCAGCATAAAAATATGGCATATTACCCAACTAATGCTACTGGAAGCTTTCAACCTTATCCTGATAGTTATGCATATCAAGGAGGTCCAGCTCAGCAAAGTATGCATCAATTCATTCCTTCACCACAACAGCAGTCAATCCAAATGTATCAGCAGCCAAGCCAACACTATGGAACATATGGCAGCTATTACACTAATAGTGTATTTAAAATAAATGCCTGGGAGGTAAATGTTCAAATGTAATAATTTTTACTTGTAAATTAAATTTTTCAAATATTTTTTATGTATCTAATGTGAGGATAAAATTCCGAATTCAAGAAAAAAACAACTTAGTTTATTAAAGTAAGTGTAAATGATGTTTCAAAATTTTTTAAGTGGAAAAAATTATATTAAATAAGTATAAAAGTTGTTAATATTTTGACTTTTCTTCGTATTTTTGTATTAACTTAGTCTCTAGTCTAAATAGTTGAAACATGAATAAATGACTTACTCTTTAAACAGTTTTTTTTGTGGTTTTACAAAAATTAAATGCTTGCACTACTCAAATGATTGTTACTCAATATTGGTAATCCAAACTGATGAACTTTTGTGCACAAAAATACAAAATGGCTTTTTTCTCATTAAAAACTAGAAAAACTATACCATTGAAAAGTTTATTATGTGCATTATAATAATACTAGATCAAAGGCCCGGTACCCGGACCGGCTATTAGGCATGCAGTTGGAGTTGAAAATGGTGATGCGCTCACAACACCATATCATTGACTAACCTTAATTCATTCATAATATTTTAAAGGACTCTTTCTCAATAGTTCTTTTTTCTATAATTTATCCTTCTCTTTCACTTAGCCCCACACCCATCTTCCCTCCCTCCCCCGCCCACCACCCCCTTTCCACTCAAGACATGCCTGAATCGCAGTGGGTCTCAATGTACAAAATTACAAAAAGGGGCATTTAGTATAACTGCATGTTCTTAGAACACCACCCCCTTCCACTCAAGACATGCCCGAATCGCCATGAACATCCTATACACTGCACGGTGTGAAGGTCTGTCAAACGTACGGTCGAGTATCTTAGACGATTATGTATATAGATATTAAATACGTCATGTTAAACATGATAAATTAGGGTTGGGGAAGGAGCGTTTAACAGGGGGAGGTACCATCTAAGACAACTAAGAGCTGGTAAAGAGATACCGAGGCAAAACATGAAAGCTGTCTTGGGCAGATCGAGGCATATTTGTCTCGTTCAACACGCGAATGTCTGTAAATGTGTGCAGTTGAAGAAGTTAAAGTAAATATTCACGAAAAAGAAGAAATATTAAATACTCACTACCAATAATAAGAAATCTGTAAATGTGTGCAGTTGAAGAAGAAATAGTAAATATTCACGACAAAGAAGAAATATTAAATAATCACGACTAATAATTGATAAACAAAATGCGCACCAAATATACTCACATTTAGTAATTTTGAAATTCCCCAAGGTATTTTTATACTGGTGGTCGACACGCGCTGTTTTTTTTAACTCCGCCAAGGTGTGACGTAGAACTCAGACATTTTTTTAGCAATGTACTCTTTCAACTCGTGCGGTGCCCTGTATTTGTAACGTACAGACATGTGGCTTTTATTGCCATGAACATCCTATATACCGCACGGTGTGAAGGTCTGTCAAACGGTCGGTCGAACCACCGTCTATGTTAGACGATTATTTATATAGATGCCTTCTTTGGTGACATATATTTGAAGACAACTATACAATAGCAGAACACAATGAGTTTTTTTTAACCCCTTCCCTCTTTTTTTGCTCAACACTTTCTTTTCAAATTCAATGCTTAGTACAGTATTAAAAATGAGTAGAAAATCTTTAGAAATGAATGAATTATTTTAGCTCCTTTAGCTCTACAGTCCATATAGGTCCCATGCCTGCCATACTACTCCTCTCCACTATTCCTGATAAATGCTCATCTACCTCCGCTCTCTCACTTGTATGGCTTTAAGGTGTTTCTTGACCTCATCTATCCATCTACCTCTTGATCTGCTCTTTGGTCTTTTCTCATTAGGTGATGTCTTAGTGCCTCTGTTTTTTCCATTCTTTTTAAGTGCCCAACTCACCAAAGTCTATTCATTTTGATTTCTGCTGTTATGTTAGGTTACTTGTATGAGTCTGAGTTTGTCCTGCTTCTCCATTCTTTGTCTTTCCCAAATATTTTTCTTTCTTGTTTTTCATATTTACTTTCTTTCTTGATCATTGTATTGTATGTTTTCTTGCATTTTCTGGAGATCTGTTTTTTTTTTAGTAATTTATGTAATTTGTAATATATTCTGTTCCCTATTTCTAGTCTGTCATTGATCTCTACCATTATATGTTTTTTCATTCATGGTTTATTCCTGGTATTTAAAATGTACAACCCTTTCAAAAGTTTTCTTTTTTCATTCATTTTCATTTCATTGCATTAGCATGCATAGTTTCTTAGATTCATAGACTATTAAGCCTGCATTCTGTGCTGCTATTTCTAGGTCTAGGAATGCTTTTGCTATATCCTTGCTTTGCTTTCCTATCAGTTTTGTAATACATGCATATGCAAGGTACTGGAGGGACTCTGTGAATAAGGTTCCTGTTCTCATAGTCCTTGCTTTCTCACTTCATTTATTGCACTGGTTGTTTCTTATGACTTTTTCTAAGTGTATAGATATTTTCTGTTAATGCTAGGTGCTTCTTCATATATTCTTTTTAAACCATTATGGAATTCTTCTTTGGTGTGTGAAGTCCCTGTAAGTATGAGATGAAATTTCTTAGATACAATAAAACACTAATAGGACTGTTATGCTGCCATTCTTTTATCCCCACCATACCCAATAATGCAAAGGCCATGGAGGCACCACAGGAGTTATAGGGGGGGACTTTCACCATGACCTGAAATATCCATTGGTCCTCACCGGAGATCTAATCCAGGATCCTCATAATGAAAGTCAAATTCTTTACCGAATGACCATCTGTCCCCACTCTCACTTCTACAATAATCTTACTATTTGTAGATGCTTAAGTATGTATACCTGATAAATGTATTTGTGTCAATGCTCAACTGTGTAGGTTATGGTTTATAAGATACCAATTTTCAAAAGTGAAACTTTAGCCATCGTCAAAAAACACGAACACTAAAAATTCAATAACTCACTTATTATTTAACATCCAATGATCATTTTGACACATATACATATTTCAAATATACTTTTAAAAAAACTCAAAAGTTTGCTCTGGAAATAGTCTTAAAGTACTTATTACTGTATTGGTGAAAGTAATATTTTTTTAAAATAAATATTTATTTAAGCATGAAAATGTATATTTAAATTAGGCATTTCAACTGAGACAATCTAGTGATCTTGAAATGATTTTTGTTCAAGAAATGCAAAAAAATCCAGAAAACGTGGTAAGCATTTTCTGCTATTTTCAGTCTCTTATTAAAGTTAATGCTTAAAATAAATTATATTAAAATAAAATTCTAGCAATATTCATTATCCTCTTTAAATTTTATGCAGATAAGAAATGCCATTCAAGCAGAAGATTTGATGAATGTTTTAAATAATACACCAAGTATCAGGAGTTATTTCAGAAGTAAGAATTTATGCCAGAATCACCTATTGAAACACATATAAAGATTTAAGTATAATAATGATTATTCCCTTTAATACCTATTAATATTTCTCTTTTCAGCTAACTGGAGTAGAGAAATGTGTAGGTAAGCTTTATCACTGTACTTAGGATTTTTTAAAATTTCATTTTCTTTCCCACTAATGAAGTTTATTATGTATGTTTCAAATGATTTTTTAAAATAAAGTAGTAAATACGTCATCTTAGTAAGTTTACCTTTATTTTTTTTTTAATATATATTTTTCAGCATTATGATTGCAATGTTGGATGTATCCTTTAAAATTAACTTAAATAAATGATTAAGTCCGTAATATTTTTATGGTAGCATAGAAAAATGTAACTCCTAAAAAAAACAACTTTCCACTACTGACTGTAATTTAATTTATAAAAATGAAATAGCTTTCTTGAACATTGTGTAATGGAAATATTACGTGTAAACAAATCTGTGCCTTAATGGACATAATAATCATTAGCGCTCTCAGGATGGCTTTATGCAATGGAATGAATTTCTGGAATTACAGCAGTGTCTTGTTGCTTGGTTTAAAGTTTTTTGTCAGTATGATTTTGATAGATCTGGATTCATTGACTCCACAGAACTAATCAGAGTAATCCGACAGCTATTTGGTGAGCCACTTTTCACATGAGTAGAAATGTTATAAAAGAGTGATTTTATTTTCAAACGTAGAAATCTTGGGTGAATGCTTCTTTGTTTTATCTTCTGAATGATTTCCAACATACAAAATTGTTGGGTTTAGTTGCATGTATTTCAATGTTACTATAAATGACAATGATAACTAGAGAAATAAAGTGTTTTTTTCTATCAAGTTGAATTATGTTTTACTTATATTATAAATGCTTTCATTCTGTTATGCTTATTTAAAACAATGCAGGTTATCAGATTCAACCAGATACACTAGAGACAATTCTAAAGAGATATTCTCGAGTTGTTCCTCCACACAGTAGATGCATAATAGCTTTTGATGATTTTGTTGCTATTTCTGTGAGGCTCAGAGCTTATACAGGTAATTAGGCCAAATATTTTGAAAAAAGAAAAAAAAAATTTCTATATCAAATTTTTTAAATCAATTTTTTTTTGTTTTGTGAAAAAAATCTTTTATTTTTTCAAATTAATAGTTCAGTTTATGAGCCACAGTAAATAGTAAATTGGCAGGCTGCCCATTTTTCATGTTACTTTGTAATATTTCTTGTATTGGTGATAATGAATAATTTGAAAATATTGGTCCATCAATATCTACATAACAACAGTTTTTAAAACAATAAAAGAATGTCTTTAACTTGGGCTTAAGACATTTTTACTGAGCTAAAAAAAATGAGCTATGTATTCATAACAGATGCTTTTAGAAAAAGAGACAGTTTAATGCATGGTGGACATGAGACAGGCAGTTGTACTTTAGGGTATGATGATGTAAGTTGTCTTTATTGAGTCATAAAATTTAATGTATGTAATGTAATAATATTCACTAAAAATTAAGAAACTAAATAAAAGTATTGATCTGTATAAGTAATAAGTTTTGTTTGTTTACCAAGGACTGAATTTCTCTCATATTTCAATGTTAAATATCTGATAAGTGAATATAAGCATTATAAAAGTAAATTTTACTTCCTATCATATCAATATTTTTACTACATTACATTGATTAAGTATTAGTTAAGTATACCATTCTTAAAACTTTTACAACATTTGAATGAAAATTCTTGCAATTGAGCAATACTTTATATTTTATTTTAAAACTAGTTACTGTATAATAAGGGATCCCTTCTTCATACTGGTTCAGCCATGGGAGTATAGTGACCCTTGTCTTAAATAAACCTTACATGTTTTATACTTTTTAAAAAATATTAAATAGCTAAATCCTGGTGGGACGGATGGCCGAGTGGTGTAGATACTCGACTGTCGACCTGAGAGTCCTGGGTTCGATCCTCTGTGAGACCCATGGGAATTTTTCCAGGTGAATTGTGTTACAAAGTCGTCCCACAAGTCCACCCAGCTTTAAATGGGTACCTGACTTAAGTTGGGGAAGTAAAGGCGGTTGGGCGTTGTGCTAACCACACAATCTCTTTATATGCCGAGGTTATAGAAACAGGTGAATTTTACACTTCATCTGCCCCGATGGCCTGTTAGGACTAAGGGAACTACTAACTAAATCCTAACGAATTAAAAGAAAACTAATTAACTAGGAACATTTTAGCTGTATTAAAAAAAACCTTCATGTCAAGTTTTGTCAATCCTGGTTGAGCGATTCAGATTTCTATAGGCCACTAAGATTTATTTATGCCACATATAAACAAAAAATAACTTCATCTATATTTATTTAGATACCGTGAACATTTATAATGTTTTCCCTATTCCGATTATCTGAAATTATTAATATTAATCAGCAATTTGTTTTCATATAGTTCTTGAGATGTGTACTATGCCTATGAGTTGACAAGTATGTAAGCTGCCAAGACCGCAAAATTTTACAAGAAGTACAGGAATTAACAAATTACGAGATTGTTTTTTAATTACAGCAATTATGAAAATGCATTTTTTTGGACTCATATTTGTTCAATAATAATTTTTTTTTCTAAAAACAGTTTTGATAGTAATTTAACAATATTTTATGTTAGCAATTTTTTAATTCATTTCTGTTCCTTTAAAAATGTATTGTTTTCAATACGTTTCTACAAAATGTATTATTGAAAATATTATTAGTGACATAAGCAATATACAGTTAATGATTTCTTTTAAAATGCATGAAAGTGTTTTGATAGTACATTTCCATATGAATAATTGCTCTCTTTTCTAAAACACATTCTTCAACAAATATAAATATTAATCACAAAAATGTTGATTATATTCTAAACAGAATTAGCCTGGCAGAGCTTCAATTTGTTTGAAGAATATGTCTTCATCCTGAAACATTAAATCATACTTTTTTATTTATGCCTAATTATTTCATGAACTTAATTTTTTATTTGACTTTTAGTATTTTAAATTTTACCATAATTTCATATGTCCTTTTTATTTAAAATTTTGTTTATTGATTTAAATTGAGTTTTTAAACTTCTGTGAAAAATCCTACCTGGACTAAAAATAAAATGTTTATAAATAAATTTTTTGATGGCGCTTTGGTTGTGAGCGAGATTTTGTATGCTGTAGTCTGATCTATATGCTGTGGGGTACAGGTTTAACTCCTGACATGTCCAGTCATCTACTTATGTCTCCCATGGTGCCTCCACGGCCATTGAACCGTCTGCTATGGTGGGGATGGCACTACAAAAAACCATCCCATTAGTGGTTTAAAGGAACAAATGAACATCAGGGACTTAAAAATTTTGTTTCAGTATTTTAAATCAAGTAAGATAATGCAAGTTCCCCAACTGCTGATTTGTGGCTAAATACTTGTTGTTTTTAAAATTTTGCTGAATAATTGAATACATATTTTTGAATGCCATTTGTTACTTCTTTGTAGGCAAATAAATATTAATAAATTGCCTTTTTTAAAATATGTACATAATTAGCTGGTAAATAAATTATGCTAATTAAGGATATTTCACTGGCTAAGGCTTTATAACACTTAAGACATTTTGTTAATTTTATAGTGGTAGCTCAGTAAGTTAAAATAAATTATGAGTTTTTTTATAAATTTAATAAATCAGCCTTCAGAATATCCTTTCTATAGTCACTTGAGAATAGGTTAACTTGATTTTATATTTTATCATTCTTTATAGCCATATATTTTGATTTAATAAAAAAAATAATTGCTTTATTAAGTTTGTTTTTGGGGTTTAACTAAAAATTCTGTCGACTAACTTTCTGTTTTTAAAGCACATTTTTATTACTTTGTAACAACCAGCTATTCACAAGCCATGAACTATGAAATTTTATACCTGACTACAGTATTTAATAGGACAGAGTTAATTTTTTACTTGAAGTGTGAGTGTAGGGGAAGGGTTAATGCAGTTAATGTCCTTGCTTTTTTTCCTGATTCACCTTAACCTAAATGTCAAGCTTTATCAGTCATCTGAAAATTATTAGCCTAATTCTTTTTAGTATGTAACATGAAACGTAATGCATGAACTGTTTCTAACAAGTAAAATGTAAAATATTTGCATATTCGTAATACAATTTTCTTTTTACAAGTTCAAAGATAAAAAGCTTTTAATAATTTTTTTTGTGGTTGAAATTATTACTATATTTTAACTTATAAATAAATAAACATATTATAAGAAAAATTTTCAACAAATGAGCTAAGATCACTACAATATTTTATTTATTTGACCGGGTTATTTACACAAAATAATGTGTAACACTGAAACAAAAGCCAGCACAAATGCCAATTCATATAATTTATGCATAAAAAACAGAACAAGTGTAAACATGACAACTTAAATTGATAAAAATAATGATTGATCTCAGCACACATCACAAATTATAATTATGTTTGACATCAGCTATGAATTATCAAACTGAAGGGAAGTACAGAAATTATAATGTCAGTCCAGTTGTATCCAATATATTTTAATATTTATACAATTTCACATCTAATTTAAAATTTCAAATTTTGCTGAAAAAAAAAGTTAAAATTTCTCCTTCCAGCTTTGTCAGTTATTTAATTTTTTTATGCATACTGATTAAAAATTTTTTTGACAATAAAACCAACAGTTTTAAAATAAAAATCTCTAATAAAGAAGATACCTTCGTTTAAATATTTGATTTCATTGCTTACTTCTAATCTATTCAGTTGAATCTTTTCAGAAAAAAAATATTGAACCAATACAATCATTAAACATCTCTAAAGAAACAAATTATTCAGATAAAGAGACAATATTGCCAAAAATCTAACAGAAATCAAAATAAAATTACTGATGATGACAAATGAATCAGTGTAAACAGGTTTAAGGAAATGGAACGTATAGTGTTATTAGTGAAAGGTTTACAAAAAAAAAGATTACATGATAGCTTACAAATTAGCAAGTTAATGAACAGAAGAAAAGAGTAAAATATACTTTTGTGACATTTATGTTTGAAATATTACTTAATTTCATATACTTGTAAAACTGAATGACCACAGAAAAAGTTACAGAAGATATTTACACTTCAAGCCTACTTAATATGTAAAATATTTTCTCAGGCTTATGTTTTTAAAGGAATGGTATTATGTAAATGTGATAATCTTTCTATTACTTGATGAAAGAAATATTTGAGACAAAAAAAAAAGTAGATGTTTATAGACAATGTGCACCTTCCTCTGCTTAATTGCTGCCAAGCTTCACATGCGCACACATTTTAAGTAATTATAACTTGTGACAAAAAGTCCAAGTTAATTTACTGGATAAACATTAACACTAAAACACAATGACATGAACATAAGGCACAGCCCCAGTAGTTGTTTTTTTTTGCCATTTATAGCAACTTATCTGCACTTGGCTATTTAGAGAGACTGTGTTTTCTTTAGAAGTGTTTGTGACATATACACTTTTTAATTTCCTGAAAAAAAAAATTTCAAACAAGGTACAACAGAACTCCTATATATAAGGTAAACTTTCATTAAAAGTAAAAAAAAAATTATTATGCTGAATACTGGAAGGCTTCAACTAGATCAGAACTAAAATGACAAATTAACTACTGGTTTTTTTAATTATATGTATAACTATTTATAAATATCACACAATTGAAGTAACAGATGCAAAGAGCCTAATAAAACCTGAATCAATATGAACCACTGGTGGAAATAACTTATTTACAAAGTGGTTTGTTGCAATATTTCACACTGATTTTTTCAATGAAAAAAAAACAACTCAATTATGCCTAAAAGATTTTATAAATTGTATGAACTTTGTAGAAACTCAAATGATAAGCAATGAGGTAATGAAGGCTTTCATTAGCTACATTAACCATGACAGTTCATGCTATGTTATTATGATTATAGTATAAATGAGAACCAAAGGAATTATATTCTGAGTTCACAAAGTCAACAGTCAAAGAGAGTATTTATAAGTCATGAATTTAGCATACAAATTGCTGAACAAGTATTTAAATGTGCCTTTAAAAATGTATCTATCATACATAATTAATTCATTTCTTGTTATAAATGAATATATTATATATTATATTTAATATGAAACTTAAAAAAAATCAAATGCACTTTTAAGTCAAATTAAAATTAAGACAATCATTCATGACCATTCATGATTAAAATTTTAGATGTCTTTTTATCTTCTAATTTAAAAAAACAAAACAATAAATAATAAAAAAAAAAAACAGCCCAATAACTAAAGACATCTATTTAACACTAACATTGTGTATTAGCAAACAAAAAAAATGCTACAAAAAGGCTTTTAACAGAAAGGCACAGGTCAAAACAATCAATGCACAAATAAATAATGATTAATAAAAACAAACCTTCTCTTTTTAAGAAAAATGAAGTTAAAAAAGGTTTACTTGACAAACTAAATAGTAATGATGATAACATCAAAAATAAAATCAACCCGATTCCTAAAATTTTCTTAAATCTGTATCGCTCAATTAACATGTCAAGAAAAAGAAACATACATTATTTTTCTTCCTTAAATTAAAAAAATGTCTAAATGTATAATGAAGTCATTCTTTCAGAAAGAGGTGAGCTAAATATACTTTTAAAATTTAGCTGCCTCTATTGAAACAAAAAAAAAATTTAAAAGGCTCAGTTCAACAATATTAGTTTTTATAAATGGCCAACAAACAAAAATAATATCTGATGAAAGCCCAAAATACATTTTATTTAAACCCAAGTTAAGTGAAAACACATAAATTACACCACAATTTTAAATGGTACTTATAATCTTTATTTTTAGAAAAAACAAAAAACAACTATACTTATAAATCAAATCAAACTTTAAATTTTGATTCAATAGTGTGACAACATTTTTTTTTTCTTATTTTAAGCCTACAAGATTTTTTTTTCAATAAAAATATATTTATATGTTTGTTTTACATCAACCTTTAATAAACTTACAGATTAAAGAAGTATATAGATAATAAATAACAGAGTGAAAAAAAAAATTGAAGTCATATTACTTTAGACTCCAAAATGTCATTAACAAATAATTATCTGATGGATACTAATTTGATGAAAATTTGTATGGGCAAATTATGAATATAAGAGAGTAAAATCTTAAATTATCAACATTTTCAATATAACAAAAATGTGTGAACAACAACAAAGACAGAAAAATGACATATGAAGACCACGACTTGTATTTATCAAAATTCACAACAAATTTCACATGTGCTTACATATATATATATATATAAATATATATATATATATATATATATATATACAGTGCTTTTTTTGTAAAAAAAAATACATGCCGGTACTCAGTGAGGAATTGCCTAACTCTTAACTACCAAATCGCACCTCAATGCAAGCTAAATCACAACTGCAAAGTAACTATTTTAAAATAATTCAATTTTAACAAATCAATTATAAAAATAATTAATAAACGTTAAAATACAAGAAAAGTAATAATTTTTTCCTCACCTTGAAAAAGGTGCCGTACTAAAAAAGCACTGTATATATATCGGGAAAGTTTTAAGACACAAAAGATATTTTAAATTAAATGGCATGACCAAAAAAAGTGAAAAAAAAAAAAGGTTGTAATTTAAAGAAAACCCAAATAACTTGAATATCTTAATAGTTTCTTAATAATGTAGATTTCTATTTCTTTTAAAATTATACAGTATTTAGGCTAATTAATTACACTTAAAATCAATTATTATACCACTCTCCAACGAGTTTTATCAAACATTGTCCAAAAATAAGAGAGCTTTATTTAATTTAAACAGATACAAATCTTTGTTTTATTAAAAAAAAAAAGGACAAGTTAATAAGCAAAAATAAAACTGGCAATTACATAAACCACAAATAAAACAATATAATTTTTTAGTTGTAAATTAATTAATGAAAAATCCAACTTAATATTTTATATGTTAATGAACTGCAGGGATGAACTTTGTTTTCTCAATAAGTATTGAGTATCTAAAATTGTCAACTGCTATTACATGAACAACAAATTCTTTGCTATTCTAGTTCAGGGGTGGCGATGAATAAGGTCGAGAACAGCCACATTCTGGTTTTTTATTAATAAAAAACATTTTAAAAATACTGCACCATAATCCATTACTCATAATCATAAACAAAAGTAATTAAATTATAGTTCAACCTTGCTCAATGGGAGCTGTACAAAACTCTACAGTTAGCCACCATTTTTATAGTTGGAAAAAATCTCTCCAGTTCTAGCACAAGACAATGGAAATTTTATCACATTATTTTTTGAGTTTCTGAAAAGATTTTCAATGAATGCTAAGATTAAAAAAATTATTGAAGCTTTATTTTGAAAACAGGGGACTGGTGGTCGTGCTGTGTAGAACACTCGACTGTCGATTGGAAGGTCCCTGGTTCGAATCTCAGTGAAAACCTTGGGATTTTTTCAGGTCAAAGTGAGGTCCCCAAATCCACCAGCTTTAAATGGGTACCTGACTTTAAGTTGGGAAGTAAAGGCTGGTAGGCATTGTGCTAACTACACAATCTCTTCATATGCCGAGGTCATAGAAACAGATGAATTCTACACCTCATCTGTCCCGATGGCCCGTTAGGGTTAAGGGAACTGTACTTTTTTATTTTGAAAGTAATTTTTTTAGTGATTTTTTTAGAGTTGCCAAAAAAATGTAAAATTAATTTTTTTTTCTTCTTATTTTAATGTTAAATTAACCTTTTATTTATTTAGTCATCAACTTTAGAAATCTTTCCACTGAATATTAAACATAAGAGAACATAAAGAAAGACATGAAAGAAAATAATAAAACATATATTTGAGCAAACAAGTTAACAAAGTATATTTGTACAGTAACATTCATTATCGATTTCCTGAGTTATAAACACGAGTTGAAACACATAACATAACATGAAGTATTAAGCACAAAACCATTTTTGTTTACCTTGGAAGAAAATCAGATCTTTATGCTGATAAAATACTTTCTAATAACCTAATGTTACACGTGGGATTAAATTTGATGTGCACTTTCTATATTTCCATCACTGATTGGTTGTGGAGGTACTATACCACAAGTGTGAAAATAATTACAATTAATAGCATAAGAACCTGTGACCTGGGCCATACTGATGGGATTAACAGTAAGTTATTCTTTTAAACAAGATGTAGCAGCACCAATTTAAAGTTTATAATCTTTCTTCTAGTTTTAACACACAGAAATTAGAAGGTTGAAAGTCTAAGTTTGCTCCAGAATTATTTATGGTAAATTATGAAAAGCTAAGTAAAATATTTGGTTAAGCTCTTGATTATGTATACTGACAGAAACAGTATTTATACATACCAAACAAACAAAACAAAGTTACAATACAATACATAACATTAGGAATATATGCTTATCATATTTCAAAGTAATTCTGTGATATGAAACTGAACAAACCTTACAGTAAAATTATTACAAATAATACAACCATTTGGCAAAGCGATAAAACATCAATTAAAATATTTACTGTCATGTAGATTTAGTTCTTGCTGTTTCTGAGAAACTTAAACATTAATCATGCTTAAGATGAATAATAAACTGAACAAATGTTTTTACAGATCATGTATGTTATTAAGCATTACAAAGCATTTTTAAACTAAAGTCAAAAACATAAAAGTTATAAAATTATAGAATGAAAGTTTTACTGACATATTAGTCTTTGACATTAGTGATAATGTTTTATTGACATTATTGTGTCTGACATCAAAGACAATACCATTTTGTGAACATATTACTGTGTTAACCACACCACAAGTGTTGAGTAATTAATAAATTTTAATATTATCTGTGTATGCTAGCTACAATATTCTGATAATATCAAATATTAAGTGATAAACCCAGATTTAGTTTGCTGCCATAGATTACTTTTAAATTATACTTTCACTTGTAATTTCAATGAAATAATTAACAAGTACACACCACCTGTATACAAATGAGACTGACATTATGCTACAATATTTAAAAGACATTCCTTATTTACAATTAATGAAATTAATTTACACTGAATCCAAACAAAGCAACACTTATGAAGGCAAAGTCTCTTCATTTTGCAAAGGCCATGGATTTAAATGTTCTACAAAAAATATAGAAAATAAAACATTTTATACACTTCAGAGAGCAACAGTACATAGCCTTGCTCAGTAAATGTAACACCACCAAAGCTCTAATGTAGCTTTATATTGAATCACCAGCTGGATACTAACTTGCCTAGAGAAAAACTTTCTATGTATCTGGGACTCTCTAGGGTAATTTCTGTACATAATTAGTCTGATGGTCACTTTTTTAGACTTCAATCTCTTAATGAAGATTAATTATCTATTGAATTGTTTGTCCACAGCTTCTCTAAAACTCAATTAAAACTACTGACTTTGTTTGAATATGGTACTATCATATTTTGCGTGGACTGTATGCCACTGAACAATGAAAGTTATCATACCATATATTAGAGTTTTTTTTTATTCACCCCCATTTTTATACATTATGTACAATATTGAATTTAAAGTATTCACTAATTCAGCAGAGTTTCCTTAAAATTTAAATTTTTCTCTGTAACAGAAAACACCCCAAGACACAAGGAAGAAAAAAACTTACACAGCAAACTCCAACATGAAGAAAACTGCTTGCAGTGATAAAATGTTTAGTTGAAGTGCCTATGAATATCTTGTGGTACTCAGAATAATATTTAATTCCCCTCTGGTGGTTGAAGAACAACTTCTCTGACAACTGGGGGTAGATCTGTACCATCTTTTTTGACATCTAGCTCTAACAAAACTTTGGAATGTTCTGCACTGATGGTTCTTAGATCTGATAAACGAGACAAGAAACGGGCAAGAGCGTTTCCCCCTTTCCCAGTTTTGGCAGTTTCATATACCTGCAACAATTCAACATAGTCTCCTTGAATTTTTTCCACTTGGTGTTTTGCTTCTAGGCCTGGTCGCTCTATAAAAAAGAAATAATGTAAAATATGTAACAAGTCATCAATGATAAATAACTATTTTAACCATACAATTAATGTTAAAACAATAATCAATTACATACTAGTTATAAATAAGCTCAAGCAAGTTTCTACCTGAAAATATACAGATGGCTGTAAATAGAGTGTATTCAGCGTTATCTGTTTTAGAAATGGCCATGTTGTGGCAAAATTCAAACAACAGTTCAGCATAGTGTCCCAGGCCAGCTGCCTTCATGTTCTCCAAGCTACATGGCTGACCATTAGCAAACACAACACACTGTGATTCTAAATCATAACATCTGGCTGCTCTGATGGTCATCACTTCATTAGATGATGACTGAAAGTCAAATGTTGACACAACATGTTACTAATTCATAATGAATCTTATCAAATAATAAACCAAACACTGTGAAATATATTTAAATATTTTTTTTTACATTAAAATAGACTAACATTTATACTACTACTATTTTTTAAATTAAAATAGACTGACATTTATACTACTACTATTTTTTAAATTAAAATAGACTGACATTTATACCACTACTATTTTTTAAATTAAAATAGACTGACATTTATACCACTACTATTTTTTTACATTAAAATAGACTGACATTTATACCACTACTATTTTTTACAATAAAATAGACTGACATTTATACCACTACTATATTTTACATTAAAATAGACTGACATTTATACCACTACTATTTTTTACATTAAAATAGACTGACATTTATACCACTACTATTTTTTACATTAAAATAGACTGACATTTATGCCACTACTATTTTTTACATTAAAATAGATTGACATTTATACCACTACTATTTTTTACATTAAAATAGACTAACATTTATACCACTACTATTTTTTAAATTAAAATAGACTGACATTTATACTACTACTATTTTTTAAATTAAAATAGACTGACATTTATACCACTACTATTTTTTAAATTAAAATAGACTGACATTTATACCACTACTATTTTTTTTACATTAAAATAGACTGACATTTATACCACTACTATTTTTTACAATAAAATAGACTGACATTTATACCACTACTATATTTTACATTAAAATAGACTGACATTTATACCACTACTATTTTTTACATTAAAATAGACTGACATTTATACCACAACTTTTTTTGCATTGAAATAGACTGACATTTATACCACAACTATTTTTTGCATTGAAATAGACTGACATTTATACCACAACTATTTTTTGCATTGAAATAGACTGACATTTATACCACTACTATTTTTTACATTAAAATAGACTGACATTTATACCACTACTATTTTTTACATTAAAATAGACTGACATTTATACCACTACTATTTTTTACATTAAAATAGACTGACATTTATACCACTACTATTTTTTTAAAAACAAACAAAGCACAAAGAAAAAAAAAAAAAAAAAACAACAAACCTTTAAGAGAGTTACTTGATCATTTTTGGACAAAGAAAGAAAGCCAGGCAAACCTTTGGCATATTCTACAATAAGCTGAGTAATTATAACAAATGTTGATGCCATTGCACTCATGAATGTTTTAGAATCTAAGGAAGTCTGGTTTCGAAAATCAAAGTCTTTCTGTAAAATAAAGTTTAGCAATAATTAAGTTTAGTGAATAAAAATCTTAACTGTTTAATAAATGAATACACTACAAATTATGTATGTACATGCACTGGATACTTTGAGATGAACAAAAATAAAGATCCTAACATAGAATGTTTTCAGTAACAAAGAGGCAAACCTAAAAAAAACAACCAAACAATCATGATATTCATATAGTTCATGTTTTAGCCCAAAAATTAGCAAATTTGTCAAAAGTACAAATTACAACATAAAACGTTTAAAAAAAAAGTTCAAATAACTTTCTAATTAACATACTCTATTAAAATTAAAACTTTAATATTTCATTAATAGGAGGCTTATAGAAAAACATTCACATCTCACTGTGTGGTTTATGTTGGCTCAGAATATATATATTGGGAAGATCTTTGGCAAGTGGCAAACCAAGACCCCATAGACTTACAAATATCCAGAAGGAAATGGAGATGGATTGGTCATTCACTCAGAAAACAAACCAAAAGACATTTCAAAAATGGCTCTCCAGTGGAACCCATAAGGCCAGAAAAAGGTTGGCCGCCCATAGACCACTGGGAGGTCTTAGGAATAGGAAATGAAGTGTTGCAACCTTACATGGAGTGAACAGAAAAAGACATGCCTCAATTGAGTGCCCTAGAGAGTTATTGCTGAGGCCTTTACACAAATGTAAACTTCAAGTAAAAAAAAAAACATAAGTAAAAGGGTATAAAACAAGATATTATACATGTTGAGTTAAAGAAAAATTTGAGAATGTGATAGTGCGCTTTGTTAAAATGTCAAGTAGCTGTGTTACAAAAAAACAACTTTAACAAAAAAAAAATTGTCAAAAGTCCATTCACAAAAAAACAATGTGATTTTTCAAGACCTAAAATAATGCAATCTAAGATAAGAAACAAATCAACCAAACCCCATTATTTTAATATTATTCATCTGCCAAATAAGTCAAAAAACTTTTAACTTTTACTTACTTTATATTAAATGCATAATTAACTGATTCCCTACTATTTCCTGTTTTTATATCTAGAGTATTTAGAACATTCAAAATAAAATATTGATAGAAAAAGCAATTTAACTAATATATTTTTCAAGTGCTTACATGTTGATACTTTTCTATTTAAACACTATGAAAAAAAATATAGTTAAAAATGTAAAATACCAAAGCAGTCTCATAGCTTTCCTCATCAGCAAATTCATACTTTTCTTGTAAGGCTACCAGATTTTCTATTTGCTGACGTTGATGATCATCTATTTTTTTAAGTGGGTCACAAATTTCATCTGTCAAAGAGATCGGTGATGCAGCACCGACATATGTTGAGGCAGTTGATGACAAAGAAAAGAAATTCGGCTTGGTGTCCACTAAGGGGGCATAAGTAACTGTATCACTTTCAGAGCTGTGGCCCCCACCAAAACTGTCAGGGCTCTGAACTTCTTTTTTGGGTACATATCTCTGTTTGGCTTTACGTCGTGCATCTCGAGCTTTACATTGGTCTTCTGACAAAAGGCCTGTAAAATAAATTATTTCCTGGGTGATGAGGTGTCATAAAAAAATAAGCAGTGGTTAATAAAATTATAAAAGAAATACAATTCTGTGTCTATAAGAATTAAATAAATAGTGAAATCTTGTTGGTTAGAAATAAAAAATGCAAAGGGGAAAATATTTACATTCTTCTTTCATCCCTACTTCTCGGCATCGCCGCAATCTACAAAACTGACACTTTCGACGCATCCACATGTCCATCTCACAGTTACCGCCATATTTACAGTGATATGTGGCAGTTTTGGTGATACTTCGCCTAAAGAATCCTGAAATTGCAATAATTTTTTAAAAATATATTAGTTACTTTAAATAAGAAGGTAAATTCAAAAGGCACTTTCAACAGATGAACACAGTATTTAACATATTAAACTGTCCCTTAATGATCTATATGTCATGAACATATTCTTAAATACAAAATAATAATTAACATCCATTAAATGTCTTTTTAGCTTATATATATGAATGTGAACACTATAGTTTGCTTATTGCTGTAGTTTTTAATCCCAAAATTCAAAATGCTCAAAGCTTTTTAAAAAAATAATCAAAGCATTTTCAAAGCAGCTATAGTTAGTGTCATTTACATTGCCTTAATGAGTTTTAAAATGTCGCAACATTTAAAATTTTCTATAGTGAACTCAATAGGGCATTTGAAAGTTTCATAAAAAACTTACTTGGACTATAAACTTTAAAAATAGCTAATTAGCTTTAATACTAATTAATCATGAGTTTAACTAAAGCAACACCAGATTAGTGATAATCACTTTGATATGAATTACAAGTATGAACAAGTTTGTCCATTTTTCGCATGTTGCATAATCTGTTGTATAAATAAATAATAAAGCATGATATAAGAATAAAGTAGAATGAAGTGTTGTAAAAGTTTTTGTTGTTTTACTTTTTGATTATCACATTATTATTAACAATTTTTTTTCTTTGATGACAAAACAAATACATGATTTTAATTAAACTATGTACCATTTTGCTATTATTTTTGCCTCTTTTGAATGCTGTTCGATTAGTTAGAAATACAAAAAGATTGTATCTGAATGTTTTTTTTTCCAATGCAAAGCAATACTAGACAACTCACTAGAAAGGAAAGAATAATATTCAAGGATAGCCTTAAAAAAATGAGCAGAATCTATAGGGCCTTAGTGTTCAAAGGTCTTACCTTTACAGCCTTCACAACTGAGTGCATTATAATGATAACCTGAAGCCCTGTCTCCACAAATCTTACAAAGCTCTTCTTCAATGCTCTTTCCTTCAATGCCACTTCCTTTTTTTCTCTTGGGGTCGGAAGGACCTCCTAACTCACCAGCAGTGTCCAAGGGATTGTAAGCACTGCTGCCAGCACCAGGAACAAAATTCATCCGGTCAGCTAAGGATAAATGACTCTGGCCACTGTCGGGGGGCATCTCACCCTCAGGGAGAACTGGTGAAAATTTCAGAAAAAAAAATAGAGCCAGGTGAAGATTTTAGTAAAAATATTATAAAATAGTGTAAATGAGATAAAATATTCAATAAAACGAATGCAAATATTGGAAGCATACATACATTTATTGTAATGGCCCATTTTTTAATTAATATATAACCAATGGAGTGATACAATTCTTTTTTTTTTACATTAGACTGAACAGTTGTGTACATTATTCTGAGTACACCAATGAAATGCACATTTAACAAATCATGACAGTAATACATTCTGATACAATCTTTACATGGAACAGCAATTAGCTTCCTTTCTTTTACTGGAAAGCACAAAAATACACCAATGAATAAAAAATTAAATAAAATTGAAATAATTTAGCAAATATAAAGGAAATAAATAAATGAGTAGATAAAAAAGAAAGAAGGGCTGATAGTGCATTTGAAAAAACAAAAGAAAATAAATCATGTCTCCAAATGGTCTCAGTAATTATCTGTTCTTAAGGACAGACACAAACAAGGCATGGTTCAATAAAAGATTATCTCAAGGTCTGGACACGGTGACGTCATTCGATGACCAGATAACAGACAGATCAAGCTTCATGTTTTTATTTCAATAATACTTTGTATAAAGAAAAGATAAATCCAAGTAAATAGTTCGTTGGCCCTCTACACAAAATATGAGAAAAAAAAAAAAACATCCGCCGCATTCCAATTTGAGGATCCCTGTGTTCATCATGAAGCGGCTGGTAGTGGATCAGGTGGCACTTTCAACCAATCGATAGTATTAGAAATGTTCAGCTATATAGGGAAAAGGATAATAACAGGGAGCGCTACCAAATCTAACAGGAGGAAAAAACAACAACAGAATATTGGTGTCTGTGTTACTAAACTTATCGAGGGTATCTGTCTGTTTCACACCTTAACAAATATGAAATCTGTGTGAATAAAACTGATAACCATACTATGATTGAGTGCTGTCCATACGGTGCATATGTTAGTGGGCCAGATTTTTTTAAAATCTGAAGACCATCAACAATGAAACTGCATGAGGCTACAGAGAAGTATGTAATAATTACTTAGCTAAGTGAACGTGAGATGTGACGAATGATGACAAGGGAGTTAAAAAATGACAGCTGAATTTTGTGTGCTAATAAATACACCGAGAGGCTACCGTGTTTAGTGTAATAATCTCTTAATATATAACCTAATCAACATAAACCAGAAGTGGGAATAACGGTTTTATAACAGACAAATGAAGTTATTACAGTCATAACGTGCGTGTTATGTAAACACGCAGTCAACTATGGCTTAAATCTCTACATCCTATTGTAAACAAAAGTTACTGACCGAATTCAATGCACACCGGACTTCAAACTGAGCAAATAAAATGACTTGAAAATATGCACATGCCGAAGTCAAATGTAATAAAGGCGAACTGAATGTGTTAATTTTGATAATTAATAAGACATGTAATTATGGGAATAAAACGTCATACATCTAGTGCAAGCAGAATACTTGAGACTCCCTCTGTGAGTCTTCTTTATGGACTTCACTTATTATGCACTTTTCATTACCACATATTGTACTTACTGACAGCTTCCGCCTCATTTCAAGGGCGAGTTCTGTTCTATCAAACTTTTTATAGTCTCCTTTTAAATGGCTCGTGGATCATTTTTAAATTGTGGCAGTTATTGGGATAAATTAGCGACAATCACTGGGATACATTAGCGGCAATCACTGGGATAAATTAACGACAACCACTGGGATAAATTAACGACAATCACTGGGATAAATCAACGACAATCACTGGGATAAATTTGCGGCAATCACTGAGATACATTTACAGCAATCATTGGGATAAATTAGCTGCAATTACTGGGATACATTAGCAAATAGATCAAATTTCAATTGAAAAAAGCTAAAATAAACACTAATGTACCGTAGATCTAGATAAGAGCTATTGAGATAGATATTTCCGAACATGTGAGATATTTCCAAACATGTGAGATAGATATTTCCGAACAAGAATTAACGTCTTTAGTCCATGACAGTACACCATTGGCGTCATCAGTACATTACAAGACATTAAAAAGTTTATCAGTTTATCGGTCTGTGGATTCAATCATTCTAAGGAACCATTCTGAACAATCATTAACTCATTAACATTTAAATAAAAGGTTTTGATAAACAGCCGTTTTTTATAACAAATTTTCCCGCCAATACCCAAGCATTCAAAACAATACCAATGAGAAATAAAGAGTGAAGATTTGATTAATCATAATTAATAACATATTTAATTATAGACGAGAGCAAATTACGAGAGACAAAATCTGAGCGATTCTCTCTGTAGCTATGACATATGTTTATCGTGACACTGTATACAATTCTGCACACTTGTACATTACAATCTGCAGATACCTAACAACTGGGCCTTGCCATTCAACATTAATAAACACTGAGATGTCGCATCATGATAAAACAATTGGAAGTAACTCAGCAGGCGGTTTGGTTGTGATGCGTGGTGGTGATTCAAGGTTCGAGCCCTAATTGAAACCAGTTCAAGTCCTCCGAAGTGTTTACTTGGTTACTGCATTATGTAGGGGGGGGGGGGGAGTTATAAAAACATTCCAATAAAAATATTGTAAATCGTCGGGACATTCCTATCTGAAGTAATCCAAAACACACGGAGAGACAATAAGAGAAGCGGACATGAAGCAGGGGAAAACACACTACCATGTGCCGTACACTTCCAGATTACTAATACATGTACTACATATATATTTATTGTACGCAATGTTGATACTAGGAGCTGTGATAATAACGAACTCACCAGTATTGTGTTGTGCTTATCTTTCATTACAGAAATTACAAAAACAAATACAAGGAACCAGTAAAAGGGACAAATAATTATGTGTGCGTTCTTGCTTTGGAACCCCTACAGCACCCGAGTGTTTCGGGAAAAGAGTCAACAGAAAAAAAAAGCCAATACTACAAAACAAACAAAGACAACAATTAAAAATAAAAAATCCAAACAGCGAATAAAATGGGTTGAAAAAAGAAAGTTGGGTGGAATAAAAAGAGGTGGTAAAAAAAATGTCAACAGTAAAAAAAAACGTCCATAGTAAGAAGGTCAACAGTCAAAAAAAAAAGTAACCAGATATAACGTGTACTGTATCACGTGTATGTGAACAAAGATATATCACCCTATTGTACATTGAAAGATGGGTTCGAAATCTGAATACAATATTTTGGAATGTGATTTGATTACAGACCCATTAGTGATTCAAAACGCACTTTTAATAAAGTAAAACATTTAGCGTTTTACTTCTTTTTTCAAATGTCCCAACTTTAAATACTTATGAGACAATTACCCTCCAAGGTGGTCAAGGAGCATTCTAAAAGTAGTTGATGACATCACCATTTCAAATAACTGGGACACACATTTTTAACCCGATTCCGTTTTTACCTCTTCCCGAGTTTTTCTGAATATCATAAAGATATCACACAACTAAAACAGAAGCATATTTCTCAACTGCACAAACAATAAACATTCTGGCTTTTAAAATGTTAATAAGTTGGATTACAATTCAATAAGAGTGAGACTCGTAGTGATTTAACCCCCCCCCCCCATTTTGCCTCATCCAACCAGCTGCAATGAACATAAGAGTCGTCTTGACATATGCACTGAGATTATAAATTATAACTAGTCTAGATGTGTAATGGCATGTTAAATGTATATCTAGTCTAGACGTGTAATGACATGTTAAATTTATAACTAGTCTAGACGTGTAATGACATGTTAAATTTATAACTAGTCTAGACGTGTAAGACATGTTAAATTTATAACTGGTCAAGACGTGTTATGACATGTTAAATGTATAACTAGTCTAGATGTGTAATGACATGTTAAATTTATAACTAGTCTAGATTGTAATGACATGTTAAATGTACAACTAGTCTGGGCGTGTTATGAAATAGAAAGTTATAACAAGTCCTGAAATGTGAACATTTACAAATAATCTAGACATGTGTAAAGAGATGCTAAAAGTCGTACACTCATGTGTTATGAAATGTTAAATGTATCTCACGTGTACAGAGATGTTAAATGTATATGCCATCTAGGCAAGTGTACTGAGAACAAGAATTTCATTCAATTTTTGTAGTATGTGTTCAATTTTTTAGATGAACTTGAAGAAATAATACTAGTCAAAACTGTACATAGGGAAAAGAAACAGGCAGACAAACGGCAACCAGACATTTCCGTGCAAGTTTCCACAATGCTTCAATTATCTCCCGTCCAGAGTTCAATAAAAAAAAAAGGGGGATTTCTGATCCGAAGAATTTACATTTTAAAAAAAAAATTAAAGTGACAGAGATGTATTTTGTTAACAGCGAGTCAGACACGAGCTGTACATAAACATTATTGCTTATTACACACACACATGGTGAATTATTTCGAGCAACTCTACAGTGATCACATTAAAGAATCAATACACCGCGTTTCACCATCACTATATATATATATATATATATATATATATATATATATATATATATATATACACACACAATGGTGGATGAAGTGATTCATTTCTCAACCAAAGGTGAAGTAGAAACTAACGCACAAAATAAAAGCTGTCTCCTATGTCCACTCAATCAGCAGTGGCCTCGGGTCCTATCACGTCTATACTCGGTATTTCTGTCCTAGACGGTGCAGGTTTCATGTCATCTACTGAAATTAAACATGACACCCGCCTTCCTCTCCCCCGCACCCCTGCAACAATGACACCCTGTGCTCACGTGGAAATAATCATTCCATAATAAGTTTTTATGTCTAGGAACTAAAATGTGAAATGTGTTTTAAAGTTGGTAAAACGAATGGTGCTATTTTTTCTTCTATTTACTGGTGGACATGTTGCCCAGACATGTAACACCACTATTTTTTTTTCACTCACCCTACCCCCCCCCCACCATACCCGCATTGCCAGTGGCCATATCACGTGACACAGATACAAACTACTCATCATCATTCTTATCTTGCTCGAGTTATTTAGAGCAGATAATAAAATCTAGGTCATTTCAACTAGCATGAGCAGGGTCAATATAACCTTTTCTTAACAATTCCTGGCGTACGAAAATAAATGAGAACAGCATACCACATACACTGTGTATGTTTAGATTAGCTCACTATATACCACAGGAGAGTGCATTAATTATATCAATGAGAGATTATTAGTTCCTATTTAATTTTCTAACCGCTGACGACGTCCGGTAATCTTGGTAATTGGTCTGCGGCATACATATCAACAGCCCTGTAAACGTTTTGTTCTTAATGAATGTAAAGCATTATGACGTGAGGCTACCTGCACACACATTTATGGTGCTGTAAAATATATAGCTCTTAATGGAAACCAATTACACGTGAGCCAACTGCACACTTATTTACAGCGCAGTAAACGTTTCGCACGTTTTCATGCCAAGGGTCTGGAACGGTTACACCAAACAATCTTCCAAAATCTAGTTTGAAGCTTTACCTTAAACGTTCTCGATGAAGGACTGCAAATAGGACTTTATCAAAGTGACACAAATAAAGCTAATTGAAGAAAAAAAAATTGCGGATGCCTAAAAAGAGAGAAAATTAAAATATTTTTGTTTTATTATTATTTTGCGCGTGCAAATGCTTAATGTTTTTTTAGATCAGCACTAGAAGTAAACCTGGCGTTGCTCGGGAGGAAGAAAAGCTACGTGACATTTGAAACATTTTAATGTTTACAACCAACTCAGTGGCGGGGCTGGGGCTTGATAAGGTAAAGAAACATGCTAATTCACGCCACCTAGTGTGTAAAACAGGGGTGGGCAAACCTTCTTGATTTGCGGGCCGCATTGGGATCGTAAATTTGACCGGAGGGCCGGACCAAGATCAGATAGATGTAGTGTAAACATTAACTACTATACACGAAAGTAAATGTAATAACGTGAAAGGCTGGTGATGTATGGGACGGATGGCCGAGTGGTGTAGATACTCGACTGTCATGGGTTCGATCCTCGGTGAGACTCATAGAATTTTTCCATGTTATTTGGTGCAAAGTCGTCCCACAAGTCCACCCAGCTTTAAATGGGTACCTGACATAAGTTGGGGAAGTAAAGGCGGCTGGGCGTTGTGCTAACCACACAATCCCTTCATATGCCAAAGTTATAGAAACAGATGAATTCTACACTTCATCTGCCCCGATGGCCCAATAGGGCTAAGGTGATGTACGTCTGTACTTCTCTATGCAAATATTCATCTATCTTGGAAACAAATTAACCTGCCAGTCACTGGTTTTTAATGGAACAAAAAACACGGAGGTACCACCGGAAAATAAATGCTCCTTATACTTTTGCACAGTTAAAGAAAGTCGAACAGACATCCAGATGTTCACGTTTATAAATATTGACATTTTTGTTATATTTATTTTTTTTTGGCGTGCTAGGAAAATTTTCTTCCAAGTGTACCAAGTTTGGCATGCGTGCTGCGTAATAGCCATCTTTTGTCTAAATTCTAGAAAGTATATAACAGATGGGTGAGTAGGATGAGAAAAGATCAAAGGAAAACCAATGTTGTAATGACATAAACACAAGATTCACATTAAAAAAAAAAACAACCTTGGTGAGATGAAAATGAAAGAGACACACACACACACGTGTCACACTGACCATCATGTAGTTAATGTAAATACAATTACATTGTTTTTTATTCTATACAATTACATTGTTTTTTATTCTATACAATTACATTGTTTTTTATTCTATACAATTACATTGTTTTTTATTCTATACAATTACATTGTTTTTTATTCTATACAATTACATTGTTTTTTATTCTATAAAGCTTTAAAGCCCCCCTCCCCTTCTCCCCTGGCGAACAATGGATGATGTCGTAGTAAACCAGATGATTCAACGTAGTAAACCAGATGATTCAACGTAGTAAACCAGATGATTCAACGTAGTAAACCAGATGATTCAACGTAGTAAACCAGATGATTCAACGTAGTAAACCAGATGATTCAACACAGTAAACCAGATGATTCAACGTAGTAAACCAGATGATTCAACACAGTAAACCAGATGATTCAACGTAGTAAACCAGATGATTCAACACAGTAAACCAGATGATTCAACGCAGTAAACCAGATGATTCAACGCAGTAAACCAAATGATTCAACGCAGTAAACCAGATGATTCAACGCAGTAAACCAGATGATTCAACGTAGTAAACCAGATGATTCAACGCAGTAAACCAGATGATTCAACGTAGTAAACCAGATGATTCAACACAGTAAACCAGATGATTCAACGTAGTAAACCAGATGATTCAACACAGTAAACCAGATGATTCAACGCAGTAAACCAGATGATTCAACGCAGTAAACCAGATGATTCAACGTAGTAAACCAGATGATTCAACGCAGTAAACCAGATGATTCAACGTAGTAAACCAGATGATTCCAGATGATTCAACGTAGTAAACCAGATGATTCAACGTAGTAAACCAGATGATTCAACGTAGTAAACCAGATGATTCAACGCAGCATCCCCCAGGATAATCTCATAACAGAAAAGTTAAATACTAAAAAAATTGCACAACGTTTTAACAACATTCATTTCAAGCTGCATTTTTACAGAAGATATGTTATAAATAAAATTCACAAAAAAAAGTACAATAAAGAGGTTAATTATTCCAAAAATGAATCCCCAATTTATTTTGCCAAATCTTTTTTTTTTACAGTGAGATCTATAGAGCACAACAAGATTACCAAATTAATTTTAAAGGTGTCGGTACATTTGTTGAAGAAAAACTTGCTCATAAAACACAGAAAGATGATGAATTAAAAAAAAACACAGAAAAGGGCAATAAATAAAACCAAGCTCAAGTATTATCGGGATGTTGAGTATGTTGCTCCTATTTATGTCATCGTGCAATAAGTAGGTGTATGCAAATAACATTATTGTTTTATCTCCTTTACTAAATCACTGGGCCATCATGTCTACAGCTTAATTACGGTCACAGTGAGTCTGTTAAATATCACATCCATAAAATTATTGTAACATCACATATATTGATAATTAAATTACCGGATCATCACATCTCTTAAATTACTGCAACATCATTGAAGTAAAATGTGCTTTCCAGACTCTTTGCCTATGGCCCGCCACGCGATATTGAACTACTTCACACGATAGATTAAAATATAAGACCAGGGACAAAGATGGCGGACTGACTAAAGAAAAGAGAACAAGCAATTTAAGTCTTTTCCGTTTCGGACAAAGGACATTTTAGAGCATTTTCGTGTAAGCAGTGGCTACGGTTACGATAAATAGAGAGAGAAGTAATCATGTTGAATAACTGTTACAAAAATAAATAATGATTACGCCCCTTTGATTAGCTTTCATTATTTATATTTAAAATATAAGCAAAAACGGTACTTAAAACGCCCCCTTTTTCGGCCCTCAGAGGTCAGATCGCGAAATGAACTTTTGATGTACACTTGGCAGGCCAAGACCTACAAAATGATATATACATCATGGGTCTAGGACTTATGGTTGCTTAGATATAGGGCGCTCCTTTGTTAATATAGCTTATATAGTAAAAAACGGTACTTAATACGCCCCCTTTTTCGGCCCTCAGAGGTCAGATCGCGAAATGGACCAAAGTGTTTTTTTGGTAGGCCAAGACCTACAAAATGATATATAAATCATGGGTCTAGGACTTATGGTTGTTGAGATCTAGGGTGATGACGGACAGACAGACAAAACGGGGACAATGCTCTAAAAAAGATCGGGTATTCCTATTCAGCTGGAAATACTAAATATAAGCAATCAATGTTTGAGAACATACAGAACTAATGCCAACCATTGCAGAAGCCGCAATACGAAAAACTAATTGAACAAGTCTAGTTAAATGTCCGTTGAACGTCCCATGCTATATGTTATGCATCTTATTATACAAACACATTTATTGCGGTTAAGCCAAAAAGTTCATATATTTAAAAAATAAAATAAAAACAGCATTGGGGAAAAAAACGTTGCGAGGATTACACAAGATGTTTTCAAGTAGAAGGAGTCAATTGAAATGTGACATACAGGTTACAAGAGGGTTGGGAAAAATACTGATCTAAAACAGATTCCAAGTGGTTGAGATTTTAGGAGTTCGGATTTGGAGTAAACAGCGTACTTTATTGACAATGCACTATTCATATAGTACTATTTAGACAGCACAATACAAATAGTACAATTAAGATAGCACAATACCAACATAACTCGAAATCCAATACACATGCAACTGAAAATATGAGAATACAGTGTATGGAGCCCACAACGTTTGAACCTACAGAATACCAAAGCTGCTTTGTAATGTCACGTTCTTAAAAAAATTAACAGCAAATCTTCGTGTGCCTAAGGAAGGACACCATTGTTTCCATTAGTTAATAGAGGAAACACAAAAACTGTTCATACAACTAAAACGATTAGAATTTCAACCAGGTTCGGAAACGGATTTAAAGTCAATACCAGTAGTGGGCAGGCATGATGTCTACGAAAGCCGCATCCAGGATTTGTATTCGCAATGTAGTTCATTTTTTCAACATTTGGTGAAAGTTGGATGGATGGTAGATAAAAATCAAGAGTCATCAAGAGTGTGTGAAGTCCCTGTAAAGATGAGATGAAATCTCTGAGATCCTATAAACCACTAAATCACGGTTTATATGGTGTCCTTCTTTCGTCCCCTCCATAGCCGTTAGTGCAATAGCGATGGAGGCACCACGGGAGATAAAGCGGGGAGTTAAGCCATGACCTGAAATATTCTTTGGTCCTCACCGGAAATTGAACCAGGGACCCTCAGGTCGACCGTCGAGCGCTTTATCACAAGACCACCCGTCCCCACAGTCATCAAGAATAGCATGGTGCTCTCAGAGACACACTACACCACCACATACTACGGTGCCGTAAACGACTATTACAGTTTAGTACGGCCATGACTGAAACATTTGTTTTCTTTTTCTATTATTTCATAACTAAATGTTGTTCAGTTTACTATGATATGGCTCTATTTAGGTTATATATAAATATATATATATATATATATATATATATATATATATATATATATATAAACCTGAATACAGCTCTGACAGACCTCATGCATGGTTACCCCTAATCTATACAGTACAAATGAAGTGGCTACCCCTGGTCTACACAGTACAAATGAAGTGGCTACCCCTGGTCTACACAGTACAAATGAAGTGGCTACCCCTGGTCTATACAGTACAAATGAAGTGGCTACCCCTGGTCTACACAGTACAAATGAAGTGGCTACCCCTGGCCTACACAGTACAAATGAAGTGGCTACCCCTGGTCTACACAGTACAAATGAAGTGGCTACCCCTGGTCTACACAGTACAAATGAAGTGGCTACCCCTGGTCTACACAGTACAAATGAAGTGGCTACCCCTGGTCTACACAGTACAAACGAAGTGGCTACCCCTGGTCTACACAGTACAAATGAAGTGGCTACCCCTGGCCTACACAGTACAAATGAAGTGGCTACCCCTGGCCTACACAGTACAAATGAAGTGGTTACCCCTGGTCTACACAGTACAAATGAAGTGGCTACCCCTGGTCTACACAGTACAAATGAAGTGGCTACCCTTGGTCTACACAGTACAAATGGAGTGGCTACCCCTGGTCTATACAGCACAAATGAAGTGGCTTTGTTATTATTAGAATGTCAGCAAAGAACGAACAAGAAAGAAAAATAATAAGTTTAAGCTTTACTCTTTGTATAATCCTATTTGAACTATTTAAAGTGAGTGACTAGGTCAGACATGGGCCACGTACGGCCAGACATCGCCAGCAATGGGGTTTGATCCGGCCCGCGCTCTGCTCTTCACTTTTTTAAAATCAATGACGTCTACATTGAATTTATATTATTCGATACGGACCATCCATCTATTGCTATTGGTTCGTCCTTCTTGTCAAATGAAAGCGCCCAATGAGACCCGCGGTAAAAAAACAAACAACTATGGTTATCCCTGGGTTAATCTGTGATCAACCTAAACATTACAATTCCCTGTCATGGCATTAACAGGAAGAGAGGGTTGTATAAAATGTTACGACTATTATTATAGTAAGTTACGGTCCCGGTAAGATCAGGACTAAATTATTGGCTTTGATTCTGATACTGTGCGGCGAAAGGTTCGGTGACCTGAACAGGTCAAATCTCGATGACCACGGTCATTGCATTACACCTGAGACAGCGGTTCTCACCTCCTGTGGAAGCCTACAATGACCAATCCTTGGCCCAATGTAGTTGTAAGCTATGTGGTAAGGTGAAAACGATCAATGGTTGTAGTATGGGGGCAAACTGGTGGAGTAGGAATTGTAATTGTATGGACACTGGCTTTCAACGAGATCTTGTCTAGGCTAAGTTTGTGACGCTGTAGATTGAATGCGATTGTCTATGTAGGTGAATGAGCAATCTAATTTTTCATATTGACATGTAGGATCACTCACAACTTAATTATACAAAGATCTAGCAATATCTGACGCAACAGTTAGGTTTTAAAATACTGAAGAAAAAAAAACAACTGATCTGACAAAGAAAAAAACTGGAGACAAAGTAGTGGAGGGGAGGGGATTGAATTCCAAATCCACCCCCCCCCCCCGCATGTTTTATGTGGACGGAGACAATTATTCAGGTGTTTCACCAAAAAAAAAAAGAACAAATTAATTAATGAACTACATATCTCGAATGACTGAGTGGGCAAGTTTCATTACGAGACTTGCTCTATCTCACTTTTATAATTTGTCTATACAGCCAATAAGTTCACTGGCATGGACAGGGATATGCATACTTTTATGTATATAAATATAATGTTACATGTAGGCCCAACATACTTTTATGTATATAAATATTATTTTACATGTAGGCCCAACATACTTTTATGTATATAAATATTATGTTACATGTAGGCCCAACATACTTTTATGTATATAAATATAATGTTACAAGTAGGCCCAACATACTTATATGTGTACAAATATAAATAAATGTAGGCCCAACATACTTTTTATGTATATAAATATAATGTAACAAGTAGGCCCAACATACTTTTATGTATATAAATATAATGTAACAAGTAGGCCCAACATACTTTTATGTATATAAATATAATGCTACATGTAGGTCCAAGATACTTTTTATGTATACAACTATATTGTTAAATTCACTATTTTGAAAACTCTCCGATGACTAATCTGTATGTTATATTTTTAACATGTAAAACTTTAAGAACCTAGACGTCGAAGATGACGACATTTAGAATAAAATGTCAGTAATAATATGCATTGCTATTTATTTTTTTTTTGTATTCCTTTAATGTACAGTTTAAAGAGATGACAAACACTTTAGAGACCTACCTATTTTCCTACGTAAATGTAAAGAACGCCTCGGTTCAAAACTGAAAACCTCGTCAGAAAAAGAGCACATAAACAAAGAAATTTCCTCCGGACAAAAACAACGGCCACAGTGAGAGAAACGTTAAACGGGTACATGTGCAGGAGGGAAAACAAACTGACCCAGCGCTGGATACCAATGCAATGACTACCACCACACTGGCCCCCACACTTCCATATAACAATGTTTACCCCCCCCCCCCATCCAACCCGTACTTCCCCCCTTCATTCCACACACAATGCCCCATTCACGAGTGGGAGGAAGAGGTTTTAAACATAATTCGCCAGGCCAGCGTTAGTGAGTGACCGCCAGTTGACCCTGTATTCACCCATACCTTGCCTGCACTGTGCATTCAGTGTCGATAGGCCGTGTACACAGCAGATAAAAATAGCGGTGCGTCAGTTCCGGTCAGCAGTAGAAAGAAAAGCCTCGGTGTGTTGGGTAATCTCAACTGTACACCAGCTGCCAACCTGGATGGTTTATATCCAGATTTAGAAATGATATGATTTATAAGACAATGATAATCAATATTAAAGACCAAGATATTTTTTTTTGTATTCCGGAAAGAAGTCAGCACCCCCTGCTGTGCCCATCTCAAACCACTGACTAATTGTTTAGATTTCATTGTGTTTCCCATGTCATAAGTTCAGGACCATTGTATAATAGTGATATATCTTTTTTTTATATTATAAATCATTATGAGTTTGTTGTCCGAAGTGCACGTAATCTGATAGAAAAAAAGAATGACTACATTTATATCATACCTTTAAAAATAATATAACACAAAAAGGAAAAGATAACTAACGACATCAAAAATCTCATTTGTTAATTATACGATTTAACTGACTTGGAAAAAAAAAACATCCTAGCAAAAAAAAACCCAGCTTTCAACCTAGTAAGGAGAATGTGAGGGGAGGGGTGTGACATTTAACTTGATCAGGTATCAATTTATGTCTTGCATTTCAGTTTAATTAATAGCTGCATTCTAAATATTTCACATCTTATCTGCTGGAGTGAAAAATGAGCGTTTTAGAAATACAAACATAATACAGTTGCTGATGTTTTTTGTGTACGCTTGTCGGTGATTGCATAAGACACACAAACCAGACAAATTATAAATATCACAATATCATAAATTTCCTTCTAATCAGGGTTCCGTTTTATCGAGATTATTTTGGTAATAAATTATTGACCGATATTCAACGTCCTTAAACTATAAATACACCAGTCTAGGATTGACACAAGAGCTCACGTAAAGAAGTTTTTATTTTTATTATTTAAATTGTTGACGTGATAAAGTAACACTTGATATAGAAAGGAAATATTAGCTTCAGCTGATTCTTGGTGTAAACGATAGCCAGTGTTTATTTACAACAGACCAGACATTGTTGAAAATGTATTTTTTTTTTGTATTAATTAAATTTAAATGTAAATGAATGTAAAATATTTTTGTGTGAAATATAACCGATCCATATATTTTCACTGTTAAAGTAGATATGACATTTGATTATCTGCTCTACTTTAATAGACAGATATTTTCTATCTATTTGTAAATTATTGTTTGGTGAAAAAAGTTGTCAGTTGTAAATAGGATTCACGCTTTAGCTAATAACTCCAATTGCCTTGAAATGTACACACAAAATAGCAGTAAATTATTCGGCGTGTTTTTATATACATTTATATCGACATCACATCTGTTATATTTAAAAAAAATATTTAATCGATTGGTTTGGTAAAATTATTTATTTACTTCACATTATTGTTCTTTTTTTTTTAACCACGGAAGGTAATTCAATATTAAAGACAAATTGTTCGCTGAACCAACTGCAAAATCGCGAAAAATCAAGTAATAACATTTCATATAGAACGACAATTTTAATGTCATAGCGAAAGCATTTTCATTTGACTTTGAAATAATTTTGCCATGTAAATTTCCTTCCATTTAAACCTGGCATTTACTTATAGTTACAGTTACACATACCCCTCCATTTGTATCTGACTTTCCCTTTCATTACTGGCATCCCATTTTATTTACATTCGCGGTGTACGGTAAGATATTGTTAACAAGCAGATATCTTTCTAATTTCCCACTGCAGTGGTTGAAGCACTACAAAAAAAAAAAGTACGTGTTAGCATGTCGTCCATTTTGAGAACCGCTTGTTGTTACCTCCATCCATCGTGTACACACACACACACACAGTCTGGCGCGCGCGCGAGGAAGAAATAAAAAACCACACCGATGAGATCAGTGCGACATTTCACGAGCAGTTAATCGAATTGTACAGTTAGTATTTCAGTCTAGGCCAGTATGGAAACATTGCTAATAGCTGACCTGGGATATAAATAAAGCTTAATTGTATCTAAAGCAAGTTGCTGTTTTTTTCCCCTCCCAATGGGCTAGGCTACATTCTTGTCGGTAATTGAGCGATCTGGCTATGTTAAAAGCAGGTTTTGAAATCTTCATTTGTCTATATAAAGTGAGTGTGTGTTGTCAACTCAAACAATTGCATTCACAATCTAACCATTAGGTCCAATCTCAGGTTGACATTATTCACTTCAGTATCTTTTAAATCAAAATGACGCTGATTGCGTTGAAAGATTGCTAAGTATTGTGACGTACACGTTGCGTAACAAAAATCCGCTGAAAGTCCAATTATGTGATGATGTCTGCCAGTAAATGAAGGACTAGGAAACAAGTATTTTTAGAGCATTTTCGAAAAAAAAATGCTCTATTGTCCCCGTTTTGTCTGTCTGTCATCACCCTAGATCTCAACAACCATAAGTCCTAGACCCATGATGTATATATCATTTTGTAGGTCTTGGCCTGCCATGTGTACATCAAAAGTCCATTTCGCGATCTGACCTCTGAGGGCCGTAAAAGGGGGCTTATAAAGTACCGTTTTTTACTATATAAGCTATATTAATAATGGACCGCCCTATATCTCAGCAACCATAGGTCCTAGACCCATGATGTATATATCATTTTGTAGGTCTTGGCCTGCCATGTGTGCAGCAAAAGTTCATTTCGCGATCTGACCTCTGAGGGCCGTAAAAGGGGGCTTATAAAGTACCGTTTTTTACTATATAAGCTATATTAATAATGGACCGCCCTATATCTCAGCAACCATAGGTCCTAGACCCATGATGTATATATCATGTTGTAGGTCTTGGCCTGCCAAGTGTACATCAAACGTTCATTTTTAGGTCTTGGCCTGCCAAGAAATGACTTTGTTCCATTTCGCGATCTGACCTCTCAGGGCCGTAAAAGGGGCCTTAGTACCGTTTTTTACTATATAAGCTATATTAATAAAGGAGCGCTACATCTCAGCAACTATAAGTCCTAGACCCATGATGTATATATCATTTTGTAGGTCTTGGCCTGCCATGTGTACATCAAAAGTTCATTTTGCGATAGGACCTCTGAGGGCCGGGCTTCAGGGCTTCTAAGGGGCTTATATATTATATATATGGCCCCATTCTACACCTTGTACGTTCAATAACCCATTCATTTGGTGCTAAATACTGCAGCACGTAGTTTCACCAAGATTTATTAAGAAACTCATCAAATGAAATAGTAAGCTTGTGTTCTGAGTTTAATTGAAAGTATCAGAGCTATGCAACAATTGACGGAGTTTTCGGAAGATTAAATGACTATAATTTCGAATGTTTTCAATTACGAGTCCTATTTCAGTAACCACAAACCACTTGTAGTTAGATTTAAGAGAAAATATTTTTTTTTCAAATATAAAGAAACGTCTTTATAATATTTTTTTTACAAATATATGCATTACACAATTGAATTTATAAACATTTCCAAAATTTACAAATATTTACTGAAAGCTAACAAACGTACTGATACATAACACGAAAATGCGCTAACACGTCCAGAATGGAACAGGCTTAATTGCTTGTTTTTATTCACCTGTCTAAATAATATAATAACGAATAGCGCTTTTATTATAAATATAGGTCATATTTATTTTTAACATAAATAATTCATGTATATTTAAATGTGAGTTATGTATTTTGTTAAGTGCAAGCAGTGAACTCTACACAAAATGATTAAAAGTGCTCTGTGCATTTTTTTTACAGGTTTTGCAAAATACACATAAAATAATACCAACTCGAGTATCTGCAAATATCTAGATCAGACTTGTTAAAAAGGAGATCGAATGTCAATCATGAGATTTTTTCTATTCATTTTTTCACTTTTATCAGTAACGTTCGAACTGTGAATAAATCGTTAAGTTCATTTTATTCTCTATAAACAAAAGATATGACCATTTATGCCATAACTTACTCAGTTATCTGTGACCTCACAATATAACAAACATACCTCGAAATCCGAGCTTAATGTTTCTTGAAGTCGGTGGATTTCCAAATTAGTCTTTTTTAATGCAAATAAACCCATTCCTGGATACCTACAATCTAGATTTTTGAACATTATCTTTATTATTATTTATTTATTTTTTCAGAAAAAAAAATTGAATTTTTAAAGTAACTGAATGGCAAATACACTATGTTGTGAAAATTTTTAGAGAAAAGAACAAAAATTATGAAGAAAAGCTTTTGAAAACTTCACGAGATGTTTTCAGAACATTATGAAGTGACACGTGTGCTAAAACTACTATAAATAAAAATAACACAACCACAGAAGTACAAATAGTTTGAAATAGCTCAATTAGCGTTCAAATTCAACGCAAATTCCCGATTTCTACTACATTTTAACATTTTAATATTTGATCGGATTTGGTGATATGGCGGTATATCTAAGATTGAAAAACAACACACTGTCAAAATGGAAATGAAACCAGCAACAATCAGGAAATGTGTCCAATGCACGACCACTAAGTCCCACGATCACGTGGAAATGCCGACTGATCAAATATTTCTACGAATACCATTTTAATTGCATTATTTTCTAAATCGTGATCAATTTTCGACTATAAAGTATGTAAACAATTAGCATGTATCATATTAGAATACTAAACAGGTATCACAACTTTACATTCAAAACTAAATCAATAAAGTGTCAACATACACCGGTTAGCTATCAATATAGACAGAGCTCAGCAGTTAACTCACTTCAACATGACGACTTTCGCTATTTGAATTCCAAAATTTTTCACATTAACCAGATAAACAGAAATTTGTTGATTAAAAATATTCTTTTGAGATATTAAGCATATTATTATATAACAGACAAAAATGAATAGTTAAAACAAAAAGTCTCAAATTTTATATTATATAAATACAACTGCCCGCGTCACGAATCTTAAAGAATGCTTTTAATTATATATATACACACACTTGACACTATGTTTTGGTTGTTGCTAGCATTTATAAAAGCCATGATTCTGCTATATGCTATTTACTCTGTATTAAACAATAAATGACTACATTGACCGACTCTACATGTGGCCTACAATTCAGTTAAGCAAGAAATATAATTTTTGATGTTCGCCCATTTTCTTTACAAATCGTTGTGCGCTAAGAAAGACTGATAAAATATTTAAGTGATTGAACACATTTCTATAATACACAGGTCTAAAGGATTAATTATCCCATTGGTTCAATATTTCCATGGATACAGCATCGCCACAGACATATTCAAACGATGGGGGGGGGGGGGAGGAAGGAGGACGGCTTTGTTATATCCTTACCAAAACTAACAGATCTAGCAGCGAAAAAAACCCATCAATAAATGATTGTTTGCGATGGTCATAAATAGTTGTTTTTAAATCCAGGTTGAAATTGAAATTGAAAATACCGTCCATTGTATTTACTCATTTGAAACCCTTTGCTTTTTTTTTGTCATGTCTTTTTCAATGTTCACTGCACGAAGGGAAACTTTTCAAGACTTGTCACTTTTAAAAAATGTGATATCACCATCATGACCACAAATCTAACACTCTCTGAGTGCCGTTACAACTCAAGAATTAAAGTAAACTAAAACGTTTTCACCGTAGAGTATCCCTATGGGACGGAGGTCTTCAAGATGGTGGTGCTTATAATAATAAACTAAAAAAAGATCGTAGAAAGACTGCTTGCTATTTACAAGTCAAATTAGACAGCCGCGTATTGTGTGAGGCATTTCAAACTGGCACTGTCCAATGGTGGCGCCACTGCCTGTTGAACTCAAAAGTTCATGAATATTTTGTTCAATTGTAAAGGAACGATGTGTTTTATTTAATAGATACAGGACAGACATAGTGTGATGAACATTCGAATCACAGGTTAAGAATGAAAGAATAGAAGTGGTGGTGAATTATAAAGTCTCTGGATGTGTTGAGATTTTGTCTTAGAGCATCACATCCCCCCCCACCCCCAAGTCTTTATGTATTAGTTTGTTAAACATGCACAACAAATCAGAAGCTAGACTTTAAAAACATTTACGGTTTATACATTAAAAATAAAAACGTATACATGTAGCGTGTAGATGAAATAGACCTAAATAATCGCCCTTAAGAACGTGAATATGAAATAGAAAAGGTTTAGAACCCAGAAAAGTAAAGTATCTACTGTAACTTTTCCCCAAAACTTTTTGGTGTCGCGCCCCCACAGAAATCTTCCAAAAATCATAAATATATATATATATATATATATATATATATATATATATATATATATATATATCAGTGTAATAATGATGCTAAAAAAAACAAACAACTTGAAATGCACTACGCATGTTCTCTCAAGTTTTTAGAGAGGAAAAAAAAACATCATCGGATCGGTAACTTCAAAAAAAAAAACATCATCGGATCGGTAACTTCAAAAAAAAAAACATCATCGGATCGGTAACTTCAAAAAAAAAATGTTGTAAATAGGTGAAAATGTGTTGGTGTAATATTTCAGACAAGAAAGACTGGTGCATTTTGTTCAGCTCAAGTGATTGGTTCGTTCTCTGCTGCTACAGATAAATAAAAATTACATTATAAAAAAATATTTTATAAAAAACAACGTTTTTCTTGCGTACTAAAAAGCAGATAATAATTTCTGAATAAATTGGTAACATGGTAATAGTAATAGACTTTATAAGAGCTTCTGATTTTTAAAAACGAAAAACGTTGGGCGCATGAATCTTATATTATGTGAATGTTTGTTTTACAGTATTCGAATCATTAAATGTTAACAATTAAATCCCAAAATAATTATTACAGAAGGTTTTCGAAATATCACGATATTGCAGATCATTTATTATAACTTAGTCTAGACAACAAAATGCATATGAGTATGTAGAATTAATTCTAGTGTTGTATAACATGCGCCCAACGTTTTTCGTTTTTATAAAAAGAAGTGAAGTTAAGAAAAACGTTGTAAATAGACACATGGCTGACTGGGCGAGGGACTATTTGTGACCCTGCAGCTGCTATAATGATGTGTGATTATATAGTTAGAATAGTGAATCAAGTGAATGTTATACATGGAAAAACCGCACACAAGAAGTGTAATAATTTTTGGTTTCAAATATAATGAATACAAAATATAATTGTTGCATATGAGTACATGTATATAATACACAATATAACTTGTATCGGTACATAGATATATGATTATGGAATGCAATGAAAAAAACACTACAATTGATACAATTTCAAAATATATTTTCGTTAGTGTATTCACTATATAGTGAAAAATATAGTGGATATTCTACAGAAAATATATTGTGATAATTGAATGTAGTGAATACACGAAAGAAAATATATATTGATAAGCGAATGTAGTGGATATACTGCAGAATATATATTTTGATAATTGAATGTAGTGAATAGGCCGATCAAATGTTACCGACTCAAACCTCAAGTCAGGTTTAATAAGCTTGCCCTAGTCCGTAATACAATTTAGAGTCAAGGTGGACCAGCGGCTTGACTAGAGCTAAAATGTATTCTTGGCTGCACGCAACAACTTGAGGCACTGATTTAAGGCAATGAATTCTTTCTTTTATGTTACAACTTACATAGTCGCACTCTTTGTACAGATAACATGTCTGTCTATTTGTTGTTGTTGTCTGTAGAGTTTTCACTGAAAGTAAACAGTCGTCGACCCCAACCATTAAGCTGTGTGATGTGTTTATCTATGTAAGTGTGCAAGGGCAGATTTAGGTCGTCCCCGGGGGAAGGGGGCGCAGATGAAAATATCAGGCCTTAAAATGAGAGATTTACGTGTTAACCTAGGTGTCAATAGAACGAAAGTGTAAACTTGACAATTTACGGGACCCCCCCTCCGAAGCCTGGGCCCCAAGAGCGCGGCGTCGCGCGCCCGCCCCCCGTTTAAGCGCCTCTGCGTTTAATACGTGCATTATCTTGTTTGTGTACAGATTTGAACATTCAATGATATTGACGAATAAATATTTTCAATAATCACGAGATTATAAAAAAAAAAATTACTTAAAACATGGAAAGGAAGAAACAGAGAAGACCCGAGATTTAAAATTGGTGTGATCACACGTAATGACTTTACAGCACGACACAATGAATCTGAATGGTCGTCAGCGGTGACCACAAACAAGAACGCGGGTATCTGAGTGGATGGCTGACTAGCTAAGAGATAAAACATGTCCTCAAAATGACCTCTAGATGACCATCCGTCGCTGGAATCATAAGTACACTTTTTTTTTGTTGTACAAACGTGCCCGTTATGCTCTAGTGATTTCTCAGCACACATGTGCAAAAAGATGCAAACATACTGGAGCATGAAGAAAATGTGGGTCAAAGTGACGTTATGGTATGCCCATAGGAGATCGACCATAGATGAAACCATTTTTTTTTCTGGAACACGTTTCTCTAAGTGATTTCAAACATGCAACAGGAAGGACTGGGACCAATCACGTGACGGTTACTGCGGTGGTAAAAAAGCAACGTAAAGAGCACCAGGCCATCCACGGGCAGTATATATGTCAGACATTAAGTGGCTAGATCACGGTAGACAGCACTTTTATACATCACATTTATATATTTTACTGTACTTCTTTACTAATGGCGAAGTGCTAATCCAACGAAGAATATAATCATGCAGATGTCCAGGTTTGGACTTTTGAAAAATTTAATGCTGAATTCCATTTCTAGTGCAGTGCTTAAGGCGACAGTATCCCGCTTCACTACTAAAGTTCTGACGCACCGATTTATATGGGGAAAAATGTTATTCCATATTTTTATACGCTTTTATTTCATCTGGTAAAACTTGCTTTGTCTGGCGGGTAACGAGGGAAAATTTGCAACCATATATCACTGAAAAGTCTGTGAGAAACCGATGTGAATATCTGAACATTTATGAATTCTCGGTGACTGGAATTAATAGGACTTCAAACAACATTTATCGATGAACTCACTATATAATAAAAATGTAAACAGGATTCACGCTATTAATCAAAACTCCGAAAGCTCTTCACCAATTGTCTTACACACAAATTTGCAGAAAATTACTTGGCGTGTTGATATACATATTTTATGTAGACATCACATTTACAATATTTAAAAACAATATTTAATCGATCGGTTTGATAAAATTATTTCTTTACTTCACTTTACTTTTTTTAAACCACGGGAGGTAATTCAAAAGTCCGCTGTGTGCTAACTAATAGTGCGTCAGTATTTCGTTTACTTAACAAACAGTATCGTGAAATATTCCTTTTTACTTTAGTTTGCAAATTATTATTTCGTCAGTATTTCTTTTTATCAAACATGTAAACAGGATTCACGCTATTAATCATAACTCCGAAAGTAGATCCAAAAGCACTGCATTAATAAACATAACAAATTTAGAAACGGGTGTTTTCATTGTAGAACTGTTTTCCCTTTGTTAATAGTTTCAAATGATTGCTATTTTTTTTTTTAAAATGTTTCTGTTTTCTTTTTATAAACAGAATTAGAAACAAGGGCTTTCTCAATACTTACTGTTAAGTGGCCGGGTACAGACAGTATATAACAAAAGCGTATTTTTAATGGTATTTTTTTAAAATAAATCAAGCTCATGTACTCTGTATATATTTCAAAACTAGGATATAGAGAAGGAAAAAAAAACGAAAATCAATTGTATATATTGTCGACTAAGTATTTATGAACTACATTATTTTGTGCGACCCACTTGAAATCAGCTCGAGAACCACTAACTGCATTGAAGGAGATGGGCTGCAATGATGTACATAATATCTAATACATAATCGTCTAGCCTGGCGTACGTACGGGCGAGCATGTGTATAACTTCCGCGGCTAAAAATAGACTGGGGAACTCCAAAATTCTAGTCTTACTCAAGGGGAGTGAACTCTTGCTTGGCTAAAAATAGTCTTGGGAATTCCAAGTAGTGCGCAAATTATGTAAAGTTGTAAAGATGGTCAAAGGGATATAACTCAATTATAAGGAGTCACTCGCCGGTCCGGGTACCGGGCCTTTGATCTAGTTACAATTATAAATAGCCACACGAGATGAGCCATTCTGAGGATATAAGATTAACTGAGTAATAAACAAAGTCTCCATAAGTATGCCAACTAACAGATTACCCTTACAAGTAAATGAACCAACCTATCCACCCCACTACTTACAACAAAAAAAAAAACAGCATTTGCAACACAGACTGAATCGTTGTCAAGAAAAAAAAATATTTTATATTATCTCTGGGAATGCCAGGGTTATGAAATGTTTGTCAACAAACTTGATGGAACTAAGAGAGGGGAAGGCAGCGCCTAAATACTTTATCAGTAGTGATCCACCTTACGGAATGGTGCACCTTGAAATGTCATTGTTAAACACTTACATTTTTTTTTATCTCATCGTTGAAATGGGCTTAAGTTTGAACTTAGCCATTAAAGCTGGCAACACTTAAACTACCATTTTATTTTTTATATATTCTTTACAGTAACCGTAACACAATGAACTTTTAGAATGGAGTACCAGTATTAAATGCTACAACAACAATACATGTTGTTTATCATGTATTAAATGTACAACAAATAAAGATTTCGACTAAAAATAAACATAATCTTTTAAAAATATTACAAAAAAATAATACACTAAGAGATGAATATGTTACTGATAATATAAAAAAAAAATTACCAAATCTTTGTAAGTTTAAAATGCAGTAAAATATAAGTATTTAAATACGCGTTTACTTTAAGCCAACTGTAAAGCTGACACTGTTGCCAATGACAGAGGGGAAAAAAACAAAAGTACCACACAACAATATTATATTAATGGACATTAGTGTGTGGAGTTCCTTAAGGATGGTGCCCTACTTTCATCCCAACCTTAGCCGATAGTGCAATGGGCCATGGAGTCACCTCAGGTCGACAGACTTTCTCGAGTATTCAAACAAAGTATAATAAATTGTGTCGTTTGTTCTTGGTTTTTCGTCAACTAAAGGCATCTTTTGTGAATTGGCTTGTGCCCGAAATATAGCCCCAGACCAATTATATATTTATTTTTCTTTCCCAACAGCCAGCGGTTTGCAACATAAATCTAACATGTGGCTCCAATACATAAATCTAACATGTGGCTCCAATACATAAATCTAACACGTGGCTCCAATACATAAATCTAACATGTGGCTCCAATACATAAATCTAACATGTGGCTCCAATACATAGATCTAACATGTGGCTCCAATACATAAATCTAACATGTGGCTCCAACACATAAATCTAACATGTGGCTCCAACACATAAATCTAACATGTGGCTCCAATACATAAATCTAACACGTGGCTCCAATACATAAATCTAACATGTGGCTCCAATACATAAATCTAACATGTGGCTCCAATACATAAATCTAACATGTGGCTCCAATACATAAATCTAACATGTGGCTCCAATACATAAATCTAACATGTGGCTCCAACACATAAATCTAACATGTGGCTCCAATACATAAATCTAACACGTGGCTCCAATACATAAATCTAACATGTGGCTCCAATACATAGATCTAACATGTGGCTCCAATACACAAATCTAACATGTGGCTCCAATACATAAATCTAACATGTGGCTCCAATACATAAATCTAACATGTGGCTCCAATGCATAAAATACTAGTGCAGTAAAATAATTTTAATAAGTCGTTTGAAAATTATTAATATTATTATTCCAATAAAATGTTTTTCTTCTATTAAAAGATGTAACAGAAAAAAACTAGAGCCATTAACTGGAGCGAGGATGTCTGAGAACAGCTCCGTCAATTAGTGTTTCAGGTGGACAGCGATAAAATGAAAAGGTTATTATTACAAGAAAGAGAATCTTTATCAGCGTAAGTACAACTCGTTTTTCTCTATGTATTAAAATATTATACATTCGTAAATAAACAAAGTAAAAGATATATATATATATATATATATATATATATATATAGTTTACCGCGATATTATTCTCTATGTTTTGTCGGAATTTATTTTTGCAGGTGGATCGCGAAAACAGAACAGTTTTTTTTACGGTGGGTCGTGAAACCATTAGTTATTGTCAAAGTGGGTCGTGAAACCATTAGCTATTGTCAAAGTGGGTCGTGAAACCATTAGCTATTGTCAAAGTGGGTCGTGAAACCATTAGCTATTGTCAAAGTGGGTCGTGAAACCATTAGCTATTGTCAAAGTGGGTCGTGAAACCATTAGCTATTGTATAAGTGGGTCGTGAAACCATTAGCTATTGTCAAAGTGGGTCGTGAAACCATTAGCTATTGTCAAAGTGGGTCGTGAAACCATTAGCTATTGTATAAGTGGGTCGTGAAACCATTAGCTATTGTCAAAGTGGGTCGCGTAGCCAATTATTTTTTAGAACCACTGCTCTAACTTCATAAGTATGGAAGCATTCATATAACAAAACAACAACCAGTGATGATCATCATGTACTGTTGCAGTCTGACTCTAATCTGAATAGATGTATCATATCAAGTGTCAATACAAACATCCAACAACAAAATAACAACATGTGATGGGCATCTTGTACTGTTGCAGTCTGACTCTAATCTGAATAGATGTATCATATCAAGTGTCAATACAAACATCCAACAACAAAATAACAACATGTGATGGGCATCTTGTACTGTTGCAGTCTGACTCTAATCTGAATAGATGTATCATATCAAGTGTCAATACAAACATCCAACAACAAAATAACAACATGTGATGGGCATCTTGTACTGTTGCAGTCTGGCTCTAATCTGAATAGATGTATCATATCAACTACCACAACAAACATCCAACAGTGATAGGCATCTAGTATAGATGTATCAAGTCTCACAACTAACATCCAATAAAGAAGTTAAGGTGCATGTTCTTCTAACAAATCTAAACTATCCTCGCTAAGTCGGGAAAAAAACGGTCACAATGAATCAATACACAAAGCCCAAAGTTGCAAGTATTTGCTTCCTAAAAACAGTTGAAAAATCAAAGTATTTTTTTCAGTGATTTCGTCTCCAAGCGACGAAAACATATAAAAGACATAAAAGACTATCAGGAAGGGATACATTATCTAATGTGTTGAAGACTTGCAGGTATTACAGTAAACAGAATGCGGGTAGTTGTACAAGTTCAGCATAATATATAGAACGTAGCCGAATGCCTGGTAACAGTACTTAAATCAACAACCTCATTGACCCACAGTTTAGGATTCATTATCAGCAGATAATAATCATTATCTAAGGCCTCAAACCTTGGCTTTGTTACTGTTATCTGTATATATATAGTGTGAGCTATTTCTGATCCTACATAGTAAAACTCATCAGTCAAATTTCGACTATGCATGTTTCGAATGTTGACATTTGCATATTTAGAACTAAACATGTTTACAGTTGTCAGTGCACTAAGACTGAACATGATCTGAAGCCGACAAGGAATATCTAGGATGTTCAAGATGGAACATCATGCATAACTGATTTCTAATGAAAATGAAATATTCAAAATATCCAATGTCTATTTTTTTTCACAACATTAATAACGAAATCACCATCCACATATAGGCTACATTAGTCAACAGTCAATAACGTACTACGGTCAATACATTTCACAAAAAAAAAAGAAAGACACATATTCAAACACGATTATTTATTTTTGTAAACAATACATTCAAAACGGATAGCTTTTATATTTTTGACCAGAAAAAAAAAACGTCCAACATTTATTTTAAAAAAAAACATCGACATCTCGGAACTGATTGATTACTTTAATGTACGTTTTCGCTGTTAATTAAAAAAAATTATATATGGCATATAGATAGCGTATTTGGCGACATTCCCTATCGACCAGGCTCCCTACCGGCCACGTACAGCCTCCCTACCGGCCACGTACAGCCTCCCTACCAGCCACGTACAGCCTCCCTACTGGCCAAGTACAGCCTCCCTACTGGCCACGTACAGTAGGGTGATAACAAAAAAAATATTTTTATGAAACCACTTGTAATCGAGGAACTTTTATGTGTAATTTAAGAATATCAATCGAGGAACTTTTATGTGTAATTTAAGAATATAAACTGCATTTTTGATTTTTTTTAAAAGTTCCCCCACCTCCCCATTTTTCGGAAGAAAAAAGTGAAAAAATATTTTTTTTCAAAAAAAAAAGGACAAGATTTTTTTTAGCTTAATTCAAAAGAGTAATAATAATAACTTATCAACTTTTATTAACAAATAAGATACAGATCAGTTAGTAATATGTAAAGAATGTACAAGAAATGTGTAAAACATATTGTTCATATGAACTTCAGATTCAAAAATTCAAATTTTCTCGATTTCGCATGAAGTTCCTCCATCAGTTTTACAGCACGTTTTTGCATTTTACCCTGATGAGTGAAGTAAACAGTTCATTGAAGGACGCTTTAATGTAGTGTTGCACATTGAATCAAACATTTGCCCATTCATAGGAGATGAAGTTGCAAGCAGGAGCGAGGATGTTGCGCCACTCTGGTATCAGAAATAATGCTATAATAGTATATATCGCATGTGAGTTCGATCTTGCCTAGTGTACATTTGGTAGTTTCTTCCAGCTGATGCGAGGCCAACGTGAAGTTGTTTTGTAATGACGATATGCTTGACATAATTCATAAAAAGAACTTGAAATCATCTCGCCATCCAGGTTTCTCGCCTGTGCTAACATCATCTGTCACAATGAGGAGGTAATCAGCCTGAAGAGTGGCATAGTTTTGCGTTAATTTGTCAATGAAGGAATAGTTGAGTTCTTGTTTGCTCGTTGGTTCTTGAATAAGAAATTCATGACATGTTTCAGAAGGAGGTCGAGTACATGGTGCTGACAGTCAATATATTGTGGCTTCTGAAAGCCCTTGCTCAAGACATCACATTTAAGAGTACCGGGTTTTATTTCGGTTGTCATATTTTCAGCATAACTACTTGATACTCTTCCCCTTGCACTCTTTTACCATCAAACTGGAGACAATAGGATTCTTTGCTTTGCAGTTTTTGAAAATTTTTGGTTTTCATTTTCCGTCCTTCAGAGATTACTCGTTTCCAAACACCCGCCTGACTTGGAACCGGCACATCATGATCCTGTTCAGCAATGGTTGCAAGAACGTCATATGCTTTATGTGTAGAAATGTTGCTTTTTAGTACTAGCAAACCCACACTTTTAGTGCTTGCTCTTTGGTATTTCGGTTTGCATTCAGAAGATGACGTGAAAGAATAGGTTGTCGAGTCGGGTGAAGAAGCAGAGGTTTCAGAATCCGAAGATTCTGAGACAGTGGTATGTGTTTGTGTAGGTTGTGAGACAGTTGTATGTGTTTGAGTAGGTTGTGAGACAGTTGTATGTGTTTGTGTAGGTTGCGATTGAGAAGAGCTGGCTTGAGATTGAGTTTTGGATAGTCGGATTCGTTTTCTTGGGCGGATTGATTCTAAAGGGGCTTGTTTGACCATTGAATAACCAATCTTTCCTCCACTCTTAACTTGCCTCTGGAAGAGCTCTATATCCTCCTTGCTTTTCCATTTTCCATTGACGTTGGTGACATCGAATAACTTAGAAAGTGTTGGAGTAAATTTATCTGACGGTTTCTTTTTGTTTTTGTCATATAAATCAAACAGACAATTGATTTTCTTTCTGATTAGTGCGCTGGATAATAGTGGAAAGTCTAGAATTTCCCTCAAAAGCAATTCTATATCCGTAATAATAATTTTGATTCGATCCAGTCGCCGTTTCTGGCTATTGAACAGAAAAGTGAAGTTTCCAAGAATTTGACGGTTTGTGGGCATCCATGTGAGATTGGTTAGCTTTTCAACAGATGGAATTCTTGGATCCCTATTCTGTTTAGAAGATGAGGGTAGATGCCTTGTTTATAAACAAATGGAAAAACTGACTGGAATGTGCTTAAAAGCTGTCTAGAAAGTCATGTAAAAATTCAGTGTGAAATTAAAACTGATAGTCAAACTGCGCGATATGTGAAAACAAAAATGAAAAGGTGGGGGAACTTTTTTTCAATTAAAAAAAAAATAATGTTGCTACTGTCATCTACATACAATTGTTCCTCGAATGTAAAGGGTTTCATGTTGGTTACGAAAAATAATGAAAATTGTTATCACCCTAACGTACAGCCTCCCTACCAGCCACGTACAGCCTCCCTACTGGCCACGTACAGCCTCCCTACTGGCCACGTACAGCCTCCCTACTGGCCACGTACAGCCTCCCTACTGGCCAAGTACAGCCTCCTTATAGGCCACATGTGGCCGAAAATAGAAACATAGTTTGCAGAATGTTTATTTAATTCAACGCTCATAGATGCTAAGTTAATGATGGCGACTTGAAAATAACTTACCCGTGGAGTCCAATAGATAATCAGTTTGCAGTACATCCTGCTCCCACTCGGCTGGCCACATGTCTACTACAACAACTAGTGCGGATGACTTCCACCTCGGACAGTTAAATCCACAGTCATAAGCCAGGAATCAAAGTTAAAAAAAATCACGACCGTGTTCCAGGGGGGTATCAAAATGGGTTCACGTTAAATTTCTGTCAGTTCCCTGAACAAAATCACCAGCATATACACAATTATCATAGTAGGAAAACTATAAAACAGAACATCAATTACTGCCAAAACTTGGACAAGGCGCGCCAGTTCAGTGTTAAAAAAAGTTACAGAGAAAAAACAACAAGACAACAGACAATAGGAGATAAATATGTATTACTTCATTATAAGTTTTGAGAATGACAATAAGCAACGGGTCATAAAATTTTCTTCTATTTGTTTCGTTCGTCCGTTTGAAATTAATACTCTGGTATAGAAATTCCTAATATCACACGAGATGCCTGCTTATGATGCAGTCCGATCCGAAACAGGAAAAAATGAATGCCAGCAACAGGTTTTGTTGCATCAAAAGCATCTATCAGAGAGCTCATTAGCAGCAAGAAGAAGTTAGCCAGTAGTATGAATTAATGTAACATTTGCAAGTCTAAAAACGAGAAGAAAAAAAGCATGTATTTCTTGTTTTCACAATAATTTGCTATTCCATTTGATATTATTTTTTTTTTTATTACTTATTATTTACACACAAAAGTGTCATTTTCCTTGGTGTATTTTAATACCAAAAATACTAATTCATTGGGTATTTAACTTTCGATTTGAAATCTGACGTTGCTCAAAAATAATGTTATGTATAACCAATAATAAACTAATTGACACAAAAGTAAGATTAAAAAATCCAAAAAGAATGTACTATAAAAAGATGTAAAAAAATAATGTTATGTTTAACCATATCTATGTGTGAAACCAATAATAAACTAATTGACACAAAAGTAAGATTAAAAAATCCAAAAAGAATGTACTATAAAAAGATGTCAAAAAATAATGTTATGTTTAACCATATCTATGTGTGAAACCAATTGACACAAAAGTAAGATTAAAAAATCCAAAAAGAATGTACTATAAAAAGATGTCAAAAAATAATGTTATGTTTAACCATATCTATGTGTGAAACCAATTGACACAAAAGTAAGATAAAAAAATCCAAAAAGAATGTACTATAAAAAGATGCCATAGAGCAAAAAAAACAATGTCGTCTGTCTATAATTTTTTTTAAAGTACAAAATTCAACGACCTTAATTAGATCTAATGCTTATTATTTGTGCCACGAGGTATATTTTGTAAAGAAAAGAATGATGTGTGCAGTTTAAAAAGAGCACTTATACTACAAGAGGAAAATCAGAGACATTACGATTTTTAAAGCTACTAATAATAGATGAAATACAATACAAAAACAAAACAACGTTAAAATATACCGCATTAAGTTTACAATACAATAGGAAGTGGTAACATACTGGTAGGATTGTAGAATTTAAATTTTAAGAGGAAATAATACGTTTCAATTAGTACAAGTACAGCCATATTTCCGAATCCGAGCGCCGCAAAATTCGAACATTCTGGAATCTAAAAAAAAAATGTAAACAAATTTATCATTGGAGTCCGATCGCTGATTTGGAAATACCAAAACTATGAAAAAAAGTCGTTTTAACGACAGTTCTAAACAAAAGGTATACATACCATCAACAGCTATTGGCACGAGCGCGCCCAGACACTAACAAATTATAATAATGTCAAGCTATAACTATATACTATAGCTGTATAATGTATAAAATCCACTACCTACCACTGTTCAACAAAATGATATTCTCCTATCTTATCAACCAATCATAGATCGTGTGTTTGAGAAAAGGACAAAATATATGAGTGTCAAGTATAAAACAATATTAACGCGATCACTATGTAAATGTACAATCTCTTTATACTATATGCGTGCATTAAGACCTAAATCGTGGATGCGTGTAAAAGACCTAAATCCTGGACATGTTATGTCAAAATTTTTATTCACCATTTCTGAGTGGTCCACTTCAAGCCACACTTCGGTTTATTGCCCCTGGTGTTGTATGCTACAAATTTTCGAAAAATCGAGTCGTTTGTAAGAGTCGACAGTATGACATAAAGATAATTTAAAAAAAAATAATTGTAACAAATCTGATGACTCTTTCGTGGACATTTTATTTCACTGCAATTAGTTATCTTTACTTCATCATCTAAGTGTAGATAGTAATAGAGATTGCATAAACTTGGGCTATAAGAAATGTAATTTTATTTGTCCCTGATATATGCAAGCATTTCATAATCTGGTGTCGGTTGATAAATTTACATAATTGTTTCCTTTCTATTTCCCTGATGAATAAATTATCATTTGATAGTATTACACGGACCAAAAAACAACAACTCAATGTTTACTTGTTTCAGAGTAGCTGTCACTTGTATGAATTGATGGCATGGGTGATTGTTATAATTTTACATTAACTATTTTTTTTTATTTCCACCATTCAAAGCCACTGTTTACGGTGTATGCTAGTAAGTTTATACTAGTACTTTACAGAGATTTAGCTATTTTCAGGCCAGCGGTGCCTACCTTTTCCCCCCAGTAATAAACCATTTTATAAACGCAAAATATCAGCAATCATTGTGAAAAAAAAGGCTTCTTGTCCAGCGGTCGGCAAACTTCAGGCCTCACAGACCACTAAATCCATTAGTTTTTTTGGATAACTAAATTTTTAAGGTTCATTCCCGCGACCTGCTTATTTGCGTATGGTTTAATTATATCTCTTTTAAAAAAAGGTCATTCATAAAGAATAATTATTTTCAATAATCTCTATGGCTAAATAACTTCATTGCACTCTCTATATAATCAAGAATGCTTTGAACACATTTAAAAATGTATCAAAATAGTATTTATTGTCGTTGATAAAAAAAATACCATTAATTTATGAAAATGAATTTGAGTCCAGCTATTTTATGCAAGACAGAAATTCCCGAGGGCCACTATCAATCAGTCTGTGGACCATCGGTTGGCGACTTTTGTTCAAGCTGATCATAATTTAGTCATCGAATAACTAATAAAAAAAACAACTATGTGACCCACTTATAGGCTCAAGACTCACTAGGTTGGGAACAGAGATGAGCAGACAGCGGACGCGTCCGCTTGCGGACGCAGATCCGCAGACTTTTCCGAATCTGCGGACTGACAGCGGACGCTTCGTATGGATAAGTTGCGGACTCGCGGACTGACGCGGATCTTCTTTAGCGTTACCATAAAAAATTTCAAGTCATTTAAGGGGGGATATCACTTTGGTGACCTACTTATTAATGTGTAATATTAGACATAAATTAGCTGTCAGCTATTGTGAGACATGATAAGAAAAGACTTTTAATTAAAAAAAAATATAAAAAAGTCAACATTTGGGGGCGTGGCATGGCGGCCATCTTGAATTTGAGGCATATTTTGGGGCAATGTTTTTTGAGTATGGGTTGTCCGATTTTCAAACATTTTACATTTTTGTAATCAGAACAAAATGCCTTGTAAAATGACAAAAGCTTTTTAATAGATAATTGTTATATGATTTTTAACATTTTTTTGAAAATTTTACATGCAAAATGTACAAAAGTATACAATCTTGCCAACTTAAAAAAATCAGAAAAAAAACTAATAATAATTTCTTCAAAACCTGTTGTCATAATCTGTAAATACATATGTAGAGTATATAGGGTAAGTTTCATCAAAATTGAACAAGTAGTTTTAAAAAATCTTAACCCCAAGTGTGACATGGTTAAAAAAAAAAAGTTTTTGAGAAAATCAACGTTAAAGTTTAAATGTATATTTTTTCTGCATTTCCGTTTTGAAAATGTACAAAAAAGTATGAAAATTACACTTAGGTACTTAAATTGTATTAAACAAAAGTTATTGTAATAGCCTATATTGATTTGGTACAGTTTTATTAGCCAAAAACTTACCCCACCCCCTAGTAAAAAAAAACATTCATTTAATTTGTAAAAAATCAGAAAAAAAAACTATCTAAGTTATCATTATGTGTTTTTGTTAAATGTCACAGTGGTATGTATAAAGCATAAGTAGTAAGTTTCACCTATATTGAACAAGAAGTTTTTAAAATTTTCTACCCCAAGTGAGACACAGTACGAAAAAAAAAGTTGTCTTAAAAATCAAAATAAACATTTTTTGTGAATTTCTGCTAAAAGACGGAGTAAAAAATGAACATTACTTTTATGGACATGGTAGGAAATAAGAAAAGCAATTACAAGAGCTCAAATTATGTACATATATGTAGTATATTTAACACCCACTCACCCCACCCCCAATTTTTTTAACGATTCTGTTTGATTCACTGCATCATGAACATTTCACTCCAGGACCTCTCCTTCACTCATAATGTAAGTTGGGCCTTTATGATCTATAACCTTCTTTTCTTGGTTTCTTCTGATATCTTTCTTTCTGCCTTTACTGTCGGCTTCAGATCACCATAAGTGACAGAACTTGATGCAACAACACTGGGTTCACAATATCTGGACTTCCTTCTTTTCACAAGTTATGGCACACTCCTTGATTCTAAAAAAGAGAAACACTAAAGTGAAATAAAGGTATCAAAATAAGGATGTATATTAATGGAAATTTATAATGCATGGAAGTTTACTTACAAGGCAGAACTGAATTAGGAGCAGTTTCAGCCAGCAGATTTTCCAAATTTTCTTTTAAATTCCCTCTTACAGCTCTGGCCTCATAATGCTCATACTTCGATTATGTCTGGTAATGCTGAAATATATATAATTATTTTGTATAATTATTGAAATGTATTAAAATTCAACACTTAGTTATGCATGATTGATCGATATTTACACTCAGTATTAGTACTGTACTATTGCTAAGTTTAAATATTTATTCTGTTTAGACTCTTTTCTTTCAGTCTTTACTGGTGATAAATAATGAAAATAAAACAAGAAACTTACGTGAAATAAGAATCAAACAGCAAATATGTTCTTAAAAATGTTTGAAAGCAGATTTATAAATCGCTAATGCGGAATAATGTGTTCTGCAAGAAAAACTCGATAACTGGAGGTGTTACAAATAAACAGATATTTGTCATCAGAATAGTGCATTCTGGGTATGGGTAACCCGTCGCGCGCAGTCTGGCGGATTTTTTCCTGAGTCATCCAATCAAATAATTAGTTTTAATATAACTAGGTTGATGGTAGTCAGTTTCTAGCAGAGATTTCCTCTGCTAGAGCTATTTTTAGATATTAAGAGCAAGCGTGTTGAAATCAGGTCATCGTACTGTAAACATTGGTATAAAACATGCCGCCTCAAATTGTTCGATTTCTATGATAAAAAATATGTCGTTATGGGCGATTTTGTGACTTTTTTCAGAAACTTGTAGGATATAGACATCAAAAATATTTTTTGTTAGTAATTTAGATTAATTAGCGATATTAATTGTGTAGGAAATATGATAGCTGACATGTTTAAGTACCTAAAAATGCAAGAAAAAAAAAGTCCATATTTTTTAGATTTTTACAGTGATATCCCCCCTTAAACAGCTAAATTTCAGCAATGCGGACGCGCGGACTGACTGCGGACCAATGTTGTAAGATTCTGCGGACGCGGATCATTGATAGAAATCCGCGGACGGACGCGGACGCTAAATTTCAAGATCCGCACACCTCTGGTTGGGAACCACTGCAAGAGACTATACACTAATGATCGAGGATTACATTGAGCAGATTGGGAGATAACTCACAATGTTTCAATATCAGAAGGGACACAACAGTATCAGATTTATTTATATTGGTCATCAATACCACATTATTAGAAAAAAGTTTCTTATTTTAATTTAAATCGAAAACTGTATAAAGAAAGTAAAGAAGACACGGGGGTGGGGTGGGGGTAATTAAATGTTAGTAACAAGATATAAATAGATATAAATAGATATAAAAATAAACGGTAATGGTAGCTTCATTTAATAATCTTTTTTTAATGTGTTTGCCAGTACATCAGCACTCAGTTGAACTTCCTTACAGTCTAAAAAATTTTAAACTACAATAAAAAAAAAAAGACCGATAAGCATTTTGGTGTAGTTCAGATTAGACACAAATTGGGATATTGGATTATTTTGTTCAAGAAATTAATTTTAGACTACAATCAAAGAATCAAGACACGAAGGCTACCCATTCAAAGTCACACAATAACGCTTAATAATGCTTAATATCAGCAAGTTATTTTTTTTTTCGAATTAATTCTTGCTTCAGTCTTTTTTTCCTCAGCGCCCCCCCCCCCGGCCACTTTTTCGCGATTTTTACCTCAAAAGGATGTGAAAGTATGTCCACCGGTACCCCTCAAACAAGGTTCTAATTCTTGGTTATATTATACGAAAATTATATATTGCTGCAAAACCCTCCATTCGCTTTCTCAGTAACCCCTTGGGGTATGCGTACCACCGGTAGAGACCCGCAGATCTAGTTTATGAAGGATGCCAACTACACAGGTTTCGTTGATTCTCTGCAAGTACAGTCCTTGCTTGATGCTGCTCAATTTAACGATGTTTTGTTACAATACGTTCATCACGCGCTATTTTTTTTCAAACCGTTTGTTTTATTTCATGGCGTAGTGTTATCGTGTAAGGCCGCGGTACTCAACCGGTGGTACGCGTACCCGAAGAGGGTAGGGGAAAGGTTTTGCAAGGGGTACGCAGGGACATATAATTTCCATTTAAAACGACCAAGAGTTTGAAGAAGGTCGCCATAAAACTATTCGATGGCACATCTAATTTTAAAGAACTGTTCAAAAGTTCCCTCAATATTGTGTGTCTCCTCATTGATGTCACGTTAAGTAAAATGAACCAGTCATTCCCTGCAAAAAGTGGGGTCTGTTTGCTTACGACAGAATCTTGTGATTGTCAAGACATGCGGGCGCGCATCATTCCAATAAATATAAACAATACAAACATAATTAAATTAAAATTATATAGCAAAATACGTTTATAACTACAAGCAACGTGAAGAATTTTTTTTTATAAATTGTTACAGAGGTAAATTTTTTCACCATAAGTGCACAATTAATTCGAATTGCATTAGCAACATAGAATATAAATTCAATATAGACATATTTCCCCTGCATAAGGAAAACGCACGAAGATAATGAATCCTTTTTTCAGATGAGTATGAAGCACTTTAGCACAATACACGAAAGTAAAAATTAATTTCTTTGTAAACTGAGCCTTATTTCACTAAAAGTGGGAGTTGTGCTAAGCCAAATTATCAAGCAAATGTAGATAGCTGAGGTGAATCCACTAGTCTCTTTCGGGAATAAAAAAATTACAGAAATGGAAAAATCGTTTTTTTTTCAGTGATGTGCATTTTGTTATTTGCACTACAAACGTTTTGACTTATAACATTTTGTCTATCTTTAGTTATCGATTGGACACACTTAACCTCGTTACCATCTTTAGGAATCGATTTTACATTATAAAAATGTACTAATTCAGACAAATTTGACTTGTTATTATCAAGTGTGCCAAGTTTCAGCCAGGCATAACTTGACTGTCACAACACCTGACATTTTGTCGGACTTTCATGTAAAGATAAAAAGCAGATGTGGACAAATGTGGATCTCAATATTTCTATTGAGTCTATTTCTATGATTAATTTATTTTGTTCATAAAATCTGAAGAAAATCACTATTGTGTTGCTCCTTAAATACATGTATTTTTTATTAGAAAAAAACCAACAAAAAAAAAAACCGAAACTCGGGTATCATCAACCTCGGGCTTGACCACAGCTGATAATTAGGGTCAGACACCGATAGATTTCGTAGAGCACTTATTTGACGTGTTTATATACAGAGTGTGCCAAAAAAAATGAGACCATTGCGTAGAGGGCAATATAATTCTATCAAAGTTTGTTTAGCTGTACGCTTAGAACAAAATGTTGATAATCAGGGAGGACACACTGAACAGGATTTCTGATTGGCTAAATACTTTGCTAACAAAATTACAGGAGACAATACAATTAATTAAATTATATTTCAAAATAATTCGTATGTTATATGATGTTCTCACTTTTTTTATATAAATGGATAGACAGGCAGACAGACAGGCGGACGGACAGACATATAGATAGACTTAGACAAAGACATGTGAAAGATGAAATGACCATGTGTTTATATGATGACAGACTATGGCAAACTAAACAAGAAGACTTCATTAAATGACGATGTTCATCTACATAAGTGAATTGCAGAGAAATGCGTTTGTAATGTTTCTGTGACATCGGACAGGTCTGACCGGGTTTTCACCAGGAACATATACGTCTTGTCCAGATGAGACATATTTTATTATGTCACAAGTGACAGTCGCGGTGAACTTTTCCTGGCATATCTGACATCGTGTTTTATAAAGTCTTAAAAAAAAAACTACGTCTCTTACCATCCCGGCTATTGGGCTCGTACAGCGTTGTGTACAAACCACAAAATTAACACAGGAAATAATCGTGAAACGATAGCATGTTGTAAATCTTGGAGCAGATTCTAACTCTTTAGTTGATTTAAAAAATAAAAACTGTTGAAAATAAAAAAAGCAGGATTAAACACCAAAAACTCTACACAAATAGACAAAGTCTGCCAATAAAAATGTCGCTGTATCTCTCGGAATACCAACGGTGGAAATCACAACAAGTCAGCAAAACTTAATTATCCCCCTAACTGAATATTTAGGTTATGTTTATTTAATGATGCTGTGTCACCCTAATCAGTTTGCCCAGCGTAGGCTATGTGACACTGAAGAAGACCAGGTTAGAAACAATCGCATGGTAAGCCACTGAAAACAACTTCAAATATATTTAAAGTAAACAGAACAAAATTGAAAACTCGGCTAAATGAACGAAATAAATCAAAACAGGTTCTAAGAAACTAACAGTGTAATCCAACTGTTCAACAAGTGTGACATACAAACGTTGCACACACACACACAAAATAATCTTTTTTCTTCTTTCTAACCGGCTGGTGTCAACACGAGTAGCATTAATCCTATGTGAAGTAGGCCGCGACACTGCCACGGTCGACGTACTTCTATTCCGCCCAACCTGCCCACTAATGATAGCAAGGTTGTCACTGTTTCCCCCTCAAAAACTCCCCGGCTATTTTTTCTATGCCGCTTGCATAACTGCCGAGGTTATTGACACCAGCTGTATTGGTCAGCGGCTATCACGTGAAGTGAAGGCGATTAGTTTGTTTGGACGCAAAAAACAAGGCCATGAAGAATGAACGGAAAATGATGTGGACGACGGGTAAGGAAATAAATCATTAGCAATCATTAGTAACCATCGGTTACATTACAGATTACATCTAGCCCATGCTCTAGCTCAGGGGTTCTCAAAGTATGAGTCGCGAGCTGATTTGAAGTGGGTCGCAAAAAAAAATGTACCGCAATAATTACTTAATGTAGAATACATAAGATTAATTTGATCTGTTCTTCTAATTCATTTCTTTACAGGTGAGTTCAAGATAATCGAACAGGTGGCTTAGCGGGTCGCGAGTCGCAAAAGTTTGAGAACCACTGTTCCAACGGTGTGGAAATGTTATACAGGGTGTGTGACAATGGAAGACAAAACTTACAGCAATATAATGCCATTATTCGGTTGGCCCACAGTTTGCATGTACACTAAAACAGCTTAGGCTAATTAAATAAACATGAACTGATACACTATGTCACTATGTTTATTCAACGAGGCTCGCTGATCTTAGAGTTGACTCAATCGACTGTTGATTACATTTAAGACGTTTACTTAAGTCATTTGTGTTTTTAAAAGGGTATTAGTTTACATACAGAGAGAGAGAGAGAGAGAGATAGAGAGAGACAGAGAGAAGAGAGAGAGAGACAGAGAGAGAGACAGAGAGTGAGAGAGAAGAGAGAGACAGAGAGAGAGAGAAGAGAGAGACAGAGATAGAAGAGAGAGACAGAGATAGAAGAGAGAGACAGAGATAGAAGAGAGAGACAGAGAGAGAGAAGAGAGAGACAGAGAGAGAAGAGAGAGACAGAGATAGAAGAGAGAGACAGAGAGAGAGAAGAGAGAGACAGAGAGAGAAGAGAGAGAGAAGAGAGAGAGACAGAGAGGGAAGAGAGAGGGAAGAGAGAGAGAGAGAGAAGAGAGAGAGACAGAGAGAGAGACTGAGAGAAGAGAGAGAGAGAAGAGAGAGAGAGACAGAGAGAGAGAGAGAGAGACAGAGAAGAGAGACAGAGACAGAAGAGAGAGAGACGAAGAGAGAGAGACAGAGAGAGAGAGACGAAGAGAGAGAGACAGAGAGAGAGAGAGAGAGAGAGAGAGAGAGAGAGAGAGAGAGAGTAGAACAATGGTTAGAATAAAAAAATATGTCAATAAAAAATTAAAACAAAATTAAAAACAAGTACTAATTAAAAAGGTAGGACCTGTGAAATTTTGGCTAGTAAATAAATTCAGAAAATATAACGAGGTTAACATTTTCTAAGTTAAATATTATCATTTAATCCACGGGATATATATTGTTCAACGTGTGACAATTTAAAGATCTTTTCAAATCAAATGCTGAGTAATTCTTAATGAAAATTTCTACAAAGTCAAGAAGACCTGTACTACAGTTGTATATTGTCAGGATGGAGTTTCGATCTACAAAGAACGTTAAAACATTTTTAAGTTTCTAAAAATCGACGTTTTCTAAATGACAACCAGCACAAGGAAGCTGTCAATACCGGGATTGACCGACATACATAAGCATGGCTAGAAATAACACAGACATTTTAGAACTGACACATAATAATGTCTGGAAACTCTTCTCCATTCGGCCTTACTTTATAAATAAACATTTTTAATCTATTTTACATTTTTTTAGCTTTTGAAACAAACCTATATTATCAGCTCACAAAGCTAAAAATAGTAACGTGTGTCTCGCATGTTTTAGTAAGTTTTTTTTCTTTCTTACAACAAAATGAATGTTTTAACTTTTTTTTTTAACGGTTGTTGTTCTTGGGTGAGTAAAAGTATCAAGTGTGAGACTAGGGAGCATAACTACGTGTTTTATTTTATAAGTACATACCAATAAATAAATAGTTTGTCGGCCAGGGAAGTGTGGACTCATTTATTTACCGTGACAAGATTTTACCAGCGGGTAACCTGGGAGATAGGGGATGGGACAACCTGGGGCAGTACCTCCATTCAAAAAAAAAAAACTGAGAAAATGGACTGCAAGACACTTGTTTCTGAAGATCAAAGAACTCATTCAGTTGTGTACATAATATGTTTGTACCACGTATGCTTTGAAACGTTACAGAAAATCAGCACTCGCAGGTGAAATAGCACAGTACAAGAAGAGTTTTGATAGTAAATTATTGCTACTGCATGCGTGGGAAATGGAAGTCAACAGGCAGGGACATTTCCTGAACTTTCGGGGACGTCTAGTGATTGTAAATTATTAATTATGTTTTATAAAAGAATCATTTTTCTATTATAGGAAAAGGATACGGAATCACTGTCGCTCAAATGATAGTCGTAATGCTTAATGTGTTGCTTCAAATTAACCGGGAAGAACACAAGCGGAAACCAAAAGTTCTGGTTATTATATTTTGTACTCTTGGATTTATATGCAACATGATTGTACAAAGAGGAGCAACTAGACCAAACTTTCAGGGGGGGGGGGGGCAAAAAAATCACTTGTATTAAAAAATCACATTATTTATATATTTGTATTTTATTTTAAACTAATTTTGGTTTAATCTTGTAATTTTTTTTTATTTCGGAGGGGGCAAATGCCCCCAATGCACCCCCTAGTTGCGCCACTGACTTACAGATGTTATACATTACGCCTAACTAATGCTAAGCTTTCCCTTTAGGATTCGCAATTTATGACTTGTTTCCTCTTAGGGCATTCTATACTGTGGATGACTGAACAGAAATACAAACCGTGGACAAGTCACTTATCTTGACATTTTATTGAACTTTTAATTACTTCGCCATAACGAAATATACAGTATTCACACATTACAGACTTCGCGTTGAAAATATAGACCTACATTAAAAAACAAAAACACTTTTCGTAAAAATAAATGCAGTATTGTATTGAACTTGTGACTGTATCTCTGAGATAGGCAGACATTTATCTTAACGAATTTAGCATTATTTCGTTTTATTTCTACTTTCTTTAAGATTTTTGTTTTTATTCAATTGTGTGTTACTTCGCATAAGAGTATACAGTATACAGCCTAAATAATTCTAAGTATAAAATAAATTGTTAAATTTCACAAACTGTCAAACTATTCAGCGTATATATTGATACAATGTACGCACACACACAAACTTCCATAGGGAAAACCCGTTCAGCCACTGCCTATTTTCGCACCAACATTCACTTACACTTTACTATCAATGGGAATTTCGTGTTTTTTTTTTTACTAATGAGCTAATTTAAGCTTTACGGACAAACAGACAGACACGAGGTGGGATTAGACGAGTCTTGACGGTAGCGGGGGTAGGATGTGCATCGATGGGGTGTGGCGTGGCAACGACGGGTATTAAAGCTAGTCTAATAATTAAATTCCTATTATTTATTAACATGATCTGCACCAATGATGAAAGTAATTGTGCTCTCCATTTGCCCTTTATGCCTGTCCCCAAAATTCTCCAAAGCTAACTATGTAAGTGTCAGGTATTGTGCCCACGTCTGAAAGAAAATGTTCAGGGGCATGGAGGTTGTTAGTTTGACAGGGAAGCCGCAGGTCATGAGTTCATATAGAAGCGTCGCATGTACACAAAACGTCCAGATTTTTTAAAACCCTAAAATGAGCATCCGTACTTCCGTACCTTTCTTGTGTGGTATTTTGTTTCAATTCACGATTTCTATGCCAAGCAGGAAAATAGTCAAGAACAAGGCAACGAAGAGCAAAATATTTGAAATTGAATGTAATGTAACACAATTCCTTGGAGAAAAAAAAAAAAGGGGGGGGGGTATATTATACAAACAAAAAAAATGAGGTTAGGATTGCAGCGTATAAAACGTGGAAATTAAATACGTTATCAGATAGCAGTGTGGCGACTTCAATGGCATTCAGATGTTGGGAAGTCTCATATCTAAATCACATACTTTAGTGTGAAGTTACAGACGCATGGAATCAACACGTATGTAATGGCAGGCTGTGCAGGGACTAGTTTGAATGCATCAGTAATCACTGCAGTGAAACACTGACCCAGCTTATGCCGATGGGTGGGGGGGGGGGGGGAGAGAGAATGTGGTGTGTGTGTGGTGGCGGGGTCATAAAATGTTTGGTTATACTTATAAGGATGGGTGGAGGTGTTCATAAAATGTTTAGTTATACTTATAAGGATGGGTGGAGGTGTTCATAAAATGTTTAGTTATACTTATAAGGATGGGTGGAGGTGTTCATAAAATGTTTGGTTATACTTATAAGGATGGGTGGAGGTGTTCATAAAATGTTTAGTTATACTTATAGTTATAATGATGGGTGGGGGTGTTCATAAAATGTTTAGTTATGGTTACAATGATAGGGATTTCATGATGTCATAATTATAAAAGATTTTATGTGGGAGGGGGGGATCATAAAATGAAAGTTATAAAAATGAGGAGGGGGGGTTCTATAAATTTATGGTTAAAGGGGAGGGGTTTTTATATAATATTAAAAGGGGTGAGGCATAAAATGCATAGTTATAATAATACATATGGAGTTGTTGTTGTTTTGGGGGGGGAGGGCAGGGAGGCAGGACTTGTCAAATTCGGTTTTGGTGGGGGGGAAGGGGGGGGGCAGGAGGCAGTGGGACTTGTCAAATTCGGTTTGGGGGGGGAGGTGGGGGGGGGGGTGGGGGGAGCAGGAGGCAGGACTTGGTCAACCTCGGTTTTGGGGGGGGGAGGGCAGGAGGCAGGACCTTGTCAACCTCGGTTTTGGGGGGGGGCAGGAGGCAGGACTTGTCTGTCAAATTCGGCTTTTGGGGGGGGAGGGCAGGAGGCAGGACTTGACTTGTCAAATTCGGTTTTGGGGGGGAGGGCAGGGGGGGTCAAATTCGGTTTTGGGGGGGGGGCAGGAGGCAGGACTTGTCAAATTCGGTTTTGGGGGGGGAGGGCAGGGAGGCAGGACTTGTCAAATTCGGTTTGGGGGGGGGAGGGCAGGAGGCAGGACTTGTCAAATTCGGTTTTGGGGGGGGGGGGCAGGAGGCAGGACTTGTCCAGAATTCGGTTTTGGGGGGGGGGGCAGGAGAGCAGGACTTGTCAAATTCGGTTTTGGGGGGGGGGGGCAGGAGAGCAGGACTGTCAAATTCGGTTTTTTGGGGGGGGGCAGGAGGCGGGACTTGTCGAAATTCGGTTTTGGGGGGGGGCAGGGAGGCAGGACTTGTCAAATTCGGTTTTTTGGGGGGAGGGCAGGAGGCAGGACTTGTCAAATTCGGTTTGGGGGGGGGGTAGGGCAGGAGGCAGGACTTGTCAAATTCGGTTTTTTGGGGGGAGGGGGCAGGAGGGTGGGACTTGTCCAAATTCGGTTTGGGGGGGGGGAGGGCAGGAGGCAGGGACTTGTCAAATTCGGTTTTGGGGGGGGGAGAGGCGGGGGAGGCAGGACTTGTCAAATTCGGTTTGGGGGGGGGGGGGCAGGAGGCAGGACTTGTCAAATTCGGTTTTGGGGGGGGGGGGGCAGGAGGCAGGACTTGTCAAATTCGGTTTTGGGGGAGGGCAGGAGGCAGGACTTGTCAAATTCGGTTTTGGGGGGGGGGGGCAGGAGGCAGGACTTGTCAAATTCGGTTTTGGGGGGGGGGGGGGGGCAGGAGGCAGGACTTGTCAAATTCGGTTTTGGGGGGGGGGAGGGCAGGGGGAGGCAGGACTTGTCAAATTCGGTTTTGGGGGGGGGGGGGGCAGGAGGCAGGACTTGTCAAATTCGGTTTTGGGGGGGGAGGGCAGGAGGCAGGACTTGTCAAATTCGGTTTTTGGGGGGGAGGGCAGGAGGCAGGACTTGTCAAATTCGGTTTGGGGGGGGGGGGGGGGCAGGAGGCAGGACTTGTCAAATTCGGTTTTTGGGGGGGAGGGCAGGAGGCAGGACTTGTCAAATTCGGTTTTGGGGGGGGGAGGGCAGGAGGCAGGACTTGTCAAATTCGGTTTTGGGGGGGGGGGGCAGGAGGCAGGACTTGTCAAATTCGGTTTTGGGGGGGGGGGGAGGGCGGGAGGCAGGACTTGTCAAATTCGGTTTTGGGGGGAGGGGCGGGAGGCAGGACTTGTCAAATTCGGTTTTGGGGGGGCAGGAGGCAGGACTTGTCAAATTCGGTTTTGGGGGGGGGGAGGGCAGGAGGCAGGACTTGTCAAATTCGGTTTTGGGGGGGGGGAGGGCAGGGAGGCAGGACTTGTCAAATTCGGTTTTTGGGGGGGGGCGGGAGGCAGGACTTGTCAAATTCGGTTTTGGGGGGGGAGGGCAGGAGGCAGGACTTGTCAAATTCGGTTTTGGGGGGGGGGGGGGGGCAGGAGGCAGGACTTGTCAAATTCGGTTTTGGGGGGGGGGGGCAGGAGGCGGGACTTGTCAAATTCGGTTTTGGGGGGGGGGGAGGGCGGGAGGCAGGACTTGTCAAATTCGGTTTTGGGGGGGGGGGGCAGGAGGCAGGACTTGTCAAATTCGGTTTTGGGGGGGGGGGGCAGGAGGCAGGACTTGTCAAATTCGGTTTTGGGGGGGGGGGGAGGGCAGGAGGCAGGACTTGTCAAATTCGGTTTTTGGGGGGGGGGGAGGGCAGGAGGCAGGACTTGTCAAATTCGGTTTTGGGGGGGGGGGCAGGAGGCAGGACTTGTCAAATTCGGTTTTGGGGGGAGGGCAGGAGGCAGGACTTGTCAAATTCGGTTTTGGGGGGGGAGGGCAGGGAGGCAGGACTTGTCAAATTCGGTTTTTGGGGGGGGCAGGAGGCAGGACTTGTCAAATTCGGTTTTGGGGGGGGGGGGCAGGAGGCAGGACTTGTCAAATTCGGTTTTGGGGGGGGAGGGCAGGAGGCAGGACTTGTCAAATTCGGTTTTGGGGGGGGGGGGGGGGGGGGGGGGGGGGGGGGGGGGGGGGGGGGGGGGGGGAGGGCAGGAGGCAGGACTTGTCAAATTCGGTTTTGGGGGGAGGGCAGGAGGCAGGACTTGTCAAATTCGGTTTTGGGGGGGGGGGGCAGGAGGCAGGACTTGTCAAATTCGGTTTTGGGGGGGGGGCAGGAGGCAGGACTTGTCAAATTCGGTTTTGGGGGGGGGGGGGGGGAGGGCAGGAGGCAGGACTTGTCAAATTCGGTTTTGGGGGGGGGGGGCAGGAGGCAGGACTTGTCAAATTCGGTTTTTGGGGGGGAGGGCAGGAGGCAGGACTTGTCAAATTCGGTTTTGGGGGGGGGGGGGGGCAGGAGGCAGGACTTGTCAAATTCGGTTTTGGGGGGGAGGGCAGGAGGCAGGACTTGTCAAATTCGGTTTTGGGGGGGGGGGGGCAGGAGGCAGGACTTGTCAAATTCGGTTTTGGGGGGGGGGGGGCAGGAGGCAGGACTTGTCAAATTCGGTTTTGGGGGGGGGGGAGGGCAGGAGGCAGGACTTGTCCAAATTCGGTTTTGGGGGGGGGGGGGGGCAGGAGGCAGGACTTGTCAAATTCGGTTTTGGGGGGGGGGCAGGAGGCAGGACTTGTCAAATTCGGTTTTGGGGGGAGGGCGGGAGGCAGGACTTGTCAAATTCGGTTTGGGGGGGGGGGGGGGCAGGAGGCAGGACTTGTCAAATTCGGTTTTGGGGGGGAGGGCAGGGAGCAGGACTTGTCAAATTCGGTTTTGGGGGGGAGGGGGCAGGAGGCAGGACTTGTCAAATTCGGTTTTGGGGGGGGGGGAGGGCAGGAGGCAGGACTTGTCAAATTCGGTTTTGGGGGGGGGGCAGGAGGCAGGACTTGTCAAATTCGGTTTTGGGGGGGGGGCGGGGAGGCAGGACTTGTCAAATTCGGTTTTGGGGGGGGGGGAGGGCGGGAGGCAGGACTTGTCAAATTCGGTTTTGGGGGGGGGGGCAGGAGGCAGGACTTGTCAAATTCGGTTTTGGGGGGGGGGGGCAGGAGGCAGGACTTGTCAAATTCGGTTTTGGGGGGGGGGGGGGCAGGAGGCGGGACTTGTCAAATTCGGTTTTGGGGGGGGGGGGCAGGAGGCAGGACTTGTCAAATTCGGTTTTGGGGGGGGGGGGGGCGGGAGGCAGGACTTGTCAAATTCGGTTTTGGGGGGGGGGCAGGAGGCAGGACTTGTCAAATTCGGTTTTGGGGGGGGGGGCAGGAGGCAGGACTTGTCAAATTCGGTTTTGGGGGGGGGGGCAGGAGGCAGGACTTGTCAAATTCGGTTTTGGGGGGAGGGCAGGAGGCAGGACTTGTCAAATTCGGTTTTGGGGGGGGGGGGGCAGGAGGCAGGACTTGTCAAATTCGGTTTTGGGGGGGGGGCAGGAGGCAGGACTTGTCAAATTCGGTTTTGGGGGGGGGGGGGGGCAGGAGGCAGGACTTGTCAAATTCGGTTTTTTGGGGGGGGCGGGAGGCAGGACTTGTCAAATTCGGTTTTGGGGGGGGGGGAGGGCAGGAGGCAGGACTTGTCAAATTCGGTTTTGGGGGGGGGGGGGGGGGGGGGGCAGGAGGCAGGACTTGTCAAATTCGGTTTTTTGGGGGGGGGGCGGGAGGCAGGACTTGTCAAATTCGGTTTTGGGGGGGGGGCAGGGCAGGAGGCAGGACTTGTCAAATTCGGTTTTGGGGGGGGAGGGGCAGGGAGGCAGGACTTGTCAAATTCGGTTTTTGGGAGGGGGGGAGGGCGGGAGGCAGGACTTGTCAAATTCGGTTTTTTGCGGGCAGGAGGCAGGACTTGTCAAATTCGGTTTTTGGGAGGGGGGGGGGAGGGAGGGCAGGAGGCAGGACTTGTCAAATTCGGTTTTGGGGGGGGGGGGCAGGAGGCAGGACTTGTCAAATTCGGTTTTGGGGGGGGGGGGGGCAGGAGGCAGGACTTGTCAAATTCGGTTTTGGGGGGGGGGGGGGCAGGAGGCAGGACTTGTCAAATTCGGTTTTGGGGGGGGGGGCAGGAGGCAGGACTTGTCAAATTCGGTTTTGGGGGGGGGGGGGGAGGGCAGGAGGCAGGACTTGTCAAATTCGGTTTTGGGGGGGGGGAGGGCAGGAGGCAGGACTTGTCAAATTCGGTTTTGGGGGGGGGGGGGGGCAGGAGGCAGGACTTGTCAAATTCGGTTTTGGGGGAGGGCAGGAGGCAGGACTTGTCAAATTCGGTTTTGGGGGGGGAGGGCAGGAGGCAGGACTTGTCAAATTCGGTTTTTGGGGGGGGGAGGGCAGGAGGCAGGACTTGTCAAATTCGGTTTTGGGGGGGGGGGGCAGGAGGCAGGACTTGTCAAATTCGGTTTTGGGGGGGGGGAGGGGCAGGAGGCAGGACTTGTCAAATTCGGTTTTTGGAGAGGGGGGGCAGGAGGCAGGACTTGTCAAATTCGGTTTTGGGGGGGGGGGGGGGGGGGCAGGAGGCAGGACTTGTCAAATTCGGTTTTGGGGGGGAGGGCGGGGAGGCAGGACTTGTCAAATTCGGTTTTAAGGGGGGAGGGCAGGAGGCAGGACTTGTCAAATTCGGTTTTGGGGGGGGGGGGGGGCAGGAGGCAGGACTTGTCAAATTCGGTTTTGGGGGGGGAGGGCAGGGAGGCAGGACTTGTCAAATTCGGTTTTGGGGGGGGGGGGAGGGCAGGAGGCAGGACTTGTCAAATTCGGTTTTGGGGGGGGGGGGGGGCAGGAGGCAGGACTTGTCAAATTCGGCTTTGGGGGGGGGGGGGGCAGGAGGCAGGACTTGTCAAATTCGGTTTTGGGGGAGGGGCAGGAGGCAGGACTTGTCAAATTCGGTTTTGGGGGGGGGGGGCAGGGAGGCAGGACTTGTCAAATTCGGTTTTGGGGGGGGGGGGCAGGAGGCAGGACTTGTCAAATTCGGTTTTGGGGGGGGGGGAGGGGCAGGAGGCAGGACTTGTCAAATTCGGTTTTGGGGGGGGGGAGGGCAGGAGGCAGGACTTGTCAAATTCGGTTTTGGGGGGGGAGGGCAGGAGGCAGGACTTGTCAAATTCGGTTTTGGGGGGGGGCAGGAGGCAGGACTTGTCAAATTCGGTTTTGGGGGGGGAGGGCAGGAGGCAGGACTTGTCAAATTCGGTTTGGGGGGGGGAGGGCAGGAGGCAGGACTTGTCAAATTCGGTTTGGGGGGGGGGGGGGCGGGAGGCAGGACTTGTCAAATTCGGTTTTGGGGGGGGAGGGGCAGGAGGCAGGACTTGTCAAATTCGGTTTTGGGGGGGGGAGGGCAGGAGGCAGGACTTGTCAAATTCGGTTTTGGGGGGGGGAGGGGCAGGAGGCAGGACTTGTCAAAATTCGGTTTTGGGGGGGGGGCGGGAGGCAGGACTTGTCAAATTCGGTTTTACAGGGAGGGGGCAGGAGGCAGGACTGTCAAATTCGGTTTTGGGGGGGGGCAGGGACGGAGGCAGGACTTGTCAAATTCGGTTTTGGGGGGGGGGGGAGGGCAGGGAGGCAGGACTTGTCAAATTCGGTTTTGGGGGGGGGGGGCAGGAGGCAGGACTTGTCAAATTCGGTTTTGGGGGGGAGCAGGAGGCAGGACTTGTCAAATTCGGTTTTGGGGGGGGGGCAGGAGGCAGGACTTGTCAAATTCGGTTTTGGGGGGGGAGGGCAGGGCATGGACCTTGTCCAAATTCGGTTTTGGGGGAGGGAGCGGGAGGCAGGACTTGTCAAATTCGGTTTTGGGGAGGGCAGGAGGCAGGACTTGTCAAATTCGGTTTTTGGGGGAGGGCAGGAGGCAGGACTTGTCAAATTCGGTTTTGGGGGGGGGGGGGGAGGGGGCCGGTTTTGGGGGGGGAGGGCAGGAGGCAGGACTTGTCAAATTCGGTTTTTAGGGGGGAGGGCAGGAGGCAGGACTTGTCAAATTCGGTTTTGGGGGCAGGAGGCAGGACTTGTCAAATTCGGTTTTTGGGGAGGGCAGGAGGCAGGGACTTGTCAAATTCGGTTTTGGGGGGGGGGGGCAGGAGGCAGGACTTGTCAAATTCGGTTTTGGGGGGGGGGGGGGAGGGCAGGAGGCAGGACTTGTCAAATTCGGTTTTGGGGGGGGGGAGGGCGGGCAGGAGGCAGGACTTGTCAAATTCGGTTTTGGGGGGGGAGGGCAGGAGGCAGGACTTGTCAAATTCGGTTTTGGGGGGAGGGGCAGGAGGCAGACTTGACGGTTTTGGGGGGGAGGGCAGGAGGCAGGACTTGTCAAATTCGGTTTTGGGGGGGGGGGAGGGCAGGAGGCAGGACTTGTCAAATTCGGTTTTGGGGGGGGGGGCAGGAGGCAGGACTTGTCAAATTCGGTTTTGGGGGGGGAGGGCAGGAGGCAGGACTTGTCAAATTCGGTTTTGGGGGGGGAGGGCAGGAGGCAGGACTTGTCAAATTCGGTTTTGGGGGGGGGCAGGAGGCAGGACTTGTCAAAGTGCCCGGTTTTGGGGGGGGGCAGGAGGCAGGACTTGTCAAATTCGGTTTTGGGGGGGGGGAGGGCAGGAGGCAGGACTTGTCAAATTCGGTTTTTGGGGGGGGGCAGGAGGCAGGACTTGTCAAATTCGGTTTTGGGGGGGGGGGCAGGAGGCAGGACTTGTCAAATTCGGTTTTGGGGGGGGGGGGGGGGGGGGCAGGAGGCAGGACTTGTCAAATTCGGTTTTTTGGGGGGGGAGGGCAGGAGGCAGGACTTGTCAAATTCGGTTTTGGGGGGGGGGAGGGCAGGAGGCAGGACTTGTCAAATTCGGTTTTGGGGGGGGGGGGGAGGGCAGGAGGCAGGACTTGTCAAACCTGGTTTTGGGGGGGGAGGGCAGGAGGCAGGACTTGTCAAATTCGGTTTTGGGGGGGGAGGGCAGGAGGCAGGACTTGTCAAATTCGGTTTTGGGGGGGGGGGGCAGGAGGCAGGACTTGTCAAATTCGGTTTTGGGGGGGGGGGAGGGCAGGAGGCAGGACTTGTCAACTTCGGTTTTGGGGGGGGAGGCAGGAGGCAGGACTTGTCAAATTCGGTTTTGGGGGGGGGGCAGGAGGCAGGACTTGTCAAATTCGGTTTTGGGGGGGGGCAGGAGGCAGGACTTGTCAAATTCGGTTTTGGGGGGGGGGGCAGGAGGCAGGACTTGTCAAATTCGGTTTTGGGGGGGAGGGCAGGAGGCAGGACTTGTCAAATTCGGTTTGGGGGGAGGGCAGGAGGCAGGACTTGTCAAATTCGGTTTTGGGGGGGAGGGCAGGGAGGCAGGACTTGTCAAATTCGGTTTTGGGGGGGGGGGGCAGGAGGCAGGACTTGTCAAATTCGGTTTTGGGGGGGGAGGCAGGGTCACTACCGGTTTTGGGGGGGGGGGAGGGGCAGGAGGCAGGACTTGTCAAATTCGGTTTTGGGGGGGAGGCAGGAGGCAGGACTTGTCACACTCGGTTTTGGGGGGGGCAGGGAGGCAGGACTTGTCAAATTCGGTTTTGGGGGGGGGAGGGCAGGAGGCAGGACTTGTCAAATTCGGTTTTGGGGGGGGAGGGCAGGAGGCAGGACTTGTCAAATTCGGTTTTGGGGGGGGGGGGGGGGGAGGGCAGGAGGCAGGACTTGTCAAATTCGGTTTTGGGGGGAGGCAGAGGGGGGAGGGCAGGGAGGCAGGACTTGTCAAATTCGGTTTTGGGGGGAGGGCAGGAGGCAGGACTTGTCAAATTCGGTTTTGGGGGAGGGCAGGAGGCAGGACTTGTCAAATTCCGGTTTTGGGGGGGGCAGGAGGCAGGACTTGTCAAATTCGGTTTTGGGGGGGAGGGCAGGAGGCAGGACTTGTCACCCTCGGTTTTGGGGGAGGGCAGGAGGCAGGACTTGTCAAATTCGGTTTTGGGGGGGGAGGGCAGGAGGCAGGACTTGTCACATTCGGTTTTGGGGGGGGAGGGCAGGAGGCAGGACTTGTCAAATTCGGTTTTGGGGGGGGGAGGGCAGGAGGCAGGACTTGTCACCTGGTTTTGGGGGGCAGGAGGCAGGACTTGTCAACCGGGTTTTGGGGGGGAAGAGGAGGGCAGGACTTGTCAAATTCCGGTTTTGGGGGGAGGGCAGGAGGCAGGACTTGTCACCTGGTTTTGGGGGGGAGGGCAGGAGGCAGGACTTGTCACCTGGTTTTGGGGGGGAGGGCAGGAGGCAGGACTTGTCAAATTCCGGTTTTGGGGGAGGGCAGGGCGTGTTGGGGGGGGGAGGCAGGAGAGGCAGGACTTGTCAAACCTGGTTTTGGGGGAGGGCAGGAGGCAGGACTTGTCAAATTCTGGTTTTGGGGGGGAGGGCAGGAGGCAGGACTTGTCACCTGGTTTTGGGGGGGCAGGAGGCAGGACTTTGTCAAATTCGGTTTTGGGGGGGGGGGGGCAGGAGGCGGGACTTGTCAAATTCGGTTTTGGGGGGGGGGAGGCAGGAGGCAGGACTTGTCAAAATTCGGTTTTGGGGGGGGGGGCAGGAGGCAGGACTTCATCAAATTCGGTTTTGGGGGGGGGAGGGCAGGAGGCAGGACTTGTCAAATTCGGTTTTGGGGGGGAGGGCAGGAGGCAGGACTTGTCACCTCGGTTTTGGGGGGAGGGCAGGAGGCAGGACTTGTCAAATTCGGTTTTGGGGAGGGCAGGAGGCAGGACTTGTCAAATTCGGTTTTGGGGGGAGGGCAGGAGGCAGGACTTGTCAAATTGGTTTTAGGGGGGGGCAGGGGCAGGACTTGTCACCGGTTTTGGGGGGGGGGAGGGCAGGAGGCAGGACTTGTCACCCGGTTTTGGGGGGAGGGCAGGAGGCAGGACTGCCAAATTCCTGGTTTTGGGGGGGAGGGGCAGGGAGGCAGGACTTGTCAACCTCGGTTTTGGGGGGGGAGGGCAGGGAGGCAGGATCTTGTCACACTCGGTTTTGGGGGGGGAGGGCAGAGGGCAGGACTTGTCAAACCCGGGTTTTGGGGGGAGGCAGGAGGCAGGACTTGTCAAATTCGGTTTAGGGGGGGGAGGAGGCAGGACTTGTCAAATTCGGTTTTGGGGGGGGGGGCAGGAGGCAGGACTTGTCACCCGGTTTTGGGGGGGGGAGGGCAGGGAGGCAGGACTTGGTCAGTCACCGGTTTTGGGGGGAGGGCAGGAGGCAGGACTGGTCACCCGGTTTTGGGGGGAGGGCAGGGAGGCAGGACTTGTCAAATTCGGTTTTGGGGGGGGAGGGCAGGAGGCAGGACTTGTCAAATTCGGTTTTGGGGGGAGGGCAGGAGGCAGGACTTGTCAAATTCCGGTTTTGGGGGGGGGGGGGCAGGAGGCAGGACTTGTCAAATTCGGTTTTGGGGGGGGAGGGCAGAGGCAGACTTGTCACCTGGTTTTGGGGGTGGGGGCAGGAGGCAGGACTTGTCACCCGGTTTTGGGGGGGGGGGGGGGGAGGGCAGGAGGGCAGGACTTGTCACCCGGGTTTTGGGGGGGGAGGGAGGAGGGACTTGTCAATTGGTTTGGGGGGGGGGCAGGAGGCAGGACTTGTCACCTGGTTTTGGGGGGGGGGGAAGGAGGAGGCAGGACTTGTCAAATTCGGTTTGGGGGGGGGGGGGCAGGAGGCAGGACTTGTCAAATTCGGTTTGGGGTGGGGGAGGGCAGGAGGCAGGACTTGTCACCTGGTTTTGGGGGGAGGGCAGGAGGCAGGACTTGTCAAATTCGGTTTTGGGGGGGGAGGGCAGGAGGCAGGACTTGTCAAATTCGGTTTTGGGGGGGGGAGGGCAGGAGGCAGGACTTGTCAAATTCGGTTTTGGGGGGGGGGGGTCCATGAAATTATTTATTAATACAAGGAGGGAGGGGGGCGACGACATTGTGGGGAAAGGTCATTAAACGTTTTGTCAAAATAATAAGGTTTTATAAAATGGATTGTTAAAGCTCTAAAGTGGGTGTGGGTGGGTGAAAAGTGCACATCTATGCTTACAAAGGTGGGGGTGTAATGTAATGCATTGTTATGGTTTATCCTGAAAATTTCGTCCTGTGAGATTGTCATAAAAATTGCGTGGTCATATAGTATGCTCTAAATATTTCAAGACTGTGTATACATTTATAAGTGTGTCAAAGCATAGCTTCGTTTCTGTAGTCTACCTTAAACTGGGTGTCAAGTGGCCCGCTTTTATTTTTTTCTAACCTCCAGGGCATTGCCATTACTCAATGTCTGTTGTACTGAGTCAAGCGAATACAAACAAAAATACTAACCGCTAAGACTCTAATAACATGTAATGCGCTGGACTGTCGATGTGATGGTCCCAGATTCGATATCCGGTGAGGACCAATGGATATTTCGTGTCATGGTGAAAGTCCCCGCCATATCTCTCGTGGTGCCCATGGCCATTGCACTATCGGCTAAAAAAAGATGAGGGGGGGGGGGTGAAAGAACGACACCAAAAAAAAAACAGTCCCATTATTGGCGTATAGGATTTCATCTAATCCTTACAGAAACTTCAAAGACAATATAATGATGACTACCGTATGTGATACGTTTAGCGGGGCAATCATTTCGAAACATAACTGGAACCAAATAAAACATTTTTCAAAACGTTTGAAAGGAAAACATTAAAAAAATAATAATCGATACTTAAAAATGGAAGATAAAGAACTTAAAGCAGTGGAAGAGAAAGAACTATCCAATAAGTGGGTGATAAATACGGTTTACTTAATTTCATAATTTTCTAAAAAGAATTAAAATATCTTTAAACTATGTCACGCTACGCTGAACAGGGACAACTATGGAAGCGTGAAGGTTTCGAGAATGCACCATGTCATATTTTCGAACATGTGCACTACTTAGTCTATCATTTCATAGCAAAGCGTTGTTCAAGACGATGCTATCAAATTACGCCTCCACCCTCCGACCCAGGCTGCACTACGTCCAAATATAAGTTCTAGTTATTTCATGTACGCCGCTGTAAAATGACAACAACAAAAAATGAGAGACAAATCATATGTTTAGTAACAACTGCTGGTTTAAATATCACAAGTGCATAAAATGGGTGCATGAAAAAGAAAGCAGTAGTGTGGGTTACAGGCGAAGTGAAAAAAAAAACACCAGAAAATGTTTCAAGTCTATCCGACATGCCCCTTTATTAATCTACCCCGGTTTACCCTAAGCTCTGTAATAATATCCAACATGTTTTTGAATTACGGCCCTTGCCAACATGGTTGAACTAACATCCGTGTGCAAGTGAGCAGTCATGTTTTATAATCATCACACGGCCGGGGGGAGAGGGGGCAGGGCGGGACGCAACTGACAAGCAAAAACAATTTTCTACTACGTTTAGAAAAAAAAACTCCTAATAAAAAATCGTGCACAGTGTTTATCAATTCCAGTATTAACTTAATCGTAGTAAAAAGCACAACTAACGTGTGTTTGGAGATAGCACCTCTTAAAAAAAAGCGGAAACATAAAAAATAATTATGTACAAGTGAAGTGTATTTACCTTGTAAAATAAAAAAGGCTTAATCATATGTTTTGTATTCACTTCGCTGTAAATCAAACTGTAACCAACATAAAAAAAAAACAAGCAATTAAGCCTGTTCCATTCTGGACACAGGACGTGTAAGCGCATTTTCGTGTTATGTATCAGTACGTTTGTTAGCTTTCAGTAAATATTTGTAAATTTTGGAAATGTTTATAAATTCAATAGTGTAATGCATATATCTGTAAAAAAAAACAAGCAATTAAGCCTGTTCCATTCTGGACACAGGACGTGTTAGCGCATTTTCGTGTTATGTATCAGTACGTTTGTTAGCTTTCAGTAAATATTTGTAAATTTTGGAAATGTTTATAAATTCAATTGTGTAATGCATATATTTGTAAAAAAAAAATTATAAAGACGTTTCTTTATATTTGAAAAAAAATTATTGTCTCTTAAATCTAACTACAAGTGGTTTGTGGTTACTGAAATAGGACTCATAATTGAAAACATTCTAAATTATAGTCATTTAATCGTCCGAAAACTCCGTCAATTGTTGCATAGCTCTGATACTTTCAATTAAACTCAGAACACAAGCTTACTATTTCATTTGATGAGTTTCTTAATAAATCTTGGTAAAACTACGTGCTGCAGTATTTCGCACCAAATGAACGGGTTATTGAACGTACAAGGTGTATATATAATATATAAGCCCCTTAGGAGCCCTGAAGCCCGGCCCTCAGAGGTCCTATTGCGAAATGAACTTTTGATGTACACTTGGCAGGCCAAGACCTACAAAATGATATATACATCATGGGTCTAGGACTTATGGTTGCTGAGATATAGGGCGCTCCTTTATTAATATAGCTTTTATAGTAAAAAACGGTACTTTATAAGCCCCCTTTTACGGCCCTCAGAGGTCAGATCGCGAAATGAACTTTTGCTGCACACATGGCAGGCCAAGACCTACAAAATGATATATACATCATGGGTCTAGGACTTATGGTTGTTGAGATCTAGGGTGATGACGGACAGACAGACAAAACGGGGACAATAGAGCATTTTTTTTTCGAAAATGCTCTAAAAATATGACAGTAGTCACGTAACTAAAAGGATAAATCGGCGTTAAGAGTAAATTAAATTAAAATCAACAATCGTGATGCCATATGTTAACATAAAAACGTGCGCAAGCTGAGACTGTACATGATATTGCATAACACTTAGGTAATTCATTTCAAAACAGTCATGTAAAAATAACATAATTAGTTTCATAGAACTTTCTAAATGCTTGCCAGTGACAATACATTTCAGTCTGTGGTGTCAATATGAAAGGTGTATAAAGAAAGGTGGGGTCAATATAAGCTTTTAATTATTTTCCATTTCTGTTGCGGTATCCTCCAATTTTTTTTTTGCCTTGTAACCCCCCCCCCCCTTCTCTCCTTCGCTTTCTCTCTCTGTATATATATATATATATATATATATATATATATATATATATATATATAGAGAGAGAGAGAGAGAGAGAGAGAGAGAGAGAAAGAGAGAGAGAGAAAGAGAGAGAAATTGAGATAGATAAGATAGATAGATGGCCATCCATGATAATTTATATAATATGTATACGATATAATGAATGTTTAAATAATTTTTATTGCATCTTAAGAAATGCTTATTTTTAAAAGTTTGTCTTGATTTATTTTTAAAATGTTTTTATATAAGGAATTGAAAAAAAAAAGTATATAAAAATGTTTTTTCTTCCTTTATTTTTTTTTTTTGACAATCTTTGAGCTCTAGTAAAAATTGTACACATTGATTTTTGCTCCAGCGCCATGACAGCTGCAATCATAGCAGCGCTATCTGGCGTACGTCGCGTCCTCTTTTCGGAAATGACACCATTTTGATGCATGTCATCTATCTAGGTCTTTATATCTATGCCAGGGGCAATTATTTTCACTCAGAAACAGACCACCGGTCTAAGAATACTATTCCGTGCCTATTGTAAATTAAAAAACAACTAACCCCGATAAAAAAAAAGAGCTGACAAACATCGCCATTCAAAACTTTCTAGTGATCTACGCCTTAAACTTTTAACAGGCCACAATTTTCTGTTTAAAATAATTTTCATCTAAAAATTAATGTACATTTCATTCATGCGAATATTTATATCAGTCTCATGCAAGTAAAGTTTCAAATGTTTATTATCTCGTGCCTAACTAATGTGTTTTATTGCTTGACTTTGACTATTTACCCACGCAAGAAACTCTTTCTTCGCCCTTTCATGCAAAATGCCAAGGAAATATCACTGGACATTTCGTCGACAATATTTTTACAGTCCAAATATTACGAAACTTAATCCACTTTCGGTGCTGAGTTTTTTCAAGACATCGCTTGAACGAAATCGAGACATGTACGCTTGACAGTTATTTTCGACTGTCGTATT